>JANZLD010000001.1:6814222-6832297 GCA_026413575.1 Erythroxylum carthagenense
CCACCGATGATCCTCCATGAGATCAGCGACGTAGTTAACTTCCTCAGTAAAATCTGATTGTATAAACGGGTCGCCATCATCCATTAGCCAAGGATCGTGCCAGATCTGGATATCTTGCCCATCCCCAACCCTTCTTCGACAACCTTGGAGCAAAATAGATTTGGCTTGATGTATACTCCTCCAAATTTGGCTTGGGTTATTCCCTAATTCTGCTGAAAAAAAATCCGTATTAGGGAAGTATCTGGCTTTAAGAATTTTTGCTGCAATCGAATTTGGAAATTTAAGTAGCCTCCATCCTTGCTTTGCCAACAGAGCAAGGTTAAAGTGTCTAAAATCTCAGTAACCTAAGCCTCCATAAATTTTTGGTACGGTTAGCTTCTTCCATTGTAACCATCGTAGACCTCTGTTATCTCTTCCACCATTATTCCAGAAGAAACCGTTCATTAAGTTCTCCAGTTCTTGACAAGTAGACAGTGGTAGTAAAAAAAGAGACATCAGATAGTTAGGCATAGCTTGTGCAACGGTCCGTAACAAAATATCTTTCCCGACTTTGGACAACACCTTGGCCTTCCATCCTTGTAGCCTCTTTGTAAGTTTTTCTGTCACATAATGAAAAACTTGTCACTTACCCCTGCTTATGATCGACGGCATGCCCAGATAATTGGTAGGTCCTGAAGTTTCTGCAACCCCCAATGTGTGGCATATCAATGCCTTCATGGTAGGGAGAGTATTAGGAGTGAAAGATATACTTGATTTGCAAAGGTTAATTTGTTGACTCGATGCATGTTCATATAGGCGCAAGATAGTTTTTAATGTAGTCGCCTCTTCCACTGTAGCTCTAGTAAAAAAGATGGCATCATCAGCAATAGGTGACACACTGGAGTAGCGCCTCTTGCGACGACCGTCCCATGAATATGTCCGTGTGCTTGTGATTTATGTAAGCTCGCAGATAATCCTTCTGTACAAATGATGAACAAATATGGGGATAGCGGGTCTCTTTGTCGCAAGCCTCTATGAGGTATCAAAGGCCCGTATTCTTCGTTACCACGAACAAAATAGTAAGTCACCGATGTTACGATAGACCCATGTTTCATAATCTTTATGTAATTATTTAAAAGAAGATGCCTATATAAGACCACTTTAACAATATTTTCTTCATTTACAGTAAAAGGAGTGTAAGTTGAAACATCCCTTATATACATTAAAACAAGCATTCCAAGCATGGTTTAAGAAATTTTCTTACATTTTTTCTCAATTATAGTTTGCCAAATTATTAGAAGACAAAATATTTCTTTCACCTTTCAACAAATTAGTCAGCTTATATACTCCCTATGACATCTACACTTCGCTGCAGTTTATTGTATAATTCTCTCTCTTAGGTTCATCATCTCAAGGATTAGTTTTCATTACAACATCTTCTTTAGCTTTTAGTGATATGGATTAGGAAGCCTATTATAATAAATGGTACAATTTGAGATGGTGTATGTTCTTTAGTAATTCTCATTTTTAAAAATTAAAAAACATGAGGAGTTTATAATTAATCATCCACCAAATCAAAGTAATATGCTATATTTTTTGCTTTACTTTTAAGATTGTTTGGTTTTGTGGCTTCCTAATAGAAATTAGGTTTTATAATTTTGGTGACTTTTTAGCAAAAAAGATATTAATGTGTCATTAGTAACTTTTAATAGTAATATTCATTAGCTAAAGCCAGGTATGGTGAACTTCGCCCAATCAAGAACAAAGGATAACTTGACGTTTTGCCAATAAAAATCATAAACTAAATGTAAATGCTCAAAAGAATCTGAAGCATAATTAATGATAAGAATTTCCTGCAGGTGAAGTGGATTCATGCATAGTTTATATATAAGGAACCGGGGTTTCTTTTGTCCTAGACTAAAGCACAATACATCTTGAATAGGGACTCACATCCTCAAGCTTAGATAAAAGTTTAAATTGGAGTTCACATATATGATTTGCAATGGAAATTCAATATATTTATAACATGATAAACGGTCCACTATAAGCCCTTTAAGTGAAGTTGATGAGCTCTTTTCTCTTTAAGGTATAGTTGCTAGTAATGATACTATAAATGAACCGTTATCCACATATAGAATGTCGATATCCAATTTTGTACATTCAAGCAACTTGATTCTTTACCTTTTTAAGTTACGATGACAATAGAAGATGGAATAGACACCATACCTTACATTTTACTAGTTACTGCTGCAGGAAAGTTTTAAGAGATTAGGTTCCCAAAATCCCTTGGCATAGCTTGGTCTAGTTTCATCTTCATATTGTGGCTTTCTATTAAAGGGAGATTAAGCACCTTAGATAGGGTAAAAATATTCTTAAATTTACTTGATGTTTGTATGCTTTGTAATTAGACACCAAAAATCATTGAGCATCTCTTCTTTGAATGTAATTGTACTTCTAATATTTGGAGCACAATCAAAAGATTGTGCGTTAGGATTATTCCTATATTGAATTGGTAAGCTCTTATCGACTGGTGTTGTAAGAATCATAACATGAATGATGGGAATTAAATAGTCCTTACACTCGCACTCAATAACACAATTTACAATCTTTGGATGAAGATGAATCTAAAGATCTTGTATATAGTATTGTACGAGAACAAAGACTTCTAAACACCATAACCTAGTCCATCAAGGACCAATTAAGTGCTCATCATATACACAAGTTGTGCAGTCATTAACACTTCATAATTTCTCGAATCGTATAAAATAATCAAAATTATATCCTTAATGTTTACTCTGAATATAATTTTTATTCTTAGAACTATTTGGTTTCATTTTTGTCTTTAATTTTGTATATCCATTTTCAAATTTAGTAAAATTTTTGTTTGATTAAGTTTATGATTTTTTTTATTTTTGGTTTTGGTTTTGGTTTTGGTCTTTAGTCTTTTTTTTTTTAATAATGTTGTGCAAACTTGGTTCAATTTTTATTTTTCTATAATGTGATTGTACTATTAACTAAATAAATATTATTTAATTATAGATAAACGCTATGAATTTAACATTTCAATTTGTTTTATTTTATTATTAAAATTTAAAATTCTACTTATTAATGAAAATAAAATTTAAAGATTATCTTTAATTATTTGTAATAATATTTATCTTAAAATATATTTTAATAAATAAATATAGTCTACAAAAATTTTAAAATCTATTAACAAATATTACATAAGAGAAAAAAATAAAATACATTTTCATCATTAATACATGAAATCAATTTAATCTTCAACTTTTATTTAACATTCATTATTTTTAATAATAAAATTGTATCATTAATATTAATAAATTGGTTTTTAAGTAAGAAAATAGAAATAATTAAGAAACAAAAATTAATTTATAATAAAAATAGAATTGATGCGGAGCCAGCACTGGTTAAATCCATATGGCGTACTCAACCCCTTGATTAGCCATGAGAACCAATGGAAATCAATAGTTTCGATACATCGATCTGTTTAATTTATGGGGTAAGGTATACAAGTCTCATAAAATAATATGTAAATAAGAACATAGTTTTTATATTTAAAATTAAAGAATTGCAAACCCATGTTAGTGAAAAGTTGCATGCACAATTGCGAATCCAACTTCACAACCACAAGATTCACATTACCTAATATGCTTTTTCTCTGTTTTGTCTTGTAAACCAAAACAATCAGAGTCCCCAAGACCACTCCCCTTCCCACTCCCACTCCACTCCATTTCCATAAAATCCTATGCAACTCTCTGTTTGCTTACTTAAGAGCACTATCTTCATAACCGCACCAATCGTTTGTTTGATTGTGTTAAGAGAAGAGGCAATTTATGGATGGGCTGTTTGGCCTACAATCGTCACCGGCAGAGTTCTCCGACAAGCCCTTGATGTCGCCGCTTCAGAGCATGCTTCTTCCTCTGGACTACCATAGCTTCCTCGATCATCGGAATCCAAGTTTCGGATCCGACGAGTTGATTTCCTCCGAGGAAGCTTCTGACATCACGCCGGAAAACTCGGCCTCGTTGATCAAGGCCAAAATCGCTTCTCATCCTTGTTATCCTCGTTTGCTTGATGCGTATATCGATTGCCAAAAGGTGAAAACCGTTTAATCAAGATAGCTATTACGCCCAAAACAATGAAACATATTGAAAAACCGGAACTTGGGTAATTTTTAGTTCTCATATGTTTGATTTGACCCTTCAATTAAAATTATAATTACTTCGTTACGACTACTAAAACAGCTGTTTGGCAAGCAAGTACTCAGCAGTTCAACTAGTCGCTACTTATTTGCCACTGATCATCATTTATTCGATAATTAGCTAAACATACAAAGAAACTTCATAAAGTGTTTGTTTCTGTGAACATTTATTCCATTTCGTTTTTGGGCTCCTGACTTGTTACTTCTTCGTCTTCAGCATCCAAAGACCTTTTGTGGAAGATAAAATAGTTTTCATAACAAACTGCGTTTTGGCTTTTGACTACTGCGAGAGAAGTCTAGAAACTTTAGATTGATTGTCTATGCTTGTTCGTTGCAAAAGTCAACATTTCGGGAGGACTAGTGTTGAATTAATTTCTTACATGAACAAGTCAATGTTGGCTTGCTCGAGGAAAATCCTAGCTATTGTTGATTTTCTTTTTTTTGTCTTCAGCTTTTCAGTTTATATTTAGCGACTTAACGAGATTGCCCTTTTTGGTTGTCTTGATTCTCTTGAAGGTGGGAGCGCCACCGGCGATAGCGTGTTTGTTAGATGAAATCCGGCTACGAAATGACCTGTGCAAACCAGAAGCTGTATCTGCATGCTTGGGAGCTGATCCAGAACTCGACGAGTTCATGGTTTTCTTTCTCTCTCTCTAAACGAACTTGTGCTTCGATTTTGAATTCTTCTTTAATTTGTGAATTTTCTTATCCAAAGCATGCGTTTCGCCTTTTCTGTAGAAAACTTACTGTGATGTGTTGGTCAAGTACAAGTCTGATCTCGAGAGGCCTTTCACCGAAGCCACCACCTTCTTGAACGAGATCGAAATGCAGTTGCGGAGTCTGTGCACAGATGTCTCTATCGGAACCCTCTCTGGTCAGTCTTTTTCTCTTCAGCCTGAATAATAATATATTTTAATGCCTTCTTTTTCTTTTGACGTCTACTGATTTCTGTGCCTATACATATGTCTCTCTCCTCTATGTATGTGCCTTAGAGGTGTTGCTTGCTTTAACAGAACCCTATAACACTTCGATTTATCATCTCTAAGACCGGTGGACAATTTCTTCCATTTTCGTCTCCACGCCTGCTACTTATGCTTTTGATTTTCTTTTTTCTTCTTACAGGAGATTGCTTATAAATGATGACATTAAGAATAAAATAATATAGATTTGACATAGTTCAAGAAACTGACTACAAAAACCCTAGACATTGAAAGGGATTCTTGCCTTATGACCAGTAGTTCAGCTACCACCATAGATTTCACTGGAACACGATTTGAGAACTGCTTTAGCTCTTTTATGTTTGGTTCTGCACATCTCTTCACGCTTACATGAAAAAGAATGGTAAATCTCAAAAGGTCATGGGTTCTGCTATGGTGTACTTCCTAACAGTTTTGGACCTTTTCCTCTCCTGTTTTATCAAAGATGGTGTGATTCAATTTCTTGTATTTTACCCTCTAATTTTTCTTCGATGCTATTTTTTCATTTGAATCATTTCTCTCGTTTTCTTTTGTATGTGTCAGATGGTCGTGAGGCGTGAAAGTCCAAACTTTTGTGTTTAAAAGATTCTGAATTTGACGTTTCAGTAGTTAAGTGATGTAATAGACTAATAATTCCATTTTGAATAGGCTGCACAAGTTTAGTAGACTTTTCAAAAGATCAACTTGTTAGGGTAGATTACATTTTTGCTCTTTTGCTGGTAATATTGATCTTTTTCCTAGTCTCAAATATCTTTTCTCCTATTAATTCAATGTTCATGTGTAACTGAAAGATAATTATTGGGAAATCAAGTGGATCCATTCTTTCCTTCACATAACCAGTTAATGCCATCTCCTTGCCTTGTTTCAGAATCACTGGTTAGATAAATACTGCTATAGCTAATTTATACACATGCATTGCATCTGCAAAAGCTGATTATTGCTAAAGTTTCAAAGCTGTATACTACTGATATATCTTAATCATCTTATTTTCGTACTTGAATGCAAACATTTGGAAATTAGAGAGCTATATTGTGTTATACCAGAGTTACTAATTAAAGCTTAATTTTATTAAGGCATATATTTTGTGTAATTAATCTGAAGAAATAACCACTCGAAATTAGGAAGATTTGAAGCCCTTTCGACATAGGTAATCGACTAATATAACGTTTGTGTCACCTAAGGATGAAAAACCATGAATAAATATAGAATGTGCAGTTATAAATACGATCGTTTACCAAAAGATATAGTATTAATAAATAGGGTTATTAATGAACTGAGTTGTTTATTTTCTTCATGAGTAGGCCTGTTTTTTCTTTTTTCTTTTAATCAAACTTTTTAGTTTAGTCTAGATTTAACGGTTTGATTTGATTTTTTAAAAATATTTTCGAGCTTATATCGAGTTGGGGCCCTTAAATAGCTTAAATTTTTTTTACTAAAATTTAATTGAAGATAAAATTATAAGTTCACAATAGATTTCAACCTTGTACACTCTCTCTTCGTATACATATATTCTGATTGTTCCCCTTGGTATTGCCTCAGATTTAAGTCTCCTTCCTGAAATGAAATTGTTAGACCAGTTTAATTCTTTACAATTCCTTTTTCTTGATACCTTGAAAGAGAGAACTGTTGTGTTTTTTTTTTCAAATTTATCAGTTAATGACATTTGTTGGCTATCAATATCTTCTGGAATTAGTGTTTTAAGTTCTGCCTCCAACTATTTCTCTAATTCGTGTAAAATAAACAAGCTTGGCTACTTGTAACTGCTTATTAATGACTGGTAGTGATGCTGATTCGTTCTCGTAAGAATTGCAAGTTCCGATAGCATAGGCCAGATCTGTGTATGATGGGATGTAAAAAGTGAACTTTGGGAATTGTCTAAGGGCTGACTGTTTTCTCTCTCTGAAGTGATACTGCCTGTAAATTGTAGTGGCTTTATCTTGTTGGAAGTTTCAGAATAGAAAACACCACTAGGATCCAGCATATATTCATAAATATATATAATGATAAACTCACATGCATATGTTGAGGGGAAGAGGTATTCTTTTATATGAATGATCCTTCTATTTGTATAATATTAGAAATGGTGGATTGTAGGCCTGTTGATGATGTACCACTTCTGTCTTGTTCCTTGAAGTCCGTTTCTTTAGTCTATTAAATTTTAACATCGATCGATGGCTTTGCTGTATAACCAAGTGGTCATTTCTGAGGTGGCAGATTTTTCCCTTTCACTAGCATCGTAGAGCATCCTTTTCCATTTACATATCTGAATCAAATGTCGTTACATCTTAAATAATTATGGGTAGTAAAGTTAGTTTTGATCACGCTTATCTAGTTAAGTCGCTGGCAACTATTATTGTTTTTTTTTTGGAAGTACAAACGACCTTTTGAGCGATGTTCTCGTCTTTTTTATTCAGCCTGTGTTTCTTTGTGAACTCTTCTGCTTTGGAGGATTCTTCCTAATCTTCTTTTGTACAGCTAAGTTCTTAATAACATTCCGAAAAAGAAAAAGATAAGATTCCTAGACATGCCAACATGGTAATGCACCAGCTGACTAGCAAATATTCACTTGCTCTTATTTGCATTTTCTTGTTTGCTATTTTTGGAATGCTTTTCTTTCGTGTGTTTATGTGGTCACGAATTCTTATCCATTTTCCGGTTGAGCATATGCATGTATATGTGCAGCATATTTTGACATGTATATGTGCAGCATATTTTGACCAAGCTGCGGTCTGATGTCTGACAATGCATGCTTTCCTGCCTAATGTAATTAAAATGAAGAAGCTAGTTCGACAATAGGAAAGTCTGAGGGTTTAGCTAGTTCTGAATCAAAGCTGGTAATTTGGAAGAAACCTACTTATAAGGAAGTAGTAGCTCTTTGTTTTGAACTATCTGTACTGTTTGAGTATATAATGATATGGGGTTTGCCTTAGCCCATCTTTACATGCTTAGCAGATAATGCCCGAGTTCATTGTTTTTAACTTTTTATTTGTTTCTCTGTGTTTGTAAAGGTTATTAGTGAGTATTACTAAATAAAAAACTTTATTTCATTAAAATAATATTTTTATAATAAAAGAGGTCGAGGCACCAAAGATTAAATCTTTAGACTTGACCCCAGAGTCTTTAATAGTAAACACATCTCTCGACGTGCTATCGTACTTTGACTAGTCCACAAGGTGTACGGTTTTGTTTTGTTTTGTTTCAGATGGTTGCAATATGATATTTAGCGATGTAAACGATTTGGATGGGGCGGTGAAATTTACTAAGAAGATATAAGGGCTCCACGATCTTTATTTTGTATTTGACAATGTAATAGAGATGTGCATGCTTGTAATTTTTTCACATGAATATTACCAGCTTTGAGCGGAGACAGCGAGAGTTGCGACTTGGGGGTTTAGCTTATTTATGAGAGAGAGAGAGGGGTAATTATGCATAATCTGTGAACCGGGTAGAGCGGGTGGTCGGACTCCCACATGGGACTCCCGCGGATTTCGTTCTGAATCTACCAGCTTTTTGCTTGTAGATAGAAAGCATTAATGATGTCGATGCTTCAATTCAATCTCTTCCTAGTCTTTCCCAGCTTTTGCTGCCCACTGCTTAGTGGCTATCATGTCCACTGTAATTTGTTTCTTTCTTTCTGGACTCAGGGTGGGTCCGGTCGTACTTTTGTAGATGTCCAACGCACGAGTCTGAGTCAAACTCGGAGTTATTGCTTACTTTAGTAACAAAGATGTTATAAATTTAAAACATTTTAGAATTTAATAATTATTTATTTATAATTTATCAATTTGCTTATTTATTTAGTCATTATCTTATGATGAAATAATTATTAATTAAAACAAATTATGTAGTATGTAGTATGTCTTATTATGTATCATGAATCATTTATGAAAGGGTTAAAAATGAAGAAAATGTGAAATCCTTGATATTGGTTTCATCTCGATTTTCAAAGCAATTTTTGTGGTCAAAACGATCTCTAATCTTTCGAGAACTTCATAGGAATTGTTTACCGATATGTGATTAACATCTTTTTATAATTTTTTCAAAACGTAAACGCTCATAACAAGTTAGAGAATCCGTATGTTTAAGAATGATACGAGCAATTAAATGAGACCTTAATTTGTATATATAATTTTTATGTTGACTTTTCCATTATAGGCCTGATATGAATATAGTCTACACTGACCAGATCTATTTTTTCTTGAACTTTGACCCATTAACTTAAATCATTTATTAAGTTACTTTATAATCTTTATCTGGATCAAATTACGTAATTTAATCAATATGTTATTGAAAAATCGAAAAATACAATTAATGATTGTCCAACTTTATAAGAAATGACTAAACTATCCAACATTTTTTCTCTTGGATAATCATTAATTGCAGTTTTGACTCAACGTTAAAAAAAAAGTTTGAAAACTTGGTTAAGTCATGCTATTGTATTGGTACCAAATTTAAAGATTAAAAAATATTTGGTTCAAAGATAATGAAAGTCTAATATTTCATCCTATAAGGCTTTCGATACTAACAATATCAGACATATGTATCATGTGTAATACAGGTCCAATATAATTATGAATATTTAATGTAACTAACATAAATGAGAAAATGAGGTGTAGCAAACTAGGATAATATCTGTATGATTTAATGTATCATTTTTGTTTGTAGATGTCGATTTTTCTAACTTTATGCTAAACTATAGCAGGGAAATATGTTTCTCTCACTAAATGCTAAATAACATCAGAAAAATTTATTCTCTCATCGAATATTAAATAGTATTAGAGAAAACTCTTATATTCTCTAATTGAATGCTAAACTGCATTAAAGAATATTTACGAGATTAAACCTTATATCCTCCTATATTATGTCAATTTTATTGATATCTGTATTAAAACGTATGTGTCTGAATGACATAGGTTCAAGGTTAATTTTTATATATGCCCACACCTTTAAAATGTTTAAGATCAACACAAATCTTAAGACTTTTGTATGCATTAGGATTGTATACAAGAACATTTATTATTGAGGATGAAAATGATAATCTATATTAATAAATAATCATAACATCATAATACATTAACATGTACAAACATTTAAGTAAAAAATATAATGATCTCTAAATACTATTGCCTGAAGACCTTAACACGCCTATACTGAATGCATGTTTAACAAACACTAGTGAGCGAAGTCCTTTAGTCAATAGATTGGCTAATATTTCCTCAATCTTGATATACTCCACTTCGACGTCACCTTTCTGAATCAACTCCTTTATGGTCAAGTATTTGGCCTCTAAATACTTAGACTTTGTGATATTTTTATTGTTGTTACTGAACAACACTGTAGCAAGATTATCACATTACAACTAAATAGATTTAGTTATGAAATCTATCATAGACAACTCAGAAATCGAGTTTCTAAGATAAACTACTTGTGTAACAGCTTTATAACATGCAACAAATTCTGCATACATGGTTGAAGAAGTTACCAGTGTCTGGTTGACACTACTTTATAATACTGCACCATCTGCCAACAAAAACATGTACTCTGAAGTAGATTTGTGATCATCTGAATACATAGCAAAATTGGAGTTTGTATACCTTGGGAGGTTTAAATCATTGATTTTTTTGTATGCCAACGTTTAATCCTTGATAAACTTTAGATATCTCAAGATTTGCTTAACTGCATTATATTCGTTTACACCTGAATTAGTCAGATATCGACTTAGCAATCCAACAATGAATGCAATGTTCGGTCTAGTGCACACCTAAACATATATCAGGTTACCAACCGTACTAGAATACGGAACATTTCTCATAGCCTTTCTCTCAATTTCATTCTTTAGATAATGTGCCAAAGATAATCTCTCATAATGAGAGATAGGCACTACAATAGGTCTACTGTTAGCTATATTAAACCTCTGTAATACTCGCTCAATGTATGCTCTTTGTAAGAGGTTTAATGAGTGTTAAGATTTGTTTCGGTGAATCTATATACCAAGGATAAATGAAGGTTCACCTAAATCCTTCATGTTAAAGAGTTGGGCTAAAAGTTACTTCGCATTATGCAAAATGGTCAAATCATTTAACGGAGCAAGATATCATCCATGTACAGTAATAGGAAGATAATTTGCTTCCCTTAATTTAATAATATAAGCATTTTTTAACTTTGTTTCTAAAAATACAAATGAGGTTAAAACTTCATCAAACTTTAGGTACCATTATCTGAAAGTCTGTTTCAGATTGTATATTGATTTAGTCAACTTACAAACCTTGTCATCTTGATCCTGAAATCCTTAAGTTTGCTCTATATAGACCTTCTCATAAAAGTCACCATTCAAGAAACTAGTTGGAACATTCATCTGATGTAGCTCTATATCATAATAAGCTACTATTGTCATAATCACTCTCAACACATCTTTTGAGGATACAGGAGAAAAGGTAACATTGACGTCAACTCCTTCTCTCTTAGTGAATTCCTCGACAACCAATCTTGTCTTAAACCGCTCAACCTAACCTTGTGTACCCTTCTTAGTCTTAAATAGCCATTTGTAACTGACAGACCTACAATATTGAGGCAAATTAACTAGCTCTCATACCTTATTATGTCTCATAGATTGCATCTTATCCTTTATCGCTTCCTGCAAATTTGCATGAGGTCCAGAAATGACTTCTGTAAAAGTAATTGGATCTACAACATGTCTTATATCATAGTTTTGTTTACCCAAATAGACTATGTAATTTGATGAGATAGCAGGTTGCTTTTTTTTGGTGAATCTGCGTAATTGTGTAGGTTCTTGTACCCCATCAACCTCTGCCTGAATAAGTATAGGTTCTTATTCCTGTACAGGCATGGTACTCAGACCTTCATCCACTAGGTCTGACTTTATGAGGGGTGGATATGAAATAATTGTAGTATCCGTCTTGCTATCTCGTAGAGTGTGAGGATTCATGCTCATCATGGACATTGTATTTCAGAAACTTAATAATCTGTGATTCTACTATTCTGGCCCCTCCTTTTTAGTAAAATACAGTAAAATTAGGATATCCCACTAGATAGTAACGAGTAGAACGCGATTGCAATTTACTCTCATAAAGATTATATAATCATACCTCAGCAGGGCAGTCTCATCCATGAATATGTGTAAGGCTTGGTTTCCTACCAGCCCAAAGTTCAAAAGGCATCTTAGGTATTGACTTACATGAGACTCTATTCAAGATATACAATGCCATCTTGAGGGCTTCACTTTAAAGGTATTCAGGTATGTTAGTCTTACTCTGTATTAACCTCATGATGTTATTTAGGATTGTGATTGCGCATTTCAGCCACACTAGTTTGCTTAGGATTACCCGACATTGACTCACTATTCCAATTGATTCAAAATACCTAATAAATTGACCTTTTTCATGTCCTCCAACCCCATGTTTGCTATAGTATTCTCCTCCTTGTCAGATCTTAGAAGAAGGATGTTGAATTTGCCCTAGAGACGACAGATACTAACATGACGATGTATATAGAGAGACCTTTTCCTCCCAGTGATATCAGCTCAAAACCATAAGGTAACTATGTCAATCTGGGAGCGATCAAATAGGATGTGTTAACCATCAAGAGGTTGATCTTGGATCATTTGTTTAATGGATTACTGGACACTGTCATATCAAAAGACTTTATGGACAATATTTCCTAGAGTTACAAGGTGTCTTTTTATGCGGAGCAGAACACCTTGACTAAAAAGTTATTCTCTATGAGATGCATAAGAGAAGGAAGCGTCCAAAAGTACATCATCAGGATGGTTTACTTTCAAAGTAAACTGAAGGCGCTTGATATACCTATTCCTGAACACTCATAATGCATTAGGTACTTAATACTCTCCCACGAGAGTTTGAGATGTTGGCGATGTCATACATCTTTTATGATGAGGCCTGGGACACCAGTGCTATGATTTTTCGATGTGCTGCAGTTGAAGCAAAGCTTTAGAGTTATCCTTATATAGCCCTGTATGCAGCTACCAAAGACAAGGGAAAGGCGAAGCCCCAACAATCTCAGGGTAAGGATAAAAAACTCAAACCCTCTCTACAGATTCAGACTGGATAATCTAGCATTGCCAAGAGCCCACATGACATGAAAGGTATGAGGTGTTTCTTTTGTAAGAAGGAGCGTAGGAAAATTAATCGCCTGAAGTACAAACTTTGGAAGGTTGAACATGAACTATTAGGTAACTCCTCGGCCTATATGATTTGTGAATCCAACTTGGTTATAGCCATATCAAGTATGCCTTCTTATATTTCCAAACCTGTTATTCAAAATAGAGCTTTCATAAAGAAAACATTATATATGTTGTGACATAAACGCCTTGGACACATTTCTAAGGAGAGGGTTGAGAGATTGATAAATGATAATATTATCCTAACTTTAAATTTCAGTGATATGAAAATATGTATTGATTTTTGTAGGGGTAAGTTGATCAAAATAAAGAAACGGAGGCCAACTCATGCTTCTGGTTTATTGGACTTCATTAATACAAACGTTAGTGGTCCTATGTAGTCATATTATATAATGCTAGATATTTTCTGATGTTTATAAACGATTGTCTTTATTGATTTTTCCAATTGGCTCTCAACTCAATCTTAAAGATTTTGAACTTATCAAGAACTTCAAACTTTTCTTTAAGTAAGAACACATAATCATAGCGGGAATAACTGTCTTAATCAAAAACTAATATCGAGATCAGATTCCGTCTAAAAGATGATATATAAAAAGTGTTTCGTAAAACCAGTACAAATCCTGTATCAAAGTTCAAACCTACATCTCTTACATGCAAAACATCTACCTATTTATTGTTATCAACCATCAGCTTCTCTCCTTTTGTCGACCTTCTCTCGGATCTAAACCTCTACATTGTGGAAATAACATGATTAGAAGCTCCACTATCTAGTCACTAATAACTTGATGTGGCATAACTAAGTTGGATTCATAAATCATGTAGGCCGAGGAGTTACCTAATAGTTCATGTTTAACCTTCCAAAGTTTGTACTTCGAATAATCAACTCCTTCTTCTTACAGAAGAAGTACCTTATACTCTTCATATCATGTGGGTCCTCGACAATACTAAATTTTCCATTCTGAATCTGTGGAGAGGGTTGGGGTTTCTTACCCTTACCTTTAGATTATTGGAGCTTTGCCTTCTCCTTATCTTTGGCGGCTGTATACAGGGCTGTATGAGAACTCTTAAGCTTTTCTTCAACTACAACACACTTGAAAATTAGGGCACTGATGTCTCCGGCCTCATCACTAGAGATGTATGATGTCACCAACATCTCAAACTTTTGTAGGAGAGTTTTAAGTGCCTGATACACTATAAGTGTGTTAGGAATGAGTATACCAAGTGCCTTCAGTTACTTTAAAGGTAAATCATCCTTCTCCTTTGTATCTCGTGGAGAATAACTCTTTAATCAAGGTTTTCTTCTCTATATAGAAAGCACCTTGTACCATTGGAAAATACTATCAATAAACTCCTTTGCTATAATAGTGTCTGATAATCCACAAAACAGATGATCGGGGATTGATCTCTTGATGATCAAATAACACATCTTATTTGACTGCTCCTAGATTGCCATAGCTGCCTTATCAACTTCTGAGCTGATATTAGTGAGTGGAGAAGATCTCTCTATATGCATCGCCATGTTGATGTCGGCCATCTCTAGGGCAAACTCAGCATCTTTCTTCCACTTCTTGAGATTGAAACCAGTTAAGGTCTCGCTCATGACAACATTGTTGTTTACAGAAAAGATGATAGTAAAATTAAAAAAAAAACAATGTAAAGATCAGCATAAATGCAGGATAACAACGATCCTTAAAGCATTAAAGTAGTATTTTTATCAAGAATCCAATCACACATATTATGAAACATATTTGGGCTAAATGTATAATATATGTAAGTAGACCTCTACATAGTGATTAGAATACAAACCATCAACTCTCATGACACTACTAACTCTGGGTGAATAGATCATTTAAGTAACGACTTTCTTCCATCTAATGCCTTTATATATATATATCTCAAAACTCTATGTAAGGCTAACACATTTGGGCAGAATAACTAAACATAAGACTAGAGACAACTCCCGAATGTGAGTAGAACAATCAAAAAAATTGACTTTGAAAGGCTACTTTGGTGAGTACATCTTCATCAATATCTTAGAAGCTCCACAAATGCAAGAGATACATCTTTATGTTATCATCGCATTCTATATGAGCATGCCGTATGTAAAAATTAGCAATAAATGCAAAAGACCAAATGCACAGTCAAATAATCACATACTGGTATTGAAAACATTGTCTTTAAAATTTATTTTAAAATTCTCAGTAAGACTATCGTGTTTTTTCAAATACCAAATCTATCACATGAGACATGAAATCTTAAGGGCCTCCCTTATGTGTCGTTTAGAGCACGAAAATTTGTTTAAAATTAGCTTTAAAAAGTTTTAAAACTTTTTTTCCAAAATCCATTTACCAACGTAATAAATTCAAAAAAAATTAGAAAATCACTTTAAAAATTTCTCCGATCCGAAAATTGACCCAAAATGACTTAGGATAACTTTACGGAAATTTTGAAAATTTTCCTTTTTTTTTCCTGGTGATGTCAGCAGTATTATAGCGCTAACGTCAACACAATACTGTGTGCTGACGTCATCTCAATGTCAAACTTAGGCGTGGTAGGGGACGCACGTGTGGTACACTTGCACATGTCGACATGCGTCAGAAACATTTGTCACGCGTAGCGCACGTGCTTCTACATGCGTAGACATTCATGTATTGTATGGCGCATGCATTCTCCATCCTTGTCGTCCAGATGTTGTGATAGATGGTGGGCGCATTAGGCACACGTATCGGCCCGCCCCTTGCCGTGGGAGAACGGGTTGCTTGTGGCGCATGCAGCCGTCACCCAGTGGAGCCACGTGGGAGGATGCGGTTGGTGCATGCAGCACACGCTCCAACTAAACCACCCTTGGGTGGTTACTATATTATTGTCGGGTGCGTGTGGTGCATGCATTCGACGATACTAGGAAGGTGATTTTCGGTGATCCTAGAGCCCATTTTTGCACTTTCTACCTCATTTTTGACTTGTTTTTCATAACTAACCTTATGTATATCACTTTCACATAATCATATATATATATAATTGAAAAACGAATCAAAAACTAATGAAAATCAAAATAAGTGAAAACAAAAAAAACCTTAGTTTTTGGTAACCTGATCATGTAATCGTTCTAGTACCACACGTAACATATAGAATAGACCTTATTACGTGTTCTGGATCGTTTATGAAAGAGTTAAAAATGCAGAAAACGCTAAATACTTGATTTCGGTTTCATCTCGACTTCCAAAGTAGTTTCTGTGGCCAAAATAAGCTCCAATCTTTCGAGACGTTCATGAGAATTGTTTGTCGACAAGTGATTAATGTATTTCTACAGTTTTCTCAAATTGTAAACGCTTTTAAGGGGTCAGAGAATCTATATGCTTACGAATAATATAAGCAACTTTGAAAGACCTTAACTTTTATATATAACTTTCGTAGCGGACTTCTTTATTATAAGCTCGATATGGATCTGCTTTACATTGATTGAGATCTATTTTTTCTTGAACTTTAATCCATTAATTTAGATCATTTATTGGACTACTTTATCAAATTATGTAACTTAACTAATAAGTTATTGAAAAATTGAAAAATACAATTAATAGTTGTCTAACTTTATAGAAAATTACTAAAATGTCCAATAAATTAAGTGCTTAATATGTTTTATTATAATAGTTAATTCGTATGTATTATTAATAAAAAGTGACTATATTAATCAAGCATGTTTTTCTAAATAAAACCAAAATTGGGATGAAATTAGAAATAAAATCAAATAGCTAATTAAGGACATGTTCAAAACATATTTGTGAGCTATGCATCACTTTTCTTCTTAGGTCAGACCCCTCTCTCGTTGCCAGTTAGATTTCTCTACGTCCGCACAGGTCACAAGTTACAGATTTTGTAGGTAAGAAGATTAATTATTATGAACATTATTTGGTGTTATTTAGTGATTATTATGATTAAATAATTTTTATTTTGTAAAAATAATATTAATAATTATCAAAATTTATCAATGATCGATATCGCGGAAATCTTTTTTCTTTTCTAATTACTGAGGAGCTCAAGTTCTCTTGGCGGACCGAAGACAGCTAAAAGCAAATGTGTACAAATTGCGCTGTCACACGTCATTCCAACGGCGTTCTTGTTCCGCTGTTAGAATTTGGTTCCTTTTTTGATATTGTATCTAGTATTTGACGGTGAAGTCTATCAACCTTATTCATTGTGACATGATGGTTTAATATACTGTGCTTCAAATGGCATGCTGTATAATCTTGAGACAGCCTGTCAAAATGGATGCGGTAGTGTGTCAATTTCCAGAATAACATTCATATTTAGTGTCCATTCTGACTGCCTTTGATGTGAGAATAAGTGGTTAACCGGTGGTATTGAAACATAGCTTTATCTGGCTGCGGTATAATTATCTGCATGGTGTTTGAAGTTTTATTTTTTATGCTCTGATGTTGTAAGGATGTGAATTGAAACCTAAACCACGCTTAGGATCCTAACTGTTAGACTTATTCCCATATTGGAAATAAGTGAGGGAGGGGAGTGGCTTACAACCTATAAGTAAACCCCCTCCCTCCTCCATTTATTTCATCCAAGTAAAAACAAAAATACTTACTCTTAGTAAGAGTAGTAAATTTTTGTGAGTAAATTTTTTGGGGTGTATTGGGGTAAGGGTTGAGAGTATGTGAAAACACTAGTGAGTTGAGTGTTGGGTGTAAACACTTGTAAGTGTTGTTTTTCTCCCTAATAAAAAGGGTGTG
>JANZLD010000001.1:6905357-6917194 GCA_026413575.1 Erythroxylum carthagenense
GATATGTAGTTGATGACGTTGCTGGATGATTTACGTGATTGATGTTTTCAGCATAAAGAAGACTTTGTCATAGATCAGTACACGTACTGTTGGTGCGGCTACTTAGCTTCTTGGTAACAAATTTTAAAACTGGAATTGTCGTATTCTTGATTTTATTTGTCCTTGTTTTTGAAGTAGAAATAGTTTGAAAAATCCTCTGACGAGGTTAACACGATTCGGTCGTGTTATTAGGCGTGAAAGTCTTTCACGGGTAGTTAGATTGTAGGTCAGTTACATAGATTGAGTCACACGGGGTAGAACAATCTTTTGTAATTTTTGTGAACTACAGTGGAAGAAATTAATCTGGGTGAGGGCCCCGCAGACGTAGGCAAATTATGCCAAACTGCGTTACCAAACGTCGATGTTTTTGGTGCTTTGCTTTTACAATTGTTGATTTACTCGTGCGGTAAAATTAATTTTGGACAGTCCGCGATTTTATTGACGATATAATTTTGTCATAAAGAATCTCAAAGAGAATGGAATTCAAAAATTGACTATATTCGGTTGTGTCATTCCAACTAGCTGTTGGTTGGTTATATACACAGATATTGAGAGATAACGTATATGCTAGTGCACTATTACATCTCTACGTCTTAATAATACATTGCGCATTATATCTAATACTGCGTTGTCGTTTCTGTCTTCTTTATGTTGCATCCCACATCAGTCGTCTTCTTCCTTTAATCTGTAACATTATGCTTGTTTTATCCTAAAAACAGCAAAGATTGTTGCTTTTCTGTTTGTAATGAATGATTGACCTAGTTTGTTGATCTTCTGAGCCATTCTTTGCATTTACTGTTTCAATATTTTGGATTTAGTTCTGTTATCTCAGACAAATGTGTTTTCTTTTGCCAAAGGAAAGGCGTCTCCATAACTCTGATCTCCTAGCTCTGTGTAGCTTAGATGACTACTTTAAATGGATCTCTCTTTGCCTTTTTGAAAACATCGGGTATTGGTTTGAGGCCGCAACAAGTAGCATTTTTCATTTAATGGATGGGATGCTGATACGGGTAAGAAGGATGGTAAATGTATTCACTGACTTTACCTATTGTCACTGGAAGTTTGCTTTTGAATTGCATGGCATGTAAAACCATCATAGGTTGTTCCTGACTCCAATAAATCAAATAATCACAAGTTGTGTTTATTCCATATATGCATATATCCATTAGAAATTTAGAGTAATTAAATATTACTCTTACCAAATACTTGTATGAATGAGATGTGTATTCCTGTTTTGAATCAAGAAAGGTGAAGTTGACCGTATGCATTGCATAAAACTTATCAAAGAAAAGCATATAAGTAATAAGAACCTGGACTAAGGATATGGAAGATTTTTTTTGGGCAACATATCAAAAGAGTTAAAAGTTTATGTCGACGCTTTTACAACTTGCAACCACACAGTGGAAGTTACGAGCTTAGACTTTTTTTTGGGTGTTTCCTGGCAGCTGGTTTTAGTCCACATGAAAACATGCTTCATGAACTAGATTTGTGTAGTTGGGATGGATTCCGAGTGTGAACCTATGCCTCTTTCACTTCTGCTATTTTCGGCAAATCTCGAGCTTGCCTGATGTAATCCTTTCTCTCTCTCTTTTGAGCTCCACTCAGACAAATAATAGTCTTCTTCTGTGGCAATCTTCGATGATGGTCCACAGAACATCCCACCCCACTGTGGGAAGTGTATTAAAGTAATTGGGAGGGTGCAGCATACAATCATAACACCCATGAGTGTTATCCCTGTTTCTTTCGAGTACTTGGATCCTCTGAAAAAAATTAGTTGAGTTATAACTGCTCCAACATTTCCACCTCCTCCTGTCATACCTGATACTAGTCCCAATGACCTGGACATGGACAAGGAGATTTGAAGATGGAATCAAGATAAAATAATGAGCAATTGAAATTCATTTTCTTTCTCATAGTTCAATAACTTAATGATTTAGCATGTTTGAAGTTAGCATAAGCATATGATGCAACATACGTATGTGCTTATGAGCCATATAGTGTGCATGTATTTACTTTTGGTGTTATAGATCTATGCAGTTACGCCATCTATATGTGCCAATAAATGTGGAACCTCTTTACGAGGCTACATAGCATCCATGTTATTCGTTTTAATTGTCTTTTAGTTGACTTATCATTCCCATTGTTCTTTATTGTTAGGATCTAAAAATAGATGGTTAAATGGAGTCCTAAGTATGCTTCCAGTTACATTAGTTTGTGTCATAAATAGCAGGTTACTCCATGGCTACTTTGACAAAATAAGAAACAAGAAAAGTAAATTCAGCTCGTCTCTCAATGATGTGCATTATTCAACATGAAATTTTGGATTTCCATGACTTTGTGTACTTAATTATTGAAAAATGCTCTGTATTCTCGTAAAATTTTCAGCAGAGTTGATATTACCTGCAAGAAATCCTCTCTAGTTTTAGGGGCAGTGGAAACCTGAGTTTCAGAACACTCTACCCCCCTTTTCTTTCTGCTTAATTTTAGACCTTTGATTTATTTTGTTATTTGAATGAGTGGGTGTGAAAGATAGTTTTCGGAATGACACTCTTTTTAGCAATTGAGTTTTGTGGTAGTATGTGTTTGTAGATCATATTCTTTTGAACGAAATCAAATGTCAAAGTCAGAAACCTTACCTTCGTGAGACGAAGGGAACAACTCCAAACGTCATTCCACATGCAGCTTGGCAAAACAAAGAGAAAGCAATCATCACCGCAATTGAAGCACCTAGAGATGTTAGTCGCCCAAGAATGATACAGAAAACACCTCCCATTGTCTGCACTATCCACAAAACCCAAAGCCTGCCCCTCATCCCAAAACTTTTGGATACTAAATCTGATATCATTCCTCCAGCTGGCCTTGAAACCAAATTTGCTAATCCAAAACTTGCTGCAATAATTCCTGCTGTATGGAGTTTCAGATCAAACCTGTCATAAAAATATTCTGCAATGATGTTGTCGACTGTCAGCTCTACCCCAAAGCAATATCCATAAGTCAACGCCAGGATCCATGCTCTGTAATTCGTCATCCCTTGGTATAAGACATGGGAGAATTTATCTTTTGGCTTGTCCCCTGATTTGTGCAACCTCTTGAAGTTACCATCAGGCAAGTCTTGTCCGAACATCAAGACAGCAATCGCTGACAACGTTTGGAAGAAAGCAGGAATGAAGAATGCTATTCTCCAGGCTGTAAATTTGACTGCTCCAATGTCACGAATGAGGCTAAAAACAAGTGGCATAATAAGCTGTGTTGCTCCACCCCCAAGGTTGCCCCAACCACCTGCAACACCATTGGCAGTGCCAACTACTCGGGCTGAAAACATTGAGCTCATCCAGTATTGCGTTGAGACAAAGGTGGCTAGGGAGAAGCCTGTGAAAAAACGTACAAGGAGAAAAGAAGCTGGTGACGAGGCAATTGAAGTGAAATAAACAGCCGGCGCAGTGATAAGGATTAGTGAAGCAGAGGCGATACGGGGTCCAAAAAGGTCACAAGCAGTGCCCATGGCAATTCGAGCAAAGACTGCACCGGAGACCGATGCAATTCCTGCGTTGCCAATGTCTGTGGCAGTGAGGTTGAGATTATCACGGATGATGGGAAGAAGGGGCGGAGCAGCAAAAGTTGACACAAAGCAAGCAAAGAAAGATACCCATGACAGATGAAATGCCCGCATGTGGGGCGCTGCTGCTGAAAACAATCTGAACTCGGTTGCCTTGTGCTCTGAGTCCACAGGGAGAGCAAATTTGGAAGGCTGAGAGTCCGTTACTGCAGCTTCCACCTCCATGCTTGTTTGTTGTACGGAAGTAATGGATGAAAATATTCTCAAGTTTGGAATAGGTTTTTGGATGCAGTATCTGTCGTCCCTTTTACAGCAGGTAAGTCTTAAGCAGTTTGTTTTCTCTCCAACTGGAGTATTTTATAGAGGAAAAAGTATGGAGAATTGCAGTTGGCAAGATTATCAATAAGAGAAGCAAAGGATCGATTTCAAAAGCCTGGAGGATACCTAACTTGCGATTTCCATGAACTGAAGGTTCAACATTTGTGGTTTATTCAGATTTGTCGTGTTGTAGGACAGGAGAAGGGAATACTAAATGGGGAGAGATAATTAACAGAGAGGGGTGGGAGAAAAGAAGTAGGATAAATGACCAGACAGAAGAATCAGGATTTTACGGGATATTTAAGGAGGAAACAAAGGGAGGAGTATCAAAGAGTTTCCTTCACATTCATATTTGTAATTGTCTGCTGCTTGGTTCTATAGGCAAGTGCCAAGGAAGCGCTTGATTCATGTAGGCACAAGACTGAGTTTGTATATGAGTTTGATTACTACTTTAAAACCAAGTATGGGGTCAGAGTTGAGAGAAAATTATGGTTAGCTGGCTTTGGAAATCTATGCAAGATAGGTACAGTAAGGATGTAGGGGATTTTCTTTTGTTCAAACTGGGTTGGCGGCAGATAAATGAATGACCCTTTGCATGTCAGAAAGACAAAGTCTTGAAGCTAAAAGCACACACTGCCGCCGAGTCTCAATATCCTACTGTCCCTCCAAGTGAAGAAAATGCAAGTGCAAGGAATTCCAAGAGTTGAAAGGGGGTAGTTTGGCGAGAATTGCTCTTGGAGCTTGATTTTCATAGTTAGTCATGTTGACTTGAGAAAGGAAAACTAGTATAATATGAGAGAGAGGTTAAAATGTGCAAGTTGCACCAAACATTGACTTTGGACAGCAGGCAGAGTAAGTTGAAAGGAATTGGATTCGTGTATATACGAACAGATCCCTTGAACGTTCTTCTTCGAGAGTGTGAGGACAAATGTGTCCTCATCGTGTTCTTGTTCATCCATTGACATTCTGAGACAGCTTCATTTGTGGTCCTAAGCAGCTCGACTTTCCAAATACACATTTACGCCTGTATGGTGACTTAGTATTAGTAATGGTTAGTAAATAAGACTATGATTTTCACCAGAGTCAACATACCCATACCATGAAACTTAATGGCGACTGGGAACACAAGTATATACGAACTTGTAAAACTGGCTGTGTCAGGGTAATCAGGTCATTTAAGGACGTGTTCCAAGTTACTAGATGCTGGAGTCGAGGAATATTCATAAAGATTGATGAATCTAAGTGAGGCTGATACCGAGGACTCAGTATCTGTATTTTCAATTATACCATCAATCACTTTTTATTTTCTCTTAATTAATAATTATTAACTTGATTTATCGTCCCTAGGTAGTGGTCCCACGAAATCAATCTTTTAATCTTATTGCTTGTACAAGTCAAACAACAAAATTATTTAATGGACCACAAATTGGCACAAACGTAAGAACGTGTTTTTAATGAACTTAGTCAGTTTCTGCTTTGCTTGAGGCAACTTGTATGATGTTGCTCTATATTTTTGTTTATTGTCATTTTATATTCTGCTTGAAACAAAGATGAAGCAAGTGCTCTTTTTGTTTTCTTTTATTTTGTCAAGAATGCGATGATAAGGTATTGTTTCCTTACCCAATTCACTTGCAACACATTTCTCTAGGACCTAAACAGTTTAGGCAAGATCTATGTAAATAGGTCTTCAATAATTTAACGTTTATAATTTAATCTCTAATATTAAGATTATTTAGATAAAATTTAATAATTAAGCCCGGAGGTTCTATCTTAATAAGATAAAATCTTGTTAATAATTAATTTAAAAATATTCAAATGGACGGAATTTATTTGGATAAATACATATTTTTACAAAACTTGTACGAATGTATCCTGTGGTTGAAGTCTAATTGATGACTTCATACTATCTCAAATTTGTAAAATTTATAAAAAGTCATAAATTTTGATTTGACTAGCTGCTTACTGCTGTATTTTTGCAGTGCATGTCAAAATCATGCATTTGACAATCTCAACTACCCGTAGTTTATGGAGTCGGTCATTTCAGAAATTGCAAGTAAAGGTGTATGAATGGAGTTCTCAAACCCACCACCGACAGAGTGTTAGTCATTGGAGACTTGGCCCAATGGTAGGAAACTTGGAGAATTTCTATCCGTCAACTACTTTTTAGATTCTGATATAAAGTTGCGAATACAGTCTAAGAATTGGCATCAGTTTATACGGAAATCGTTTCTGAAAATTTTTAAATGTATAAAATAGTTGTTTGTTATAAAAGATGTAAATAATATGGCGTACCAATAAATGTGTTTAGTGCACCAAATGCACCACTTAATAGTTAGTGTACCACTTCCATTATCATGATAGTATTTTATTAGAAATTTTGTACTATAAATAGAAGGGTTAACTTGATGTAAGACATACCAATTTATAAGAAGAACTCTCCTCTCCCAAATATTCTTAAATTTTAGTTTCGGTTTTATAACATTCTTGAATTTTTTAGTAATTATAGAATGGTTCATTATTATATTATGCTGTTGTATTATATACATTATAAGTTTACATCAATTTTGTTTCTAAAAATTATAATAATAAATAATAATCATAATTAATATGAAACAACAATAATTTTCGATTATTTCACATATAAATAATAACTATAATTAATATGAAAAAAGATAATTATCATCGTATAAATATAAAACTAACAATACAAAGTATTTAAAATATTACAACTTCATGATATAATAAACAATAATTACGTCAAATTATCTAATAAAAGGAATAATAATTATTCTTAACTCTCAAACTATTATAATTTACAACTGAAGTTCGTGATGAGAAACCAACAAATTAGAAGTGAAACCTATAATAAAAACATTTACAATTATATTACATATATAGAATTTAACATATATTCATGTAAAATTTAAAAAAGAGAAAAAACAAAAACCTGTAACTTTATTCAATCGTTTACGGGAGGATGCTCGCTATAACTATATTGACCCTCGTTATCATTTGATACAAAATCCTTGTCATTGAGAGAAGTCTCATTATCATCATCATTCATATTAAATGCACCAAATAATATGTCAATGTTTCCCAACCATGATTATCTTCTAAGTCATTCACATTTATCAAATCTGGCTCCTTAAAAATTCAATCCACCAAAATATTAATATTATCAATAGAAATTGGATCTGTTGAACTACTTGTGCTATTAATACTCATAATAAACAATAAAATTGATGAGAAATTATATTGAAATTAATAATGATAATAACAAACCTTTCTCAAAGCTTTAAAATACCAAGTCATTCAATCTCTTGTGCTCCAATTCATTCCTTTTCTTAGAATGGTTGAATTCAAACGTGCTCCAGTTTCGTTCACAACTTGTTGCACTCATATATTGACTTAAAATTTGAATTACAAATCTTTGTAATTCTGGAACACCACTTTCAAATTGATCACATCAAGAAACTCTAAGTTGTAAGATAACAAAAGTAATGTTACAAACAAAATAAATTGATAATTAATTTTCAACAAATAAGAAAAAGGAAACAACTAATACCTGGAAAAAGTTTTGTTCTTTGTCAAATAGCAATCGGCAATCCAAATTCTCCACCACACTGCTTATAAAGCTCCATCTGTGAACTTAAGAGATCTTACATCATTTTATGGACAACAATTGTTGTAATAATGAATCGCATTCCTGAACTAACCTCAACTTTCTTTGTAAAATCTAGTCTAAAATATACACTAGGATTCAAAAATGCCTTAACTGCAAAAAACAGAGAAGAAAGTTGTCTTTCCTATCTCTCATTAATGATTGCAAGATACGGTGTGTACAAAGAAGGTCTATATTTCATATTGGCCTTAGTTGCTTCTTTGGTCCTTTCCATGGCATCATAAAAATATCACATTGTTGCCTTAGTTTCATTATCAACTAAGCAAAACACCCTCACTAAAGGCTCACAAACACAGATAACAAATTGACATTAAGACTAAAATTCGCTATCTTCTAGTATAATTTTGGAAATCTCTACTCCAGCATTAGATCTTGCATGCTAATATGCAATTCACTTATCATTTGTAATCATTTGTCTTAACTCTTTCTTTATCTTAACAAAAGATTGAAGTGATAAGAAATTTGTTGCAAATCTTGTCACAACAGGATGATATAAATTCCTACTATTGGTAAATTTCTTTCTCATTAAATTCAACACTCATGCACAATTATAGATGTACTTGATTACCTTTTTAGCTTTTTGTGTAGTTTCATCAATAATAAAAAATACCTAGGATCTCCTATATTCTCCATCATTAGGTCAATGCAATGTGCAGTACAAGGAGTCCAAAAAAAAAAGAATTATATTTATTCTGTAACCTTCTATCTGCCGCATTATAAGCGACATCATTGTTAGTGATGAATTAAACAATATTTTCTGGCCTTACTTTATTTACAACTTCATCAAATTTCTCAAACAAAGTATCGGTATTTCTAATTAGGCCAGATGCATCAATAGAATTCAAAAACATCGAGCCATTCACATAGTAAACCAAAAAATTAATAATAGGCTCTTCTCTACTATTTATCTAACCATTGCACATGATTGAACACCCAAAAACATCCCAATTCACTATTCTTTTAGCCAAATAACTTCTAATTTCAGAAATTGAAAAACTCAAAAGTTTACCTCTTAAGTTATCAATTGAAAAAGCTTTGTATCCCAGACCGTAAGAGGCTATTACATCCACCATAGGTTGATGATAATAAGAGTAAAAAGCATTGAATGATAAACTTGTATCATACCACCATCTAGCTACTTCCATATTGACATTGTGAGTCGCATCTCTTGATTTCATTGCACTACAAATTGAAGGTTGGGCTCTAAGAGTTGTTCGTTGTGCAAAAAAAACTAGTCATTTGCCTTCTTCTTTTCCTCACATAAGGTCCAGGTGTAATGTTCACTTCTTCCTAACCCTGGGATGGAACACTATCAGTACCACCTTCAACATTTTAACAATCACCACGAAAACCAGCAAACAAACTTCCACAACCAATTTCAAAATTCAACATTTCCCTTTTATCTTTCTCATGTTGATATTCTTAAAGCAAATGTTTTCATTTGTCACTTCACTTCACGATTTAGTTTTTTTACGGGGTTCTACATTTCTTTTAACCCAAGTTAACTGTTTCTTCAATCGGGTGATTTCTCCACATTTCAAATGCTTATTACAAAACAAACAAATTGTATGATTCTTCATACCTGGGACCAATGCAGTATGAGCCCAAGTTGGGTCATTATATCTTCTTAAAGCAATTTGATCAGGATTATTTGAATTTCCTTCTATTTATCTGTAACAATAAATGAAAATATTAGTTTTGTAAGAAATTAATCCTTTAGAAGTTTCATCAATAAAATTGGCAGTTCTAAGTCCTTCATGAGGCAATGCAACATAATTAATGTCTGTAACTTTTTATATTAAACCTAAAGAAGCAAAGATTCATGAAACTAGAGTAAAATTTAGAGATAGAGAGACTTTCCTACTAAAGAGTAGTAAATTCATACTAAATTTAAAATTGACATATAGTGTTATGCTTCATAGTCTTGAAGGTCCAAAGATTTAAGATGATGGCTCAACAAATCCAAAAATTCAAGCCATGACTTAAACATCCTTAACTTCACTTAGCATGTTCATGCTTATTCTTTTTTTAGGAATATGATTATTGCCATCGACATATCTTCGTAAATCCTTGCCTTTAATAAATATCTTGAAATGGAATGCACAAGATGAGTAATTTTGTTCATTAAGATGAACTAAGAAACTTTTACACTTATTCGAAGATATAATGCTAAGGTATTATAAATGAGATAAAATGGAATAATAAGAAAATAAGATTTTGAATATGCAAAGACTATGAGATGGACTAATTTTGAGGTAAATAAAGGTGAATATGCAAGAGACTTAATGAGATGGACTAATTTTGGGATAAAGACAACTTAGAGATAAAAATTTTACCTTTTTTTTTGCTAATTTACTATACAATAATTACAATTACAAAACCTTCTCTTCGGCTCTTCCACGAGATAATGACCAAATTATTATTATACTCAATTAATTATTTACTTTAAAATCTTTACATTCTTAATTTTAAGGTCTTAATTTAAGTTTAAAATTTCTAACTTTTAATTCATACATGTCGTGCATTTAAGTGATAAAAAATTTTAAGATAAGTCTCACATGAACCATACTCATTTCATTCAACTCCAATCCATTATTCAAACCAACACAAGTCACAAGTCCAATTCACAATTTCATTCTAACTTACAACTTCCAACTTTCAACTTCTAACCCATTCACAATCACAAATGCAATAAAGTAGAGAAATAAATTAAAAAGTGAAAACAAACCCAAACAAAATCACAGTCAGTTTTCGGGTCTAGTTGGGTTTAGATCTAGTATTATTCCAAATCTAGCAGTTGTGGATGCCTGAAGGACAGGAGGAGAGCATTCGATGACAGAGGCCTGAAGGACAGGAGGAGAGCATTCGATGACAGAGGCCTGAAGGAGGTTCAATGGTGGAATGGTGGTCCTCGTAGAGAGGGCTGAAGCGTAATGGAGAAGGCTCGGTAGTGGCCGATTCAAATGGTAGAGGAAGATGACAATCGTGTGGTGTGGTGGTTCCTGGTTGTTTTGTCATCGGAGAGGTAGAAGCATTGCCGGAGATGGAGAGGATAACAAGAGAGAGATTCGTGAGATAGTGAGAGAGAATAAAGGTGAGTTTAAGAGAGAGAGATAGAAAAATCAAAGTAGTTGAAGTGTCAAGGTTGGGGGCTTTTTGTGAAATAGTTCCTCACTTTTCTAAAACTTACAAATCGGCATTTTGAATATCGGTCGGTATTGATCAGTACCAAATAAAAACACCTAATATTGATCAGTACCGAATGCCGGTACTAATAACTTGGATACCATTTCATGTTTTGGCTGATATGCTACTGTCCGACCGATACTAGCTGGTACGAAACAATATTTTAAACACTATTCTAGTATGTGTTAAAAGAAAGGAAAATCTGATAAGTTGTGATAGTAGCCATTTATTACATAATATTAATTTTTT
Organism: Erythroxylum carthagenense; assembly: GCA_026413575.1. Classification (NCBI taxonomy): domain Eukaryota; kingdom Viridiplantae; phylum Streptophyta; class Magnoliopsida; order Malpighiales; family Erythroxylaceae; genus Erythroxylum; species Erythroxylum carthagenense. The sequence goes on from JANZLD010000001.1 coordinate 6,916,388, forward strand.
AAAAAGATAATGAGATTATGTTAAAGGTAGTTTAAATATTATTATATAAGATTATTTTTGTAGTTAGATAACAAAAAATAAACCATCGACTTACAATAGCCTAGTTAAGCTTAGGACTAAGAATAAAGATGCAAACATAGAAGCAGTGATATATGCTTGTAAACAACAATTTATTTTAGTTGGACCTACACATCATGGATCTAAAAGCCTAGTTTCTATGGAGAACTTCAAAAGTCAACACATGTCATCAATTTTGAGTATAACCCAAAATCCAACGTAGGTTTTAAATGCTTTTGACTAAGGTTAACTTGATTTCTAAAAAATGTTCGTACTTACTATACTAAGCCTATTAATTATAAGAAAGTGGAAGTTGCAAAAAGTTTGTTGTTATATGTTTGTTTCATAAGTGAACTTTTTCATATGTTTTACATGCTTGATCTTTAAAAAATGATCCCAGATTTACCATTTCTTAGATGTTTTCAACCATCTTGAGGGATTTGCCACTACTACACAATTAAGTCTCTTTTTTTCCTGGGTGTCTCTTTAATCTAAACATATTATAGAAAGCTATTTGATGTGAGTACAACTATAGGATCAAGAACAAAGATACAAAGATAAGTGGCATATGCTTATAGCTTATAGATTTTTTTAATCAAACCTATGCATCATAGATCTAAAAACCTAGTTTTTATAGAGAACTTTAAAAGTTGACACATTTCACCTTTTTAATTGAATTTATTGCCTTAATAACCCTGTGTTATTCATAAGTTGCTAAAAAAACTTTGACATATAAAAATTAGCAAAAAA
>JANZLD010000001.1:6948735-6962551 GCA_026413575.1 Erythroxylum carthagenense
CACTGGAGTCAGAGGCTAGGGTCGGGATCAGTTCGCGTCTGCTTAAATGTCAAACTGGATTGTACCTAACTAGTATTTTTGTACTTTGGTATCGAATTTGTATTGGGCCAGTTTTGGTAATGATTATATGTATATAATCTGATTTGATTAATAATTAGTGTTGGGTCCGAATCATTACTGTTATGCGCACTCAACTGTTTTAAATGAGAAAGCAAATGTTATAAAGAGTTTTAAAAAGTTAGTGATCGTTCTAGTACGCCACCCTCACGGGTCACGGACTCGGATATCTCCGTGGATATCGGGTTCGGGTCTCGTCGGGTGTGGGGTGCTACAACATGTGTCACTTAGGCTTTTTGTACTTTTGTTAGAAGTAGGTTACTATTATCTGAGAGTTGAAAGATTAAGTTATTTGTCTAAATTCCTTCTTCATCATCATCTTCTTCAAATTTTCTTCCTATACACAGAGTTTTTCATCAAACACCTTCTAAGAGATTTCTATGCTTTTCCTTTCCTACCCCAAGGCCACTTTGCTATTTGTGTCTTCTACCTAAGAAAAACCTATCTTTACCTCCTTCAAGTTGATAAACAAGTGATGCTTGGGAGTTAGGGCTAGTGTTGTTTTTGAAAAATTTGAAGTGAAATCAAGTAAGCTATACTTTAAATGTTATGGGTATTGCTAAAATGAAACTCGAATGATGAGAAATGTAAGATTGATGACTTGATTTTTGTATGTGTGTATGTGTGTTGTGGATGATGAAATATCTTTCTAAATGTTGTTGTATCATTGTGATTGATCATTAATGACGTATAATGTGTTATAGAGATGTTTTGGAAGTTAGATGTTGCATATAATGGAGTGAGGGTGAGTGCAGAAAATTAAGATGAATAGATACATGTTTGATGCTCTATTTTTAGGTTAAGGATCAATTATAGACCATAAGTTTTTTTTGTGACCAATATATTGAGTTAATTGGGTAGATAATGATGAGGAAATGTAATGGAAGAGATAATTTAGGTAGAAGATGAGTTATATGTAAAATATTGAAAGATTGAAAATCTGAAAAATGCCCACTGACTATGCTTCAATATTTTAGGTATAATGTTTTCTCTAGTTGTCCAAACGAGATGATTCTAAATTTGGATTAACCTATATATGTATGGCTACATTTTATATGCAGACATTGAATTTCAATTTTGTCTCTAAGAGTCTCAAAATTTCATGAAGTTGAGAACTAGGTGCAGTACATTGGGAGCTGAATGTAAAATTCATGTTCTAACTTCGGGAGAAAATCGGGATTAATCTAGATAGAATTTGGCAAAGTTTACTTCTTAGGAGTTGTAGATCTTTCTTTTATCTTTCCAACGATATATAGTATGAAATTTTTGGACATCGAAGTTGGAAGTTATGATCGTTCTATGTGGAGAAGCAAAAGTAAGACGAAGTAAAGTAAGATGAAGCAAAAATAAGACGAAGCAAAAGTAAGAAGAAGCAAAGTAAGACGAAGAAAAAGTAAGAAGAAGCAAAAGTAAGATGAAGCAAAGTAAGATGAAGCAAAGTAAGATGAAGCAAAAGTAAGATGAAGTAAAGTAAGACGAAGCAAAAGTAAGACGAAGCAAAGTAAGACGAAGTAAAGTAAAAAGATGCAGAAGATAGAATTTGACTTTGCAGTCTTCATGAAAGTTGTAGCTCTTGAAGTCCTCTTTCGAACCATATAAAGAACGCCTTAATCATAAATTTCTAAAGAAACCTATAGCTGTTTCCCCGAAATGGGTTCAGTATGATTGAAGACAAAAATAGATTGGATTCTTTTGATCATAACTCCTTCTATATACACCCAAATGACTTGATTTTTAAACCATTAGACTCGTAAGACATTGCTCTAAATCTTTACCAAAAATCATAGCCCTCTGAATCAAATTGAGAAAAATTGAGTGAAAAAGTGGAACATGTGCAGTGAGTGTATTCTTAGATAGTATGAACTGATGTTATTCTACTGAACATACTTCAGTATTTTGATGATATCTTGATCTGTAGAGCTCCAAATGAGATGATTTCTAATTTGTGGTAAACTAGAGACATGGGAATACAAATGGTATAAGAACTTGGAATGTAATTCAGTCTCTAAGACGTTTAAATTTCAGATGGAATTTGTGTATATTATATTGTTTTGGACAAGAGCAGTCCGAAACTATTTGAGGTATATCTTCCTAATTACCAAACCAAGTTGAGTGATTTTGGTGCAAATGGATCCATATGATATAAAGGAATACTTTTCTAGAAGAGAGTATGACCCAATTACTTCAGCTTCACTTTCTAATTTAATGTGAATAGTAGACCCGAAAGGTGTGACTTGGAAAAAAAAGATGAGTTTTGATATCAGAATGATCTTGTGATAAAATTGATGGATTGATACCCGAGGTTGTCATGAGAATTCATTGTACATATTTCATTGCATTCATGTGCATTATTAAACACCTATGATTGTGCAAATTGTGATATATGTGTATGTTATTTGTTATAGAGGAGTAATTGGAACGTCAACCCACAGACGTTGCCGGAACTTCCAGGCAATAGTTTCGGAAGTAACCAGTGAGTAACCTAGATAGTTTCTCTTAATTATTGTTTGCTAATAATTATGTTTGAATAATGAATGAATGTGAATGTGAAGAACTATGTGTTTTATCAAGTGATTGATTGTTTTACACGCATTCCATTCTTGAATGCATAATCAGATAATGGAATTTGGGAATAAGGCAGCCAATGATTAAAGCTTAAAGCTCAATGTGTGGAAATGAGCCTTGAGCTCAAAAGTGTTTCAGAGCCTCAGGCTTAACGTGTAATGAGTGTTTGCTTATAATTATGTTTGAATAATGAATGAATGTGAATGTGAAGACCTATGTGTTTTATCAAGTGATTGATTGTTTTACACCCATTTCATTCATGAATGCATAATCAGATAATGGAAGTTGGGACTAGGGTAGCCAACGATTAAAGCTTAAAGCTCAATGTGTGGAAATGAGCCTTAAGCTCAAAAGTGTTTCAGAGCCTCAGGCTCAATGTGTAATGAGCCATGTATCCTCATCGGATAAGGGACAGTATAAATGAACTCAGTGTCGAAAATAGATATAGGACAGTTCAGGCGCCCAGTCACAACAACGTAACAATTGGAAAGTGTCTCATGAGCATTTTATATGCATCTTGTTAAGTATGTTTGATAGAGTGAAATGCAAAATTGCTTATGCTTAAGTAAAAGTGTGTTACTCATGTGAAATGCAAAATTGTGAAATAATTGTGATATGAATTGATGTGTTGCATGAATTGAGGGAACCATCGATGATGGTTACCTTATTGAGTTCGCAAAATTCACCAAAATTGCAATGTTGTCTTTTCAGGACCGAGGGATGACTCTAGCTATTGAAAGGCTCTATTACTGTGTAGATTGTGATTTGACTAGAGAAGTCATGGCTCAAAGGTCGGTCAGCTGAAATTTTTGGATGGCTTAGATAGAATTGATATATTATTCTCTTTCATGTAGTACTTTTGTACTAGGTTTTGTTGATGTACATGCAGTAAAGGTTGAAAGACACAAAGTAGACTTTCGATTTTTGAAAAAGGGAAATGAGGAAAAGTTGATTCAAAAAATATTGTGATTTCTTATGATGCTTTTAAGTGAAAATTGATATGATGCCATATGAACATAATGTAGTGATCGAACAGAGCTCGCCCTTATCGTAGGATATGTACCGGAATGACCTTCGGGGGTCTCGGTGTGTACCCTCCGGTAAGGGGGCATTACAGGCATGTATTGGGAGTGTTTTGATTTGATATGAATTTGACATTGGATTCTCAACGAAAGTTGAATATCAGATTTAGGTCCGATAACTTTGAAATCTTTCCTGAGCATTTGTATAAGATTGTGATATATGAGATTTTCTGAAATTGATAGATTTCATAAAATACATGCTCAAATAAAGGCGTTGTGACTTGAGTTGCCAGTATGAAGCGCTTCCATGTAAAGCTTTGCTCCATGATTTATGATTTTGTACGTAGAGCTATGCTCCGTGATTCTGTTTGACTGAGCTCTATAGAACGGTATCTGTATAAGTTTGTGATAGGCACTCGATCACAACAATAAGAAAGAATGTGAGTCTCATGCATATAACATGATAAGACTGAAATTTATTGAATGCTTTGCAAAGCTGAATGAGTGATAAATTGATGTGATTTATTTGTTATGCTTAGCAATGTGAACTGTGTAATCTTATGATATACCATGTTGTGTGAACATCTGGAATGTGTTTATGATTTGAATGAGTGCCTGTAAAGTATGTATTATGTGTATGGGATCTGGTGAAATCATCAATGATGGTTCACTCATTGAGTTCGCAAAACTCATAAAAATTACAATGTGGTTTTTCAGGTTCGATACAGGAGACCTAGTTCTTTAGACATGTCTAAAGGGCCCTTTGGATTTTGTTATGGCTCAGAGGTCTGTCAGCTAGCTCCAGGAGTGTTGTGTCTTGTATTTTGTTGTTTTGTTACATCCTGTATGAGGTTATGTAAATATTTGCCTAAAGGAAATAGTGTAAATTTTTTTGGATTAATGCAATGAATGATTTTAAAATTTAGTGACTTTCGATTATGCTAGATGATGCCATGTGTAAGTTGGTTTTGCTTTTGCTCTAACATGCCATTATCATAGGATATGTACTCAAATATGCTTGAATGTTTGGGTATGTACCTTGTGATAGTGGGATGTTCCAATCAGTAAATTCACCGATAGAATATTGTGATTCTGTCGGCAAATTAGGGACAAAATATTCTAAATTTGTCAGTAAATTTACAGACAAAAATATATAATTTTGTTGCTAATTTTACAGACAGATGAACAACTTTTCATCACTAAATTTGCATACGTACGGTCGTTTCTCTATCAACTTTTTTTGTCGGTAACTTTCATCACCAAATTTGTTTCCTGACAAAACATCTTTATTTTTTATTGGTAAATTTCATTACTAAAACCTATTTTTCTTGTAGTGTTTATGCCCAACTTAAGAGAGAGACAGGAAGAAATTGAAGCAATTAATGTCATATAATAGAATTAAGAACATTGGAGACCTGGAAAGGTACTATGAGGAGCTAGGTATTTGACACTAGTTAACACCACCAAAGATGCATCAATTGAATGTTTTAGCTGAGAGGATGAACAAGAAAATCATAGAATGGATCAGATGCTTGTTATCACATGCAAAAGTTGCTAAAGATGTTCTGGGTAGAAGCTTTTGGTAATGTTGTTCATGTTTTGAACAGGTCACCTAGTGTTCCTCTAAATTGTGATGTATTAGAGAGATTGTGGTCAAGAAAGGATGTTTCTTATGATCATTTATGAGTATTTCATTCCAAAAAAAATGAAAGGTCAAAGTTAGACTATAAAATAAGACAATGTGTATTTATTAGTTATGGTCAAGATGAGTTTGGTTGCAGGTTTTATGAACCTGTTGAGAAGAGGTTTGTTAGAAATCGAGATGCTGTGTGTTTGTGAAAGATTAAACAATAGAAGATATAAAGTTAAGAAGACAAGTTTAGAGTCTAGTGATCCAAGTGACACTGAGGTAGTATCTCCACCTGTGGTGCTAGAACAAAATGAAATGAATAATAACAAGATGAGCAACAAGATTTTTGGATGCTCTTATACCAAAAAATCATGAATAAGAGCCTCTAATTCGAGCACTAAAAACTCCTACTCCTTTATAATTGCAAAAAGGGTTTATAAATAGAAGACCTTCCACTTGATATTCTTCTATGTGTATAAATTGAACTTTGCAAATATCTATAAACTGGAAATTTTTCAAAAAGCCATGGAAGATGAGTATTGAAAGGGGTTTATTAAAGCCATGCAAGATGAGACAAGTCCTTCTAAGAATCATACCTTTAAATTGAGAAATTTACCAACAGGTAAGAGAGCTTTGAAGAATCGGTGAGTGTCCAAAGTAAGTAGGAAGCGTATAATTCACAATCACGATAGAAAGCTAGGCTAGTTATGAATAGATTCAACCAAAGAAAAGGTATTGATTTTATTGAAATTTTCTCTCCTGTTAAGATGTCCTATATTTGCATTATACTAGCTTCGGTAGCCAACATGGATATACAAGTTGAGTAGATAGATATGAAGACTGCATTTATTCATGGTAATTTAGAAAAAGACAGTCAGAAGGTTTCGTAGAAAAGGGTAAATAAAACTATATAAGTTGAAGAAAAGCTTGTATGGATTGAAGTAAGCACTAAGATAATAGTACGAGAAGTTTAAGTCAGTTATGGGGAAACAAGGGTATAAAATAACTTCTACTAATCATTTTGTATTCTTTCAAAAATCTTTGATGGTGATTTTGTCAACCTTTTGTTATATGTGGATCATATACTGATCGGTGGCAATAATACTTCAAGAATAAATAAGTTGAAAAAGTAGTTAAGAAGGTATTTTGCAATGAAAGACTTATGACCAACAAAATAGATCCTTAGAGATTACGCGGGATAGGAAAGTTAAGAAGTTATGGTTATCTCAAGAGAAGTATATTGAGAAGACACTACAAAGGTTTATCAAGGATCAGGTTAATTAAGGTTGTATAAGTGTGTAGCACTTTCTAATATAAAAGCTTAATTCACTGCAGCAACTAAAGCGTACAAGGAGATGTGGATGAAGCAATTTGTACAAGGCCTTTAGTTCAAGCAAGATTAATATGTTTTGTGATAGTTAGAGTGCTATTCACTAGAAAAAGAATGCTTCTTTCCATTCAAGGTCAAAAGATATTGATTTAAGATATCATTGGATAAAAGATGTGTTTGCACAAAAATTACTACAATTAGAGAAGATCCACATAGCTGAAAATAAGTCTAAGATGATGACGAAGTCATTACCAAAGGAAAAGCTTGAAACTTGTTAGTTAATTGCGAGGATGACAATATCTCCCACATTGGCGAGAGAGGGACTTTTTTAAGTGGATCTTGCCAATGGGAACACTTGATCTTAAATTTTCTTTAAAAAAAGAGAAAAGAGTGTCAAGCAAGATTTGTACTTAGTCTCCAAGTACATGAAGGCTATAAATTGACCATATTTTGGTCATTTTTACACACGTAGGAAAAACAAGGAAAAGTGAGAAAGAGAAAATGAGAGCAAAGCCACATGTTTGAGTATTATATCAAATATTTGATGATCCCAAAATAATAGAAATTGAGTATAAGCTGAGAAACATATTGAGTTTTTTTGTGGGTAACTCGGCTTAGGTATTTAGGTCTCTTTTTTTTTTTCGGGAGTGCCAAGAATTGTATTATTGAGAGTTGCTTAGTTATTTTGCTCTAATTAAATTTAGAGAGGAATCTATATTGTATTCGCTATTTTTAATAGTAGAAAAATACTAGCTTGTGCTCATGATTTTTACTCTTCGCCTCAGGGATTTTTCACATAAAAATTTAGTATCTCTACTTTGCAATTTTATTTATCATTTTTCTCTATAATTGACACAAAAATGAGAGAATTAAAATTTTGTATTATTTAATCATCGACCAAACTCCTCCCATATAACCCACCACAATAAATTTGTCACTCTTGTAGATTCAGCTCATGGAAATCTCCCAGGTGAGGCATTGAGACCCATGAATTCATAAATTTATAGAAATACGATGACTAAATGCACGTGCTTAAAACAGCCACCATGAATTCGTAAATTTACAGATATGCAATGCCTAAATACAGGTGACATGTAACATTATACAATGTAATTTTGTCTGATATTTATGCTTCTCCTGAAAATGGAAAGTTGACATCACACTACTTGGTTGTAATGAAAAACAAAAGTAAGTTGTAGCTAGTTGTTCATAAGCATCTAAAACGAAGACAATTTATTGTGTGTAATGGCAATGAAAAGCAAAATTAATTTCTAGCTAGCTGTTCAAAGTTTGTCAAACGAAGACACACTGTATTGTTGCTGCTTTATTGTAGATTTTAACAGCTTGACTAACATTTAAGAGACTACAAAATGAGGCCATTTCTGGTACATCTTGGGGGACCATTTGTTCATTAAGGCTGGTCTGGTGTGTTGGCCAACAGCTTCAAAAATTTATTCCTGCGCTGTTTTGCTTCTAGCTTTCAGATTCAAACTTAGACAAATATTATATTAAAATTATTTGGTATAAATTAAGATTACAAAGAAACTAGTTCTCCTGAATTCCTCAATTGAAAAGTGATTCTTTTACGTTTGATCCATCTCAAAACTATAGATTAGATGAAGCACATGTAGTTGACCTGACAAAATTATGATTATTCTCCTAATAAAAATGAAATGAAATTTGTAAGTTCTTGCTTGGCGAGTATTTTATGCGCTTACGTGGTTTCTTCCAAACCTAGCAAAAGTCAGCAATGGTGGTACTACTGAGCCATGATTGCTTTGAGTCTACATAGGATCATCTTGGCTGGCAATGAGAGTGAGAATGAGAGCGATACTACGTGGCCCAGTATTATTAGATGTTCCCCAGTTTTTAAGTGTGCTAACGCACAGGTAGTAGAGCGTATGCTAGGCTTACACTCGGAACTAGAAATAGGAGAGGAAGTAGATGTTTCAGTTACAGGTAATTGCAGTAGACTTCATTATCAGTCATTGCAAGATTTATGTTTTGCTTATTAATAAGCATTAAGTTAATTATGATTTATTAAGTTAATTATGATTTTATATTTTTATGAAATTTTTCATGTTAAATTATATAATATTCTCTTATATTTAGTTGATTGCTATGTAAATGAGGATTTTTTGAAAAGTAATCATGGATTTAAACAAAACTTTCTCCATAGTTATTCGATTGGGATGATTCTAAAGGCATTTAAAAACTAATTCAAAGGGTCAACTTTGTAGAGAACACAGAACACAATTGACATTGGACATGAAGCGAAACTGGCATTGGACTTGTACTACACTCAAAAAGTTTTAGAACAAGACTAATACCAGTTTAAAAGTGTAGCAAACATTGGTTCTTATAACAAGATCCCAAATATATGCAGAATTACAAGTTTAATCACTTTAGAGCTCCTTTATATAATTCTAGCCTATAAATACTTTAATTATGGATCTTTGTAGTGAAATTTGGAGGCTGGTGACAACATCCTTTTTTAGGGTTTCGTTGCATCAAAAAGCAAGATTTAGAGCAAGATATGGATGAGCTTGTGATAACTCTTCAAATTCTTTCTTTCTTTTCTTTTCTTTATGTTAAGATTGTTTTTAATTTAGTTTTACTTTTATTATGTTTACTGGTTAAATCCCTAGTTAGGTTAAGGAAGCAGTTTGTGATGGGTCTTTTGGTTATTAATGCATGATTTAATTATTTTGTTGAACATATTCTCTTTGTTCTTAATTTTGGATTTGTGCTTAATTAGGTGAAGTATGATATACATGTGCACTAGGAGAATAAGTACTTTATCGCTTGAGAATGATATTATCCTAGACGTTAGTAATAAACAAATAGATTAACTATATTTAATAAATTTGATTAGGTTGAATTGCACATTGAGAGGTGATAGTTGCCTAATTAGATATTTGTATGCCTCGTCAAAGGCATAAATACTTTACGTTAATTGTTATTTTAACCTATATAATCAAGTGTATTTGACAATTAGAATTCCACATTAGTGCATCTCAAAGCCTTAATGCTTATCTTCTTGATTTTTCTTTGACATTATCTTATTTTTATTAGTTTAGTAATTCAATTAATATTCTTAAATTTTGTTTATTTTAGTGTTATTATTTGACTAGGATTAAAAGACAAATTAATATAATTGCTATGAGATCGATACTTCATATTACTCCAGTATTAAAAACTTGTTCCAATTGACTATGTTTCGCTTGCAAATATAATGCAACCCAACCAAAGAACTATTTAGTTTCTATTTCATGTTACATATTTAGGATTGGCATTATAATGATGATATTTTGGATCTGGTAGTGGAAATTGCTAATATTTGAAGCCAGGTGAAGATGTTGATGAATCATGAAAAAAGTTTACAATAGGACATGTCATCATTGGGTATCTTTCCCATGCATGAATGAACTTAGAGCAGAACCTTTTACTATTATGAAGATGTTGCTTATATGGATGCCTATAAGAGAAATAGCATAAACAATCCTTACTTTGAAGTGTATCATATAGGATGGAGTAACCAACTAACAATCTTTTAAGAGGAACAAGGAGCTGGAGTAGGCAAACAAATGGAATTATTTGGAATCCAACAATGACCATAATTTGAACAACAACTATCATTATAGGGCAATAAAATGGAAGAGATCATCCTTTAGTTTATGTCTTCCCTAAATGAAAAATTAGATAAATTGGAAAATTTTGATTCTCATTGAGGCCTACCTGAATAGACGTTGCAATCTAATTGTACACATTCACAATTTAGAGATTCAAATCAACCAAATAGTTAAGGCAATGAGTGAACAGGGTCAAAGAAAACTTCATAGTAATATAGAGGTGAACCAAAAAGATCAAGTATTAGTCATACCATTTAGGAGTGGAAAAAATATTTAGTGATAAAGGTACTAAAGAGGAGGACATATAAAGCCTTATCTTTAATCGATGTTAATCACGATCTTGGTTCTAAAGAATATTTAAGTATTAAAAAGTGTCGTTGGTGTTCTTCTACAACATGTGTCCATTACTATCTAAAGCAGGAAACACCTCAACCTATGTTGACTCTAATTCCATACTCACCTAGGTTTGAAATGGATGAAAAGGAAGGTCGATTTGTTTTTTTCCATAAAGAGCAAGAAAAGTGTCAAGTATCTCTTTCCTAACAATAAGAAGTTCTAGGAGCTACTGGTGGATAATTTAAGTAAAAAAAAAGGCTTATATATCCAATAGGTAAAAGAAAGGGAATGTCGTAACTTAAGTATAATAGAATGTGAGGAAGCTATAAATCATTATATTAAAAAGAAGAGTGCAAGCAAGCCTTAATTATAGATCTAAAGTAAAAAGCTTGAGTAAGAAGTCCAATTAAAAGAATTCTAAAGAAGCGCTTGTTGAGTGGCAACCCAATGTTCTAACTTTTCTTTTCTTTTATGTTAGTTTATTAATTCTTGTTTCTATGAATATTTTCTTCAATCTTTTTTATAGGCATTTTTTGTATGTTTGATGGAATTTTGCCTTACTAAACTCGGTATAGACTTAAGAGAGTTTTCACTACCTAATTATTTTTCACGTTTTTTTTTATTATTTTTTTAGTAAGGGTAATTTCATAATTAAGTATGGGGATAAATTCCTCAAATTTTGATTTTCTTTTCTTTTCTTAAGTTTTATATCTAAATATTTTTTAATTTGCGTGTTAATGTGTTCTTTCTTTTTATTTTTAATATTGTGTATTTAGGAACTTATTAGTTATTTAAATGCATGTGTGTGTGTGTGTGTATTATTAGTGGAGATTAGATGTTTTTTAAGCTTATAATAAGTTCAATTTCATAAAGAGATTATTAAAGTACCTTACTCAAAGTTTAAACACTTGTGTGAATGATGATACCTTGTCAAAGAATTTATAGAATAGATGCATTTGAACTTGAAGAAGGAGGTGGAATGGTATTTATAATTTTTTTGTAGAAAATATGTAAGTAAATCTTCAAAAGACTATAACTCCTCCACTAGGGACACCTAAGAGTTTAAAGGCTTATGGTATATGGTAAATATCACCGTAAGCCTACAAAAGTGGAATTAGTTCTTGTTTTAGTGAGGAATATTTAGTTAATTATGATTTGTGTTGTTACTTACTTAAGAACAAATGATAGGTTAAGTGTGTGAAGAATTTGATAGGTCCATATTTTACCTATTTTTAGGCACTAAGTAGTTGTAATTTAGCAGTTCTATGGCATGTTTTGTGTGGAATTATATTCTCTCTTATGTTTGGTTCATTGTTGTGTATGTGATGATTTTGAGGAGCAATCATAGATTTAGACATAACTTTCCCCATAGTTATTTGATTAAGGTGATTATTGAGAAATTTGAAAGCTAACTCAGAGAGCTATAATTTATGAAAGAATATAACCAATATCAGATTCCTTATACTAAATCCAAAGATTTCTAAAAGAAGATTGGAATTACTCTGAAAGTGTAACAAGTATTGATTCTTGTAACAAATATTCCAAAGATATACAAAACTATAAGTTTGATCAACTAAAAACTCTCTCCAATCAACTTAACAAGATAGGGATGGCAGTTAACATGGCAAGACGATGAGCTTCATCATCAATGGCGGAATATGTAGAGCTCTAGGAGCATATTAACCTTCCAACTTCTTTCTCCCCCGACTCTTCTTCTTCAGTTGAAACTCTCATTTCTTCCCTTTTACCCTTGTCCCTAAGTAAAACCGCCATCCCCTTTCCTCCATCCTCCTTTCTAGTCCTCCTGGGCACTGGTGTCTTTTCCTTTACAAATCCTTTTCCTGCCATCTTCTCCTTACCATTTTTAAACCAACACTTCCTGCTCCATCTTTTGCTTTGTTGCTACCCTACCTAATCTAGTTTTCTTCCTTACAATGACTAACTTCACACTTACCAACCTTTCTAAATTTTCCCATTTACCCTTGTGTATTTCACCAGCCTCCTCCTCTTTTGAATCTCCTTATGTTCCACATAAGCCAATATAAACCCAAACCTTTCTAACTTCCACTCTCCTTCATCCTCCTCCTCTATTAAGTCCCCTATAATCCCAGACCCCTCCTTCCTTACTCCCAACATTTGGAGGTAAGCACCTCCCTTAGTTTCACACTCAAACACCCCAAGCCAGTCACAACAGCTGATATGGCTCAAAATCGTACTAAGCATGTTTATGTTATTTTTTAGGTTTAATTTGAAATTTCCTTTTTGTTGGAATAAATTGAGGTTTATAGTGTTTAAAGGGATAAAAGTTAAATGAGGGATTAGTTTAAATTAGAATTGAATTGTTGTTAGAAGTTGAAAGGAATACAATGGCTTAGGGGCAATTTAGGTAATTCACTTATGGTTTTAAAGTCTAAGGCAAGGATGGAGGGTTAATTTGGTCCATTTAAGTTCTTTTAAAAACAAAAGAAAGAGGAGTATATGGTGGAGTCGTGTATGTAAGGGAAAGGAGCAAAATTTTATAAGGAAGGGAATGGTTTTACTTAAACTACGTAGTTTAGGGAATAAGGCTTAGGTTATTATAGTTCTAGAAGAAACTTCCCAAGGCAATTAAAAGAGAGTCACGAAATATCTTAGAGAAAGGAGAAAAGAGGTGATTTTCGGCCAAGAAGAAGAAGAAGAAGGAGAGATTGGGTTATGTGATGTTCTTGCTTAGTGAAGGGTAGTAGAGTACTTCTGAAGGAGAAGAGAAAGAAAGGATTAAAAGTTTCATCAAAGCCTAGAGAGAGAGAAATTTTGTGGGTTTCCTTTCAAGGTAAGAAAAATGTGAAATTCTTTGGATTTATGAGTGGATTTTGATGCTTATAGCTTGGGTAAGGTTTGGGTAAAGTTAGGTAGGTTTAATTCCATGTTTTTCTCTCCTAGGATTGTTTAATTTTGGGATATCTCTTGTTAATTGGGTTCTTACTTGCTTAATGAAGGTGAAGAGAGGTTATTAGAACAAGAAGCAAGGTCAAGTGTTTAAATTCAAGGCTAAAGGATTAAGGTGGGTAATTTCTTAATAATTGGGTTAATGAACTTGTTAAAGTTCTATAATAAATGCTATTAAGTGCTATTGAATGCTTTAAAATGATTTATCAATGTTGCTTGTATTTCTTGAAATGGTTTAAATGTATATGAGATATGA
>JANZLD010000001.1:6966962-6977957 GCA_026413575.1 Erythroxylum carthagenense
TACCAAAATATAAAATTTACAATTAATATTATGTCCATTGCACATATACCAAAATTTTATTTGAATTAACATATATTCTTAATAAAAATTCACAATAAAATTATCAATTATGCTAAACATTAATTTAAAATTTTATTATTATGTAAAAAATTTATGATAATTTTAACTAAAATGTAATAGATTTATATAATTATAACTTTGAATAGTAATTCCATATTTAATAATAAAATTATATGGATATTACTATAAAAGACTAGGATAACAAGTTAAAGTATGTAAGAGGGTTTAAACATATAGAAAGAATAGTTGAGAGAAATGAATAATATTTGTATTTAAATAAAAGTATTGAAACTATCTTTTTATTTCAAAATCTTTATATATTTATCCTTGTTTGTAAATTTTAATATCATTGTATTTTAGTGGGTGAGAATCACCACATAAATGTCAATTACAATGATACGAAATAACAACGTATGATTTAATATTAACTTTTTTTAGGTCTATTGAAGATAGCCTCCCTATTAGTTATAAGTAAAGCTATGTACTTTTGGACTCTCCACTTATTAGGATGTTATTATTGTTGTTTTTGTTTATATAAATAATACTTTAATAATGACTTCATCATGTTTCATGGACTACTTTACCCAAATTTCCAATATTGAGCTTATAGAATTTTTAAATAAAAAACATAACATTTTTTAGGGAATACCAAAAAAAAAATTTAATAGTTCAATATGATGAATTGATGGTGATAACTCCATTAAAAAATTATTTGAATATACTGATAAGAAATGAGTATCTTATAATGGATTGAACTACTAGATTGTATGTGCTTCTCTAATTAGGGCTTGTTCACTTACTCAAAAATTTCAAACTGAAAGCCCTATACGATAAATTTTCATTTTACATAAAACATAAGTAATTATAGGTTCATAAATGTAGTTTAACTATATGCATACACAAGATCAAGTAATAGTAACTAAAAAAGTTGAAACTAATTAAATGATGATTTATTCTATATATTGTTATATTTTATAATGAAGGAGTCATATATAAAGTATTAGGCTATTTTCAAAGAAACTTATATAAGAAAAAAATTAATTAGTGCCTAAATATAAGATATCAGTTGATTAGAGATTGTTTACATTAATTACCATATATATTATTATCCATCTTCAAACTTAAAGTGGTAGATAATTAGATAGTTTGAATTTTGAAATAAGATCACAAAAACAAAGAGTAGCGTGAGCTTTGATAAATATAATAGTGATATGATCTTGAGAGGAGATATAAATAAGATCAACCGTATTATGATGAACATAATGATGCACAAAGATAATCAATCTCAGTGTCTTTTGTGTGTTCATGAAAGACATTATTATCATCAATCTGTGTAGCACTTTGATTATCCTAATGAAGAAGAGCAATGAATGGTGATGAAATGCCTATACTTTGAAGTAACCAATAAAGCCATAGAAGTTCAAAAATAGTATCAATAAGAGCTCGATATTTATCCTTAATATTAAATCATCAAGAAATAAACGAATCACCAAGTAAAAAGTAGTAACTAGTAGTAGACCAATGGTTTATAAGATCACCAACCCAATCAACATTTGAATAACCTCACAACTAAAAAGAAGATGAACTAGGGCAATGAAGATTGTGAAATAAGATACCTTTGACATAATGAAGAATATGAAGACTAACCACATAATAAGTGGTGTGAGGAGTAAACTAACAACTTGGAAAACATAATCAATATCAAAATAAGTAAAAGTAAGATAAATAAGGCTATCAACAAACTAAAGATACATAATAAAGTTAGGAAGGGTGAAGCCATCACAAGTAGAAAATGTGCTTTAGATTTAATATGGGTAATGTAAATTTTATCATCAATAAAACTTGCATAAAAGATAAGGTTGGTAAAATGCATGGCCTGAGATAAGTAATACTCTGTAGAGTTAGAAGTAGCCTCAAAACCAAAGAAATTGCTCAAATTCTCAAGATCTTTTATTTCAAATTGATGACTAAGAAAGTTGTTTATATCATAAATATCCTATATGTCATCACCACTAATCATGCAATCAACATATAATAATAACAACATAATAATAATCCACTCTGCCTTCTAAAAAAAATGGATTATTATAATGATTGGATTGAAAACCAAACTAACAAATGGTGAACCTAAATTTAGCAAACCAAGTACAAACAGCTTGTCTAAGTTTTTATAAAAACTTTTGATGAAGATAAAATTTATCTGGATGATGATCATAGCCAAAAGGAAGTTACATATATACCTTTTTAGTGAGATCTCCATTTAAGAAGGTTTTGTTGACATCTATTTGAAATAAATTCTAATGCTTAATAGCACTAATGGTAATAAGAGTACAAAAATAAGTGATGTGGGTTATAAGAGTAAAATGTCCTTATAGTTAATCCAATTTTCTTAAGTGAAATCTTTAACTATAAGTTGAGCTTTGTAACTTTTCCACTAAACCATCAGTTTTAGTTTAGATTTTATAAACTTATTTATAAACATCAACAGTTTTTTCATAAGTAAATTAAGCAAATTCCATGTATAACTATAAGTAAGTGCATTGAGTTCTTCTTCCATTGCTTTTTTCCATAAAGGATAAGTACTAGCCTTATGACAAATGTAAGTCTCATAAAGAGAAACAAGAATATAATGATAATAGTAACCCCAAAGAGTGATTACTTCTTTATAAGGTGGAGATATTGACCTAGTTCTAAGGATTGCAAGGTGATACCTAACATTTGTTTGTTAACTTAATATAGAATATTAGTTACAGATCGTACAATTAAAGGTAAGAGGAAGAAGAGAAGTCCTCGATAGTGTACGAAAGTTAGATGGTGGAATCTGAAAAGGGATATGGTGGAATAACTTAGGGATAGAGTAATATATAAAGAAGAATGAAATTAGAAGGAAATGCTAATTAGATGTGAGAGAGAGTAGCAACTATTTTAAGTAATGCTACTAAAGAGATCTTAGGTGTTTCTAAAGGGCCTAGGGGGAGTAAGATGTAGTCTTGGTGATGAAATGAAAATATATAAGAAAAGATTAAGATCAAGAAAGCTTCCTATAAAGCTCTATTAGATATCACCATAGAGGTAGAGAGTTTAGTTAATAAAGAAAGTTACAAATTGGGAAAGAAGATAATATCATAAGCCAAAAGTAGAGCTTATGGCAAATTATACTAATGATTAGAAACTAAAGATAGAAGGAATATATTTAAGTTAGCAAGAGCTAAGGAACAAAAAGCGAGAGACTTGGATCAAATTCGTCTTATAAAAGAAGAATTAGGATGGTGCTCGTGGTTGAAAATGACATCAAAAGGAGATGACAAAGATACTTCTATAGCCTTTTTAATGAAGGTATAGAAGACAACATCTCGTTAGGTGACACGGGTAGCTCGGTTGGCAATCTAGCAAGGTAACTTGGGGCAAGGACTAAGGTTCGATTCCCGGTAACGGGAAAGCATGGGCCGCTTTGCTAGGTGGTCGACCGAGATCAAATCGTGGTTTAACCCCTCACAACTGGTCAGGCCTAGGTGTGGGGGCAGCTAGGGTGGCTGATTCCACCTTTATGGGGCAAGTATATTCGAGAGGTATCATAACTTTACTTAATGCCAACATATCACAAAAGGAAAAATTAAAAGAGTTTTGAGGGAGATGAAGGGTGTAAGGGTAATAGAGCCTGATAAAATACCTATAGAGGTATTGAAGAGCTTAAGCAAAGACCGCAAAGAGGGTGTTACTTAACTAGCCAAAACTTTAATATGATCTTCAAGTCTACCAAAATATTAGACGAGTGGAGTCTTGGTATGTTAATTCCTCTATACAAGTACAAAGGGGACATCTAAAGTTGTAACAACTATAAATGCATCAAATTACTTAGTCGCTCTATGAAGTTATAGGAGAAGGTAATTAAGAAGAGAGTAAGAAAGGATGTAGCTTTCTTAGGGAACTAGTTTATTCTCATTCCAGGAAGGTCTATAATAGAAGTTATACATCTATTTAGAAGATTAATGGAATATTACCGAAAAAACTATGTAACCTACTCATGGTTTTATTAACTTAAAGAATATTTATGATATAGTACGTAGGAAAATTATGTAAAGGTGTTTAAAATTTAGGCAGTTCCTATGACCCATAAATGATTTTAGGGATATATATGAAGGTGTAAAACTAGAATAAGGATAATAGGAAGAGATACATAGCATTTCTCTATCACTATTGGGCTACATTAAGACTCTTGGTTGAGCTCCTTTCTGTTTGCAGTAGAGATAGATGAGCTTACTAAAAACATTCAACGGAATGTGCCTTACTGTATAATGTTTATTGATGATATTGTTTTAGTGGATAGGATAAAAAAGGGTGTCAATGTTCAACTAGAATTTTAGAGGGATATATTAAAATAAAATGGCTTTAAATTAAGTAGGAATAAGTCTAAGTACTTAGAGTGTAAGCTTTTTAGCCATAGGGTAGCTCCTGATGTGGAGGCAAAGATTGGTTCAAAAGTTATATTATAGAAAATGTGTTTTGAAATAGAGAGATCCATGAAGGCATAGTCCATCGTATTAGATCAGGGTAGCTTAATAAACGAGTACATCAGGAGTTTTATATGACAAGAAAATACCACTTGAGCTCAAACTCTATCGTTTAGTGATTAAGTTGGTAATGCTCTATGGGATGGATCCTATATTCTCCATCTGCTCTAAGTGGACAAGATAAAATCCTTTGGTCTATCAAACAGGTACATAGTCATAAGTTAATAATGGTAAGGCTGACGATGCTCTGTTGGACGTATAACCTTAGTAAAAGAGATAAGGTCAAGAATATAATTTTAAAAGACAAATTAAAGGTCATTAGAATTGATGGAAAATTAAGGAGACAAGGCTTAAGTGGTTTGGACATGATAAAAGGAGACACCATAACATTCAAGTGAGAAGCTGCAAGAAGATTATAATTAAGAACTATAAGGGGAAAAAAGAAAGGCTTAAAAAGAATTGAAGGTAGGTGATTTGGACCAATATGGCTCTGTTGGAACTTACTAAAGATATGACCCTCAATAAAAAACTCTAGTGCATTAGGATATAACTAAAGGATCTTTGATAAAGAGGTCCTCTTTCTCACTGGTAGTTTAAATCTTTTTTTGAGTCTTTTTTCATTTATTTAGCTCAAATATTTAATATATTGTACTTCCCTACAAATTATTTAGCCTAAATATTTCCTTATGTAGCCTAAATATTCTCTTATAATGACTTTTTTATTTTATTTATTTATTTCTCTCCTTTCTTGTTTGTATATTTATTTACTTTTTTATCTTCTATTTTTATTATCTACATTATGCTATATTTATTCTATTATTTATTTTATTATCTATATTTTATATTTTATATTATTATTATTTTAATATTATATTTTATTATTCTTTATTTCTATTTTATTTAATAATTTATAATATTTTTATTATATATATTATTTTTATTATCCTTATTTTTTCAACGAGTCTATCAAAAATAGCTTCTATATCAGTTAGAGGTAAGGTTGTGCATTTTTGGACTTCTTCAATCCTTACATCTCAATGAAAATTTAACTGGGATGTTGTTGTTGTTATTATTGTTGTTGTTTTTGTGATATTAGGTTGACTTACACGAGAACGATGAAATGGAGGTTACAAAGAAGATTGAATAGTACAAGGATAAGGTTGAGGATCTATAGGAGGAAGATCATCAGGTGTGGCAAGAGGTGGATACGGGTATTTTTTTAGTCGTCTAAACCTGTAAGAGAACCATCAAGAAATAAATCATAGTAGGATTTGCAAGGAAGGTAGGGGATGTAATGACTTTAAAGGCAGATAAAGAACCAAACATCTTATGTTCCTAAAAAGTGATATGAATTGAAATACAAAGAAACTAAGAAATATGATCAAAACATCAATAATCCTTATTTTTAATGATATATCTCATGAAACAACACAAATGAGCTTAAGGTTCCAGTTTGGTGTATTCATGTGACTGAAGATGGATGAAAGAAGCAAATTCAAAAAATTGAAGATTGTGATAATTTGGATACTGACTGTAAAGATGTTCATAAGAGAAAATATTATTGATGATAGGAGAAGAGATATAATTAACTGTAAACTACTACAAGAGTTGTTTCACCTTAAAAAGATTCAAGACAAGAAGATGACACAAAGACAGATTGAACATTGTCTAAAACACTCTTATGTTTATGTTCTACATGACCAGGATAAGAAGATGACACAAGGAGAGATGTAACATTGTCTAAAATATGCCTATATTTCTGTTCTACATGACCACTATGTTGAGAGGAACTAGGATAACAATGTTATGCAATAGTGCCATAGGTAGCAAAAAAGTGTTTTGATACTATCATATTAGTAAGTTGGATATAAATTTGAGACAACTTAGAATGATTTTTCATAAGAAAAGTTCATGTATACCAAGAATATTCATCATTAAAAATTAAAAAATATTGAGAATTACCTATAGTAATATTGGGTGCATGACCCTAAAAATCAAAGTGAATACGATCAAATGGGGCATAGAAAAAAATCAATAATATTAAATGGAAAACTTGATGTTTTGAAATTTGAAATGAAACACTATCAAATTGATCTTTTTTAATGGATCCTAAAAATTAATTAGAAATCAAAGGTCCTAATTTACAAGAGGAAAAATATCAAGACTCGAGTGCTAAATATTGGAATAGGTTATAACAATAATAACTTTAAGTGGCAACTAGAAAGAAACAAGCTCAAATAGTTGACCAACCTTACACTTTATCCTAAGAACCTTACTCGTCTATAGATCATGTAACCATTACACAAAAAAATTATATTAACATTAAGTTTACATAACTGACTAATGGAAATAAGATTAAGAGATAATCTAGGCATATAAAAGTCATTAGATAAGAATAAGTGAGATTAAAAAAATATTACCTACGTGTTAGATGTGCAAAATAAAACTATCATCAGTGCGAACAATTAGTGTATGAGAGGGAATGGAGATAGAACTAAATAACTTAGATTCAAAGGATATATGATTATAACAGGCAAAATTAAAGAACACAAAAATAGATTTGCCTGGAGTGACAGACAAGATAAGAGAAATTGGAGTGTCAAATTTAGCTTGTATCTATTAAATAATTGCTTGGATTTCTTTTAAGGAAAATGAGAAGTATCATCAAAATTAGAACTTAACAGTAATAGTAATAATAAAGTACTCAAGGATCAAGATTTATTATGAGATTTAATTAGATTTCCATGACCAAAATTCTAGTACTTAGCTTCAAATTTAGGACAACCAAAAATATAGTGCCTAAATATTTTGCAATATTTGCAAAAACTCTTATAAAAAGCAGAGGTAGCTGAAGTAATATAAGGGAGAGATTTCCTACTTCGGCCACCTCTAAGTTTGCATAATTAAGTTGTAAGTACCATATTCATAAATTGAAGAGATCACGCTCAACTTGGAGAATAGTAAGTCAAGTTTCCTCATAAAGTATTTCTTAAATAACTTTGTCAAATTTAGGTATCAAAGTGTAGTGAAGAAGAGCAACATAAACTGACTCAAACTTTGTATTTAGAGTTATAAATAAATTCCATACATGTAGGTAATCAAGAAGGGCAACACAAATTTGTGTAAAAGTTGTATTAAGCCAAACTAGATCACAAGTTGACAATTGATCTTGTAAAGTTTGCAACTTATAAGCATAACTATGAATGATCTGATCAGACTATTCATGCATTTTTATTATTTCAAATTTTATTAATTATCTTAGATTTTTCTATTATAAATTTATTTGTATATAAATAATAAAATTTTAAATAATCATAAAATAATTAATGTAATTAATAGATAATAAATTATTTTATTTTACAATAAAAGAGATGAACTTATTTATACACAAAATTAATAAACTAATTAGAAAGAAATATATATAAGAAAGAACCTAATTAGTGCCTAAACATAAGATATTAGTTTACTAGAGATTATTTACATTGATTACAATATATATTATTAAAAAGAAAAAGAACACGCTCCAAAGAACCTTTCTTCAAGATAACAAAAAAAATTGCTACATATGGTTAAACCCCAAAAGATTAACATAAAAGAGGTTTACAATTCTTGTAGTTTCAAAGTTATATATTAGGGAAAGAACTAATGTGGCCTAGTTTTCTCCTCCTTCTCTCTACACCTGAGCCCTTCCATAATTGTCTTAGCTTTTCCCCTTGATCTTTCTTTCCTCATCATTATTATATACACACTGTTCTTTACTGATCCTCACTTCCCTTTATGTCTTTATCCCCATCTTTCTAATTCAATCAACTCTTTAATCAGTCTAAACTAGTTTTACTTGCATTTAAAGTAACCCGTCCTTCTTTTATTTTTCTTGTTTTGTCTCAGAATCTAACAATTTATTGTTAAAGGTAAAATGTCATCTAAAGCTCTTGTTGTCCTTCCTACTCCAAAAGCAAGTTCTTTGTCACAACTGGTGCATGAAGGCTTCCCTACTCTTCCCTCTAAGTTGCCTAAACCTAGCAACTTCACCCCCTACTCAGAAATTAGAGAAGCCTTCTTAGAAAAGAGTTGTAGGAGATCCAAAAATCTTTAGCAAGTTACACTTATATCATAGAACAAGAAGGGACCTATCTATCCTCCACCAAAGATATTGATGAAGGGAGGGAGTAAATGGAGAGTTGCCTTGGTAGGTTACTTCTCAGATAAAAGATTGGCTAGTGTCCAACATTGGACTAACCTAAATTAGAAAGATGGGGATTGGAAAACAAAGTGATTATTGAAGATGAAATCCTCATTTTTAGCTTTTCCTCGGAAGAAATGACACAGAGGATTATAGATTTGGGTCCTTATCATACATAAGGTAAACCTATTTTCTCAAGGAAATGGGAATTAGGAATTAGTTTGGATAAATTAGAAATGAAATGTATTCCTAACTAGGTTAATTCCAATGCATTCCTCTAAAATACTAGTCCTCAAAGGGTCTAAGTTATCTTGCTAGTTACTTGGGCACACCACTTGCTCTGGATGATAATATATCTAATCTCAAGAGGGTAAGATTTGTAAAAGTCTACATTGATGATGATGTAAAAAAAGGAATTTCTTGATACCTTACCAATAATGAAACTCATGGAAATGGGGAGTTGGTTGAAGACATGGTAAGGTCATCATATCCATGGAGGCCCCAATTGAAAGATACCATCAGAGTTTAGATTCCTAAAAAAACTGAAGGAAAAAAACCCAAATATATGGGTGGAGGAAAATATTCAGCAAGAATTAAACAACTCTAGTGTTATCATAATCATCAATATTGGTAATTATAAGCAGATCTCAATAAAAAAGCAATCTTTGGAGAAGAATATGACACAAAATCCACTTTCTAAGCAGTCTATTACTAAGGATATTTCTCTACCAGAAGAGGAACCTGTAATGAATGAGGTAACTCAACTAGTTTCTACAAAATGCAGTAATGAGGTATCTATGGAGAATCTAACAGAAGAAACTGCAAAAGAAGAGCACAATCCTAAGGTAAAGTACCAATTTTAGGAATGGACGACGTCAGGGATTAGTAATTGTAAATAATGGAGGAGGAAAATCAAATCCAAAAACTCCATGTGGTGTGCAATATATGGAATGCTCAAAGACTTAATTTCTCAAATAAACAGCTACTTCTGAGGGTCTCATTGAGACCAAAATAAAGGAAGGAAATTTCTTGAAAGGCCTATAATTCTTGCATGTAGCTTAGAACACTTTAAGTAACCATTCCAAGCACCTAAATGGTAGAGTCATATCTCTGTTGATCCTACTTATTTGAACTTATTCACTTAGTTTTACTCTGATTAAATTATTTACTACGAATTCTTGCTCAATGCTAGTAATAGTCCTTTAGCCATTTTTGTGATCAATGCTACTAATTGGGAATACCAGAGAGCTAGCTTATGGACAGATTTAAAGAAGATAGAGGCTAGTATGACTATGCCTTGGATGATTATTGGAGACTTCAATTGTATGCTCTAACACTTTGAATCAAATGGTGGTAATTATACTTCACACTCTGATGTAAAATTGCTAATTAATCTCACTTCTTTTTTGGGTTTGGTGGATCTTAGATATCATAGAGCCTTGTTTACTTGGAGTAACCATCAAAATAGGGAGAGATTCCTGCAGAGGAAACTTGATAGCTACTTAATAAACAACCTATGGCTAGCAAATTTAGGGGAGAGCTTTGCCACCTTTTAGTCACCACTTTTATAAGATCACTCTCCTATCACTATTGACATCTATAGTAAGTCGATCCCCTTTAAGATTCTTCAATTCATTCCTGAAGCACCTCCAACTTAACTCAATCATTTTTGGAGTTGTGGAGAAATCATGTTATAGTTCTAAAGCTTTTCAATGTATGCAAATGTTGAAAGAAATTTGTCTCCCTACTAAAACATAATATTGATCCGATGTAAGAAGACAAAAATCTGGTTTTGGAAAATCTTATGGAAGATTAAAGGGTTTTATCTAACTCACTAAAGGATATAGCTATAAGGGAAAGAGAAAATGTCAAACTAAAGAAGTACTTTGAAAATATAAAAACTTATAACTCTCAATTAAAGCATAAATCCATAATATAATGACTTCATGAAAGGGATAGAAACATCAAATACTTTAATAGTGTTATTTAGGGGAGGAGAAACAAGAACAAAATAGTATCACTCTTTGATCCTTGTGGAAATCTAGTTCAAGAACATACTAAACTTAAGGAGTTTGTTAGAAATCACTTTTTGGGATTCAATGGTACTTGTTGTAACACCTCAAAATTTTATGATGGTCTGTTAAAAACTATACATGTAGCGCTCCCTCACCGTAGGATACACACCGGGACGCCCGTGGGTCGTTCCGACGCATATCCCACAGCAAGGAAGTACTACGATCG
>JANZLD010000001.1:6987742-6998485 GCA_026413575.1 Erythroxylum carthagenense
ATATTAAAATATCAAAAATATTTTTATTAATTTTTGAAAATTTTTAAATATAATAATTTATTTGATTAACTATTAATTACGTTTCAAAATTTATTTAATAACGAATGACCCAAATATAAGTTAATAAAATGTTTTTTAAATATTATAAAATAATTTAACTAATATATTTGTTTCTTAGAATGAATGAATTTCGAATACTATATCCTAAGATTAGTAGAGGAATATTTACCAAAAAAAGATTAGTAAAGGAACGGTATGATCATGCACCCGTGTGTTAGAAGCTCGTGCCAAACAATGGACGCCAACACACACATGGGGAACTTTTTGTTTTGCTGTAAGGAAATTCTTTCTACTACATCGTACAGAAACTATGCAGTCTTCTAGCCAAAGCCAACGAAAATTGGCCACCTGGTGTTGTTGGTTTCTTACACATTGGAACTGACGCATCTCTCCGTCTCTCAAGTTTACAGGCAAACCATTGCATATAATTTTACTGTTCAAATTGTATCCATTCCTGAAATACCTGACGCTGGACGAACTCTTTGGGTTAGCTTTCTTGTGCTGAAATAAAGAGTAGCATCCTGCATCAAAACTTGACTTGATATATAGGTGGAGCTGACACACGGAACATCTAGGGAAGCGAGACAGGGCAAGCACAAGTGTAATGCCTACATGTCCTCGTAACTAAAGTCAAGAATAACAGAAATTTGTAGATTTAACACAGACGCTTAAGTTTCAATCTTTGCATTGGTACTTTGTCATACCCTCTTTGTCATATTATTTTTCATCACTACCAGTATTTATAACTCCACATGTAGACAGTTGAGACTTTAAGGAAAAACCTAACCCAATACTAGTAGCGTCTTTTTTAAATCAACTCTGTCCCTTGAAGTTCACGGTTGTCAGAACATAAAAATCAAGGTCGAGAGAATTAGAAGCTATGATGGAGTAGAAAGAATTAGAGTTACAGATCAGTGGGTTGGCGTCATTTTTTAGGTTCAAGAGCTTGGCAAATGGATAGACATTGAGTTGGGGTTTCTTAGAATGGTAACTATACGCTGGAATTACACAAAAATTTAGATCACAGAGGATGACATCAGTGTACACAAGCAGCACAGAGAATTGGCCAAAAGAGAAAGACACAAGAATTTCTCAAATATGAGTTCTAGTTGGTGTAGCAATATCTCACCGTTGGTTACCTTTCTTTTATGGGTTCTCGCTTTTTCTTCAATTTGTTCTGTGTATTCGTTGGATTTCGGCAACAGCCATGCAACCAACCGAGCTTTTAAGCCAGAAGAAGAGTTACAGAAGCTGAAAATTATTAGAGAACGTCTCAAGAAGATTAACAAGCCTGCAGTCAAGACAATTCAGGCATTTAACTGTTCCCAACACCCCGTCGCCTACTCATAGTGCTGTTTACATTTTCGCTGTTATGATCTCTGTTTTCTGTTTTTTTGTTTTCTCTGTGTTATAAATTTTTTAAACATAATGATTGTTTGTCTTTTGCCAGAGTCCTGATGGTGATCTCATAGACTGTGTTCTTTCCCATCATCAACCAGCTTTTGACCATCCTAGAGTGAGAGGACAGAAACCGTTGGTACTTGAATTCTATCATGTTATTGCAATGGAATTTCTGTGGGAGAGATTTTAAGGTCCATGTTTCCTGGGAAAAAAACGTTCAATTTTTAACCATTGTTTGTCCTTTGCATGAATATACAGGAACCACCAGAGAGACCAAAAGGACACAACCCGAAAGGCATGGAAAAAGAGAATTTCCAGTTGTGGAGTATGTCTGGTGAGTCATGTCCAGAAGAGACAATACCAATCAGAAGAACAACTGAGCAGGATATCTTAAGAGCTAGTTCTTATAGAAGATATGGAAGGAAATTAAGAAGGCATGTTAGAAGAGACACCAGAGGCAATGGCCACGAGGTAGGTGCTGGACAAATGAAATTATAGAGGAATGGATAAGACTCAATTTTCTTTCCTTCCTTTTCTTCTTCTTCTTCTTCTTCTTCTTGTGACAAATGTCCCTCTTTCTTAAGTAGCTTTTCTAAGACAAACAATTGGATTAAGCTTATATAAAGAGAGATTAAAAGACTAATGATACAAAAAGAAAAACTGCGTTTTTTTTTATTTTTTTAAGGCAATTCAAATTCATTACTTAAGGCAATATTTTACCATATATGGGTTCTTTTCATAGTAAAAAAAAAAAGCGCTTTTTTTAATTTTTTACTTTAATCTTTTTCTCCAACTAGATCCTTAATTATCATTGAGTTCCAAAAGAACCATTTATCATCTTATAGTTTATCTTAGTTTTTTCTTTAAAATTGTAATAAGGGGAAGTGAATCGAAAAAGATAGATCCATGTTTGCATTGTATTGTACCATGGGGAAGGAATATAAGGCCTAGTAGCAAGTTCCGATGGAATATTTATCTTCTCTTTCCAAATTGTTGGTTCACAGCATGCGGTTGGATTCGTGTCTGGAGATAAATACTATGGTGCAAAAGCTAGCATCAGCGTGTGGGCTCCTAAAGTCGCTAATCTAAATGAGTTCAGCTTGTCACAGATATGGGTCATTTCTGGTCAATTTGGAGACGATCTTAACACCATCGAAGCTGGTTGGCAGGTACATAATCATCTGCTACTTGTAAATAAATTAAAAAGCTTAATTTCGCTTGTGTGCATTATTTTTATGAGTGTTGAGGTTGGGATAAACTATGCCTAATCGATCGATAGTAGTAGGGGAAAGTATTAACTCAATTGCAATAGCTGTTACTTGTAAAGAATTTGGGTTAATAATAGACTTGATTTCTACTGGGCAAGTTGCACATGAGAAGTAGTTATCATACTTGAGAAAAGTCAAAACTTAGTCTGATCTGGACAAGGGATGTCCTGGAAACTAGGAATTTCAATCCTCAACACATTAGAATATATACAGCTTTCGCATTTAAAGCATTGGAACAGCTCCAACAACTTATAATTGATTTAATTTAATGCATTCTTGTCTATGAGCAGGTTAGCCCAGAAATGTACGGTGACTTCCATCCAAGATTCTTTACATACTGGACAGTAAGTAGATTACATAACTTGGCCTATTTCTTACTGTATATCCATCCTCATTGTCCTGCCTTCAACAATTGTAAACTAAACCATGACTATTTAATAACACTTATTATTGACTGCAGAGTGACTCGTATCAAGCAACCGGATGCTTCAATTTACTGTGCTCGGGATTTGTACAAACAAGTAATAGAATTGCTATAGGGGCTGCTATCTCTCCAACTTCTTCTTATAATGGAGGGCAATTCGATATCAGCCTATTGGTTTGGAAGGTAAATGAAAAAAAGCAAGCAAATTCGCACAAGTATTTTTCTTTCATTTCTCGAGAGTTTATGAGTTTAGTGGCTATCCAATTGACTATTATTTATTATCGCTTAGATTCGTACATGCTTGCATTAAAATCTGGCATCCAGTGCAATGACTTATTGAGCCCACCAGGAAAAACAGAAGAACTTTGCTATAGATCATTTTGCAGTATATGATCTAATTACTAGAGCAAATTTCCAACTGAAACACTCCATTTCTCAACTCCGAATCCAATGGTCATTTTTTAAGGTTGCAGCATAATTATCTCCTTGCACCGCACGCTTCCATGTCGCCTTTGGAAAGCTACGTAGCTCCAAACATGGGCCAAATGAGCGGGTATTAGTAGCTTCAAATAGTGCCTGAAATTCCCGTATACTTTTCTACTTTGCAAGATTCTCTTCTTTTCCAAGTAAAGGTGCTTCCTGAGTCCCGTTGTAAGGAAAATTTAAAAAAGAAATGTATTGAAGTTTTTTTTTTTCCCCCGGAAATCTTAAGACTTAAAATTCCATCTTTTTTGGGCTTTGTATACTTATTTGCATACGCGTGATTGTAATCATTATATCCTACTTTTACTCACTAAAGAAACGATGCAACAAAATTACCCACCTTTCATGCAGGATCCAAAGCATGGAAATTGGTGGCTACAATTCGGATCGGGGGTTTTAGTGGGCTACTGGCCATCATATTTGTTCACTCGTTTAAGGGACTCTGCAACTATGGTGCAATTTGGGGGAGAAATTGTGAACACAAGCCCCTCAGGGTCGCACACTCCAACACAAATGGGCAGTGGTCATTTTGGTAGAGAAGGGTTTAGAAGAGCTTCATATTTCAGGAACTTGCAAGTTGTTGATTGGGACAATATTTTAATTCCATTATCAAATCTAAGAGTATTGGCTGATCATCCAAATTGCTATGATATAAAAGGAGGAAGGAATAGAGTCTGGGGAAATTTTTTTTACTATGGAGGTCCTGGAAGAAACGTTAGATGTCCCTGAGGGAATTATTTGGTGTAGGATCCATCCGTTTTTTTTTTTCTTTTTTCTTTTACTTTTGTGGGTGATATGGGTTTCTACTCGAGATTATCCAGTTTGGGGTTTATTCTGCCTTTTTTTTCACTGTTTCTTGCCTTCTTTTGGCTTCTTCTTTCACGAACAGGTCATTTATTGATTATGCCTCCATTGGCCACTTGTGTAAATGGGGAAAAAAATATTGTTGGCGAATATATTACAGCTTGTGAGTTTCTTTCTTCAACTCTTTTCTATGCTTGTATAAGATTGCCATGAATCGCAGAGGTTGGCAGCTTTGTATTTGTTTGCAACATTAATGAACATATCATGGACACATCAATATATATCTCAGGGACCACGAGAACGAACACTAATATGCATTTTCTTAGCTGCGTAGTTATCACTTAATAAATGTCATGGCCATTGAAATCGGCAAGATCATTTCTCCAATCACCTACATGGATGCAAATGCGTCAGGCTAAAGTAATATACTAAAATATAATACAAGGAGATCTATTATATGTGTGTGTAGATATTATATATAAAATGTGGACTTATATATAATCTTTCTTATAAAATCAAAAATAACTTCAACATATAATAGGATGTAATAAAATACAGAGGAGATGTAAAAGAGAAATTAAGACAAAAAAGATGAGCAAGAAAAATAGAGGAATGCTGTGAAACTTTCAAATGCTTGATATCGCCCCCAAAAAAAAAGAATTAAGAATACAAAACCCTTTAAGCATAGAGGTTTATAGATTATTCAGGACTGAATTTTCCACTTGGATAGAGTTTCATAAGATTACATAAGGTTGTAATAAAGTTTCAAAGAAATTTGAAATTAATATATGCGGATTTTTATTTCCTAAAATATATAATTGTATGTTTAAACCAATTTAATATTTACTATAAATTTATCAAATGATTGCCTTCAGATTTTTTAAATGTTTTTATGAATTGATTGATATAGTAGAATGTTAAATATTTTTTAATGATAGAATATCCACAACACTTCATTTAATTGGTCCAAATGTTATTATATGTAAAAGGTAAAAAATGCAGTTTTAATGCAAATATTTTAATTAAAATATAAAAACTGTAATATTTTGAAGTGTTTAAATTAATTTTATAAACTATTTAATTTAAACCTTAAATAAATGAAAATGTAGATGAATTAATATTTTTATTTGTTATCTTTTATTTTATTAACGTGACACAAATATATTCTTTTAATATTTATATGAATTATTATGTCACAAAACATATTTAAAAAATTACACATTTTAATTAAATTTTAAATTGATCATCTTTAATTTTCATTATATATCATAAACTCAAATTAAAAAATACGATTCATAATTTAATTTAAATAATTTAATTTTTATTTAAAAAACCTAATTATTTCGGCCACTCCACCAGCTGCGTGTGTAATCCATTTTTGTCGGTCATTCGTGCACCGTCAACGTCGTCCTCTTCCGTTGGGACCAAAGCCATGACCTACTAGGAAACCTCCTCCGTTCGGGCCCGATGCCTCATCGTTTCACCGTTGCTTTGACTAAAACCGAAGATGCTCTCATGCATCTCTGTCTGGGGTCCATCGACATTGTGGTGGCGGCTTCAGCCTGATCCGTTGCAGCTTAGATCTTGAAGAAACATAATGCCAAGTTCTTTGCCAGCTCTCAATGATGCTAGTGTCTTTTTTTATTATTATTATTAAAAGGCCAAAACCACTTGATTCAGTAGCAAGGGATTCACCTAATTTTAACACGAGGTAGATGATTAACAATCGTAATACGTCATTTTAATATATCATTTCTACCATCAAAAACGTATGAATCCATACATCCAGCCAACCTTCACTTGCAAATTCCAAATATCATCATTCTCTATTTACTGGAACATTTTAAATAGTTACACAAGTATAATCACAAGCTCATCATTTCAAGAGCTACTAAACTTGGTAGCTACATAAATTCCCTTTAAAATGGCATGGTAAGCCAAACTCCAAACAACACCAATCTCAAAACAGTATGGATCTCCTTTGATGTGATTGTCTGCTTTCACAGGTGCAGCGAAAAAATAAAATTTTATAATTTTTTATTAAATCCCCGATAATTGAATAATTTAAATAATTATATACAAATCATAAAATAAGAAATCATACCTAATTCATTTTTCTGTTAAAATCTTTTGAAAACTTTTCAACATATCCACTACGAGTCACAACAAGAAAAATGTGGATTAGCGACGGCAATAAAACCGTCAAAAATTAGCGACGGAACAATAATTTCTGTCACTAAAGTTGATTAATTTAGCGATGTTAAAATATCCATTACTAAATATGGAGGGAAATGGTAGCGGCAAAATTTTCGCTGGAATTAGCGACGGAAAATCACATCCGTCGGCATAACAACAAGAAAAGTTCAAAATTGCAATGGATTACAATCGACAGATTATTAACCGTCGGTAATGCCTACGGATCTCTTATATTGGTCGGTAATATTGTCGTAGAAAAGTAAAAGATTTAGCAACTGAAATATATGCCGTCGGTAAAAGATTCGTCTACTCTAATGTTTGCGGTTATAACAAAATGACGTCACTTTTGATTGGGAAAGAAATGACATC
This sequence comes from Erythroxylum carthagenense, assembly GCA_026413575.1. Classification (NCBI taxonomy): domain Eukaryota; kingdom Viridiplantae; phylum Streptophyta; class Magnoliopsida; order Malpighiales; family Erythroxylaceae; genus Erythroxylum; species Erythroxylum carthagenense. The sequence goes on from JANZLD010000001.1 coordinate 6,994,748, forward strand.
ATTTTGTTTCGGCAGGGAGTGTTTTCTTACATTTCAAACCGACGTCGTTTGGATTGAAGACAACGTCGTTTGTTTTGTCTTGGTTCCAAACATATGTTTTCTTACCAAAACGACGTCGTTTGGTGATGAATCAAACGACGTCGTTTTGATTTAATTAAAATGCAGGAATCCACCCCCCCTCCCCCCTCGTGACTTGTCGACTTTCATCTTCTTCTTCCTCCTTCGTCGCTCGCTCCCGCCTCCGACATTGTCTGTCGTCCACTGTCCGTCGAGCTGCTGCGTGTTCGACGTTAGGAGTCATCTTCTCCAGCAGTTTTCGTCAAGGTAAGACCGTCTTCTCTAACCTCAATTTTTGTTGATGTGTGGGTGTTGATATTTTGAAAATTTTTCAAAATAGGATGTTGGTTGTTGATGATTGTTGGGTCCATTGGTTTTGGTTGTTATTGTTTGATGCTTTGCTGTGTAAACTAGTGGACATGATGGTAAATAATGGAAAAATGTGTTCATTTTGTTAATAGCTGAAGGATGAAAATGTTCTGCACTCCATGTGTTCGGTGAAATGTATCCATATAAGGGTTAGCATTTTTGGAATAGATGCTATATTATTAATTATACTATAAGTTTTTGAACCTATTTGTCAATCTTTTTCAAGCCTAGTTAATAGAATTATGACCCATTATAAATTGTAATTTAACCTAAGACATGTATTTTAATATAATGTTTTATATCATCAATTAGACAATGTATTGAAGCAAGTTTTATTCTTATAATGGAGTAATCTATTAGATAATGTATTGAAGCAAGTTTGAAGGTATTTAAATGGCACAAAAAGTTATATGCTAGCATACATAAAAGATGGTAATCTTATCCTTATAGTTTATATATACATAAAAGATGCATTACAAATTGAATGATGAAGAAATCTCATTGGGGAATTTTTTGAGTTGATTACAAATTTATATCCATATTTTTGTATTGTGATAACAATTAAATAGTGCAACTTAGTACATACAATAAGAATACCATAAGTTGTAACCATTTAGAAGTCAAATGTTTTATTGTTATAAAACTTATATAAGACATTATTAGGACTAAGTATATGTTACTTAATCCACGAATTAAAGGTTAATCCACTAATTAAAGGACTATGCCTTAATGTTTATAAGGGACATGTTACTAACATAATTATGCTAAAGTCTTATATGCTAATAATTAGCCTACTTTTTAATTTTACTCCAATATAAGTTTTCAGTTAATGTAATTCAATTGCATCATTTATTATATGATGATCATCATTGCATAGTATTAAAGATGATTGTTTTTTTAATGCATTATTTCATAGTATATCATAAAGATACAAATTCTTAAAATATGTGTCAATCTTAAGTAATTAAATGAAAACAAGCATAGGATAAACTATTGACTTATAACAATTAATAAATAATGCTTTTATATATCATAAACTTTTATATAAATCATTGGTATAATTTATATCATAAATTAATTGCTCAATATAATTGCAAACATGTATAATTAAATATAATATTGTAAAAATATTATTCGAATTTAATATATTTTATTAAAATGTAAATATCATTTATAGCTTTTATTACATTTAGTTAATAATTAATTACCAATTTGTAATTATTATAATTGAACTGGCATTTTCATCTAATATTTTATATTTAATCCATTGTATTGATAAAGTATAAGTAATAAATTATTAAGTAGGTAAATATATGCTTATTGATTTGTAAATACATTATATAAATTAATAAATTATTGATTAAATTGACATTAAAAATAGGATATTTTGAATGTACATATTGTTGATATTTTACAAATTACAATGGCTTGATCAAGTTTCGAATAATATTTTTAAAATATTATATTTAATTAAACATATTTTCAATTATATTGAGCAATTAATTTATGATATAAATTATACCAATGATTTATATAAAAGTTTATGATATATAAAAGCATTATTTTATTAATTTTACAAGTCAATAGTTTATCCTATTAGCCTAAATAAATATTATCAAAATAAAAAGGTGAAGAGTGTTATGCACCTAAGCCATTTTTAGTGGGTAGTTTGGGTTGCAGTGTAAAGATTGCTACTTAATGAAAATCAAACCACAATATTTATCAGTTTATTGAAAAATAAAAATACTAATTGGAGTGTATATATCTATTTAATAATGTCTACAAACCATTTTTAAAGTATTAAAATATATAATTTTGTAAAGAATAAGTAGTCAGTATAAAGAAGATGTGTATCCTTTTTTTCTTATTTCAAGAACCAACTTATTGCATATAAACAAATGTATCATATATTTGCTTTTTCATAGTTTATATAAAGAGTTTACAAAGAAATATTTTGATCTATTTCTTAAGTATAAAGAGTTTGATAATTAGTCTAAGTAAAGCGGATCAAAATCATGGAGTCCAATTTTGGATTATGTGACTTATCAATTAGGGTTGTGAAGATTTATTTACAAACATATATGTATCAGTTTGTATATTTCTCATTCTAGGTTTGCCTCTCATCATCTTGTTAAGTCATCAATTTGCACTTATTTTGTACTTAATTATCTTTAATGTGTTGAAATTATTATTCAAAATTAATATAATTGTTGTATAATTGTTTACAGATGATTTTCAATCCTTTAGAGACAAAATTGAATTAAAAAGATGTAAAAGAACGAAAAAAACCAAAATTCCAAGTTTGACGGCAATTTAGTGACTAAGCGTGGGTACGCTTAAGGATGGAATAAATTTGCAGATTAACTTTCAAAAGTCAAAATTGAGATTCTCACAATCTTTAAAGATTATATTGTCATCTTTCAAGGGGATTGACCACCTGAAATTGGAGGATATATTATCTGACGAGAATCATAGAAAGATAGGAGAGAAATCGAAAAAACAAGCGTAAAAGGAGAGAGGATTATTGTTCACGAGACTAAGTTTTAGACAGATTTTCGTTCTGCTATTTTCTTTCCAGTCTTTTACGTTTTCTGCACTTTCTCTTTTAGTATTTTCGTATTTTTTAGTAAAGACCAGGGATGAAGACTTGTTATGTTATTATTTCTTTGATTTCTACTTTCGTTATGAGTAGCTAAACTTATTTTCTTGGTTTAGGGAAACCATGTTATCCGCTATTATGTGCGAGATGTTTCAATAGAGTTTATGTTGTTGATGAACATTGAATATCTTCTGAATTACTTTTTCGAATTAAATTGATTGATTTCTAGGTGCGTAACTAGATATTAATTCGTTCAATAGCTAGATTAATGAAATATGACATTCAGTTTCGTTAATCACAAGTAGCAATTAGGATTCCCTTCTTTACGTTAGAGTCGGAAATTCTAAGAAGATATTCAACTTGATTAATTGCATGTCGTACATGTATTATCTTGCTCATTGATTTCTTGATTCTTAAAGCTATTATTCCATTGAACCTACGATCGTATCTAGGTTGTTGTTTAATAAGAATGCTAGAATACATATTTCTAGTCATTTACACTTAAGAGAAAACATCCCCCAATGAATATTTATTAATGATTGAAATTTTATATCAAGGATCCATTTTAGCGTGATAACATCGGTGACCTAAAAATCAAGGTTTTTCCATTAAATTTTCATATCCAATTATTTCTATTGATTTGCAATTTTTATCATCTTTTTCCTTAAATTGCCATGAATTGAAACCCCCCCCCCCATTTTGTTACCTTGTTT
>JANZLD010000001.1:7004081-7017241 GCA_026413575.1 Erythroxylum carthagenense
ACATTTAGACAATACCCTTATTCTCAAAGAAGACCTCAAAGCCAATATGACTATTCATTTGGTGAAATTCACCCATTATAGACTTCAAAAGCATCAAATGTAAGTCAACAGTCTCAAAATTATGCTCCAATTATCATGAAACAGTCCTTAGGTTGTAATAGCAATCTAAACCCAACTTTTATTCACAAATTGAGATCTTAAAAACCTAAATTCAAACTTTCTTTCTTTACATCAATTGTAGACCTCTTTCTCTAGTTCATAACGAATCAAACATCACTTCATTTGGAGGTCTACATCATCAGTTATGACCCAAAAACTAAACTAACTCAGTTCAGAAAATCAGCCTTGCCGTGGCGTAAGGACGCTCGTCGTGACGACACGAGGCCGCTCGTCATGATGTCTAACATGCTCGTCACGACGAGGATTTAACCGCTCCTCGCAACGAGGCCCTCACACACATCACGACGAGTAATTAATTACTCGTCGCGACGTGCGGGATCCTGTTCATCTCCTCCGACCATTTTTCACATTTTTCTCTCTAAAATCAGCCATAACTCAACCTCAAACACTACAATCTTTAACATTTAAACCCATCAATGCATTTAACTAACAAATAAACAACATTAAAGCCATTTACTTACTAAATCAAGCTTCCTCTCTTCAACTCCCGAAAATTTCCTCTAACCCTTTCACCTCTCTCTAACACCCATGATAAACTCTTACTCTCTCACAAATCATCATCCTCTCAAAGGTTTAAGGCTGGCTCTGCACAAGGAAGAAGAAGCAAACAAGTGATCAAGCAAGGGTCGAGAAGGCAAGCCCTAAAATGGAGGACTAGATTTTCAGCCAAAGAGATTTTCGCAACTTTTAAAAGAAAGGTCTAAAACTTAGGGCATTTAGGTTAGTCAAATGTGCCTTCCTCAATAGAAACATGCCACTTGTCATTTCCTCAACACTCTTAAGCTCTTTCTCTTTTCAATTTCGTTTCCAGTCCAATTCGTCTCCAAATTCCAATGGCTCGCCGTCTAATTTTTCCATTGTCATTGAACAATTATTTCAGTACTATACAGTCAATCAGTCTGTCATTTAGAAAATTTTCGGTCCAGATATTTACTCTCAAAATTTCCAGAAAAATTTCTAAGAGTCACTAACAATAGACAATCACTCTAAAACAGTTCCAATTCAGATTTCCAGACACAATTTTCCAGAATTTATAAAACACATCAGAATCACAAATAAATGCCAGGAACTATCATGAATGCATGTACATATAAGTGCATATGCAAAATGTCTCATTCCTCTAAAATTAGAGGTCAAATGAATGAACACATCACTATTTGCAAATTGGACCTACTACCCCGTCCCAATTTACCAATATACCCTTCCCATCAGTGATGGGATGTTACATGTACATTCGTTAATTGGAATGAATTAAGAAATTTCAATAATTATGAAATTCTTTGTTTTTGAATGACTTGAATAGTTTGATGATATTACTAAAGTGTTGCATTCTTTGATTTTGAGGTTTGAGAATCCTTGAGTTTTCAATGATTAAAGAATTTGATTATGTGCCAAAATGTTGCATTCTTTGTGTGATTGAAATATTGTTATGTGAATTGATATTGAAATTGTGAATGACATTTGTATGAAATATAACATGATATGAAAAATTAAGTTTTTGAAACATACCTTCAGGCAATCTGATTTTCAAGTGTAAAATGTGTTATGTGGGTTTGGTTAGATCCCACAAGTTGAGTCAAGTGCACTTGTCTTTTTATAGGCTTCGCCCGCCTGCCCGCTAGTGGCATTGGAGCTCCGTTACGGACTCCCATAAGTTCACAGCTACACTGGACCGCTATGCGAAAAAGTGTAGTACGTTCTATTCACGGCTGTACAAGACCGCTATGCGGAAATGTGCAATACGTTCTGTTTTGGACCGACCCAAACTATTCTGATGTGTTTATTTGTTTTCAATTTTGTTTATATGTGATGCATTTATAATGTGATGCATTCATGTTTCTGATTTGTTTGTGAATACATTGACAAATTGAGAAATTTTTGAAAAAAGAGTTTATTTGATAAAATTTTCTACTGTGAGATTTTCATAAAATGGCAAAAGTTTGGAAAAATGATTTTTGCTTATTTTTTGAATTATAAACATGTTATCCACGAGCTGTCAAGCTCACCCCCTTTTACCCCCTTCTTCAGGTTTCGAGCAGGAGATCGGATGAAAGAAAGTCAAGACTTTGTTCGAATTTGCATACCTTGTATTTTGTGTAATTTGAAATTTGATATGGGTATTGTATATAGCTTGGAATGCCATTAATGTTTTATAAGCATTTATTTCATGATGTAAAGGAAGTATGGATTTGCGTATAGAAATTGTGACAACAATTTGTATGGTTATGATATATGAATGTGTTTGTATATGAATGGGATTGATTATGATATGGATTCCGGACGGGAGGTCCAATGATACTAATTATTGATTGAGAATTATTGAAATGTTATAGGTATATGAATGTTTTTGTTTATGCTGGGATTCCGAATAGGAGGTTCGATGAATTGTGTTGCTGGAATTGAGATATTGAAGTGCTTATTGTGTGTGAATTGCAGATATGGATTTGTGTGATTATTTTTATGGCAAAAGAATTAGAATAATAAGATTTTTGTTCAACATGATGGGATATGATCGTATAAGAAAAATATTATGAATTTCGATTGAGGATGAATTTCCAAAAGGGAAATTATATTGTTTTGATTTGTATAAGATTGAATAAAGATGAAAAGAATGAAAAAAAATAATAATACCGATTTAGATTATTTTAGACAGATTGTTCTTAAGGTTTCCAACGCGTGTTTTTCTAAAGTATGAGTTCACGGATGTCAGAAATTTCTTTCAATTTGATTGAACTGTTTGTGTGCTTTGATTCTGAACCAAATTCAATTCCCACTTTGGATTCGCTTTCGATCCTTTCACCTTATGTTTCTGCTTCGGATTCTTTTGCTTTTGTTTTTGTCCGTTCTTTTGATTCGTTTTTCGCTTTTCCGGTTGGGGTCTGGTTCCAAAATCGGGTCTCAAAAAAAATAAACTACTTAATATATTGTACAAAAGAATAAATGAGTGTAGTTAAGAGAATTGTTATGACATCTGCAACACTAAGGTGAAACATATCAATCAAAACCCCAAACCAATTGGATTAAAATAAAAAAATACACTTCCCAAATTATGTGTGATGTTCATTAGCATCATCACAGGAAGAACCATGGGTCCTGAAAGAAGGGAGAGGCTTGGAACCTTTGATGATCTAGCCAACAGCGAAGAATGAAACATCGGTAAGAATAGTAGTGCCCCAAGTATGAGAGTACCATCTATTGTACTACTTGATAGCAAACCTACATTATTCCCTGAAGGTTGCACAATCAGGATTGGTTAGGTCAGGTGGGTAGAGGTATGAGATGCCTGTGTTTAGTTTATAAGGCAGAAGATAGAAAAACATAAAGGCAGAAGAGAAAAGCTAGAGGAGATAACTTTGCTTAGGTTATAAGTCTCAGAAAAATGGCATTGTTTAAGTGGAGAAAAAGATGTCATTCACTTTTTTTTCATTCTTCTTCATTTGAATACTAGAATATTTTCATAATCAAAACTTTTTTTTCCTATGAATTTTAGATAATGTAAATAATAGCTTAAACAAATATGATTTTCAGCTATGAAAATTTTTTGTAGGCAAAACTTTTTTCCTATGAAATTTGCAAAATGTAGATGATAACTAGAATATATTTAAGTTATAACTACGAATAACATTTTGTTGCTAAAAATTTTTTGCTACAAGAATATGTTCATAATGAAAAACATCATTAAATATTATTAGCTACAAAAACAAAATCATAGTGAAACTAAACGTAGCTACTATTTTAAAAAATCTGCGAAATAAAATTTTTTAAAGTACTATTTTCATAGGCTATGTTCAAGAAATCAATTTCAAAATGTCATTAAGACTCACTGAATCAAGTTGTATATTATTTTTAAATTTGAATCATAAAAGTTGTTAATTTCATGATAACAATAATATATAAGTTCCTTCTTTATGTGTCTTTTTTTTGCATATTATAAAATTACTATTAAAGCATTTGGAAACATCTAACTAAAGTAAAAACAGTAATTGAGAAGCTTTCTATTATTAACATACTTCAAGTATATTTCTTTTAGAAAATTTATTGACAATTCAAATTAATTTATTATGTCATAATGAAATTTTTATAACTATGAATGAGGCATCATAAAAGGCATTGGATGACTTTCCTAAGATATAGTGATGAAAATATAAGTGTAGCTGATCATTTCATGAAAAGAATTTTTCTAAGGTGGCTAACAGGAATGAAATTTTTTTCCATACAAGAAATGTCATAATTATTATTAGTATACGATAACTATTATATATGATCATTTGATTGTTGATGGATTTACTTCAGGATATGATGGTTGGGAATCTAATGAGGAAGGATCAATTAATACAAATATGGTTATGGATGATGATAATGAATTTGATGGAAGGTCTATGCCTGATGATATAGATGGATTACTACTTGACACATTTAGAGACATAAATGAAGGTCCCAATAGTTGTGTAGGAGTTAGTAATGGTCTAAATGATGATGCTAAGAAGTTTTTTAGGTTGGTAGAGGAAGGAAAACAAGAATTATATCTTGTTTGTCAAAGTTTTTCTAAACTTTCATTCACCATTGGACTATATCTTTTTAAGTGTATCCATGGAATCAATAATGCAACTTATATTGATCTCATGGGGATACTAAAAAGGCCTTTCCCAATATAAAGATTTCTAAATGTTTTAATGTGACAAATAAACTTGTGAAGGATTTAATACTTCATAATGAAAAGATACATGCCTATCCCAATGATTGTGTTTTATATTAGGGAAATGATGAGAAAGAAACTAGTTGTAGAGTGTATAGTGTATCTAGGTGGAAACAAAGGTATAATAGTGAAGATAACAGAGATCATTCTATAACCTTAAATATGAGGCAAATTTCCATTAAAATTGAGGTTACAATGTCCTTACATATGTCCAAAATTAACTGAATTCATGAAATGACATGATAAGGGGTGTTCTAAAGATGGTAATTTAAGGCATCTTGCTAATGGCCAAGCTTGGAAAGACTTTGTCTCGTTATATCTTGATTTTACATAGGATCCTCATAATGTCATATTAACTCTTGCTAGTGATTTAATCCTTTTTGCACAATGAGTGTTTCATACAGTACATGGCCTATAATTTTAGTAACTATAACTTATTACCATGAAGATGTTTGAAATTAGAAAATATTATCTTCAATTATACCTGGCCTGAATTTGCCTAGAATGGATATTGATTTTTTTTTTGCAGCCATTGATAAAAAGCTTATTGAGTTATAGGAGTTTGGGGTAAAACGTATGATGCTTTAACTAATCAATCATTTAAGCTGTGTACGGCCTTATTATGCATAATTAGTGACTTTCTAGAATATGTAATGTTGTTTGGATGGAGTATAAAAAGAAAGTTAGGATACTCTATTTTTTTTTATGAAACTTGCTCTTGATATTTAAAGCATAGTAGAAAGACTTGCTATCTTAATCATCAGAGATTTGGATAGAAATCATCCTTGGAGGCATGACAGGAGATCATTCAATGGTGATATAGAGTTGGGAGAATCACCAATTCCTTTATTAGGATCTAATGTGTTAGAGCTTATCAATGGGTATCATAATGTGTTTGGAAAGGAAAATAAACAAAAAACACTAAGTGATAATCCTTAGGGGAAGAGGTCCACATTTTTTGAATTACCTTACTAGAAATATAATAGGTGCTAATATAATCTTGATGTGATGCACATTGAAAAAATTGTATTTGATAATATTCTAGGAACTTTGTTGGAGATTTTGGGCAAGTCAAAAGATCACCTTAATATAAGGTTTGATTTGAAAGAAATGGGGATTAGAAAAGATCTACAACCCATCAAAGTAGATGACTCTCATGTGTCACTAGCTCGAACTTACTTTTACATAACACTAAATGAGAAATAAAACTTTTGTTCAATTTTGAAGAATGTGAAACTACCGCAAGATTGTGCATCAAATATTGCATGATGTGTTGATGTTAGTAAGATAAAAATATCAAGATACAAAAGTCATGATGCTCATATTATTATGCGACACTTACTTTAATTTTTTGTTAGGAAAACACTACCATAAAATGTTTTAGTTATTTTGAGTAGGCTATATGCTTTTTTAAAAGGCGTATGCAGTAAAATCATTAAGCCAAAGGATATTGGGCATCTAGACAAAGAAATTATGGAAGTACTATGTCAACTTAAAACTATCTTTTTACTTTGTTTCTTTGACATCATGGTTTATTTACATATTAATTAATTAAAACAAATCACATACATTGAACTAGTGCATTGCCACTCTATGTACTTTATTGAGAGGTATTTTCGATAGGTTTAAAAGATTTGTTCATAATAAAGGTCAACCAAAAGGGATTATAGCCAAAGGATACTTAGTTGAAGAATTTGCAAATTTTTGTGGTATTTATATGCATTATGAGGTGAGAAAAAAATATAATAGGCATATGGAAGATAGTGACAATAAAAATCTTGTTGATGTATCATCTTCAATTTTTTCAAAAGTTAGGCATCCTATTGGAGCGAAAGGGCGAAGGAAAGGCAAAGCTGTCAATTAAGACTTAAATACATTACATCAAGCTCATTGATACATTCTATTTAGTTCAAATGACAAAGATTTCAAGAAGTACATTAGGTAAGCTACACATACATTATTTATCCACCTTAAGATCAATTTTTTTAATTCTCATCATCATAATTAACATATATCATTCTTTTTAGGGAGCATTAAAATTTGAAAGAGGAAAGCAATAGAAGAAGTCAATGCTAAGGGCATAAAATGATTTTAATGACTTTCCTTAATGGTTTTAAGATAAGGTGAAATCTTGTAATGACATCCTAAGTCATATTCATTGGTTGTCCAAGTGCCCTAACAATATGGCAAAGAAACATTCAGATTATGTTATTAATGGATACAAGTTTATGATTAAAAAATAGATGCAAGGTGTAAGAATCAAATTAGTGGAGTTTTAATATAGCGCATCGTAACACTACTGAAAACTAGACTTATAACTATAGCATTGGCGAGTCTAGGTGTAGCACCCCACTTTTACACAGCATATCCCTGAACACACAGATTGTATTCAAGAACATACTCTACGAAGGTGACATGCTAGAACAGTCACTCAATAAAACTTATTACAATTTTTTTAAAAACAACACGCGATTATACAAAAAAATTAATAATCGATTTCAGCCCATTTTATTCATAAACATTTTTCAAACATAAGAGTTACAATCGTTATACATATCATCAGCAATTCTATAGCCACTTGGGCCCATTACAAATACAAAACACCTGTTGTCATAATGTCATTACATTATAAGATCATTCTCATACACATTGTACAATACTTATGAATACATATTTTGATACAAAATAATGAAAATACACGTGCAGATGCGAATTGATCCTGACCTCTACTCTTACTCAAATGTTGTTACTAGACTCCAATTTGTCTAACTAGAGATCTTTTCTAAGATTGAAAAGTATTGCAAATTTTGGAGCGAGTTTTGCGAACTTAGTGAGTGAACTATCCTCGATGGCTCACTCAATCATATAACACATCAATTCATATAATCAGATAATTCACATCACTTCATCAATTCATCACGTTGAGTTACATACATTTAGTATTCACTTAAAGCATATATCACATTCAGAAATCAGTCAAACTATTTAAATCATACATATCATATGCATATGTAGTGCTCATAAGACTCACTTTCAATTTGTTATTATTGTGACTGAGTGCCTACAACTGTCCTATATCCATTGTGGATATTGGGCTTATGAATAACTATCTCGCATCCGTTGGGAATACGGGGCTCATTATACATAGTGAACCTTTGACTCTTAATCATATTATGAGCTTTAAGCTCTTTTTCACTTTCTTAGCTTTAAACTCTTTTTTGGTGGCTACTCCTGTCACAAAAGCTTTTATGTTATTATGCATTCATGTAATAAAATGCATCAATCACATAAAATTAATTAGTCACTTTATTTCACTTTACATATGTTAGTGGACCTTAGTTTGGCATTCAACATTTAAGTTGAGATTCACTTATTTCATTCACATGCACATTCATATTTTTCTTCAGAACTTAGCCCGGCATTCGACAATCAAGTTATCACATAGTTAGTCCAATTCATATTCAATGAGCACTTCCAATATTATTCATGCATCAAATGCCTCGAACATTCAATGTCCAGAATCAGTATAATCACATTCATATAATCATTCAATACAAAATTTAATCAAAACAATCATTAAAGTAAGACCATCTAGGTCAAATCACAGTATACTCTAGATTAGCATTAGCTTCTATGATCTGAAAATGTTTGGATGTGGATGTTTTATCCTGCACATCAACATTATGTAATACACACACATTACTAACTGCACAATCTTATGAATACTTAATCACATACATATGTATATATGTTGTGTATAATGTATGCTCAATGACAATCTTGGGTATATTATTTAAATTCACATCTTATGATCATTCTCTTTTTATAATTCATATACGTCTAATTAAACTTAGGTTTACACTTCATTTGTACACGATCATTCTAAGTTCACCGTTCAATCCTTATCCTTTGTATATGTCTAGGTTATTCTTATATCATAACTCAATTTCTCGTCATTCCCTTTCTTTAAACATTATATGCTCTTATAATACCCAATTATCATTCACATTCACTTAATACTTATTACTCAACTCCTTTGAATCATAACTACAATCATATGAACATCTTCATTCACATTATACTCATGTCTTTGGTACTTTGATATCATCAATTCAGTTAGAACCTCAATTATCACTTCATACTTATCATATATTAGTCACTTAATCCAAGCATCATTCTAGGTTCAATTCAAGCCCCATTCTAGCCTAAATTAAGACCAAATGGCCAGTCAATATCATTAGGTAGACATTCATGTCTGCTGAGCGAACCTTTATGGGTCACTTACAAAAATGTCAATCTGTGACCCTCTAGACAGCAAAATCTCTTCTCGGAGTCTTCATATAATTATAGAAATAGAAGTTATCTTCTAAAGCATAATTAGATGACCTCAATCCAAGTTCTACAGAAAAAGTTATGCCATTTTCCCCAACACATATCCACCTGCATCCTTATTTTCCAAATTTCAAATTCTTTACTTACTACATTCAACACCTTACGCTTGGTCTATCATTTGTAGTTTGATACTCATCATTTTCCCATCGTTCTTAACTCCATTTCAACTCAATATCATCCATAAACAAATTATAGTCCATGATTGATCATGAACACTAAAAACAAAACATATACATATATATATATATACATCATCAACTTTCTGCACATATTCATCTTTATTTCCACTTTCATTTCACTTCTAACTATCACCTTAATTCATCTCATTTCAAGAACATAACTTAACATCTTAGTTAACATAACTTTCACTTTCATTATACCCTTAATTCACAACTCATAACATCTATATAATAACTCATCATTCGTGGTTTTCATACTCTCAAAACAGAAAAACAAAAATATGTATTCATCCATCAATTTACTGAACCTAGTATATAAATTCAAGTCAAATTTTGAAACTCTTAAAGACAAAATTTGAATTCGATGTCTTCATGAAAAATCTAGCCATACGTATCTAATTTAATCCAAATCAAAAAATCATTCCAGTTGGATATCTATAGATTAATTAATGGCTAAAATACCGTTGTATATCCAATGTAAATGTTACAACTAACATATTCCAGCATACTTTAAACCCCGTTATCACTTTATCTCTAAACTTCCATCCTAATTCTTCTCATTTCAAGTCACTACACTTGCCTTTTCTTTAATTTCAAGACTCAATCCAATACATTTCTAAAACAACCAATGATCCACATTTTTAATCATAAAAAACAAAGCATGAAAATATCCATTCACAACTTAATTTTTCTTCACTTCTTTCTACATCTTTTTAGGGTTTATTCTAACTCTAAATTAACTCTACATCAATTTATGAATCACTAATCATCATACATATACAAAAGCAAGATGTTTTCATATGCATTTCATCGCTCACATTCCAACATACATAAAATACCATTTTATGTCTATTTAACCTCTAACTATCACCATACATGCTTCATTTAACAATTCAAGAAGAGTTTATCCTTATACTTACTTGTTTAGCTTCAATGTCTTCAAATCACACTTTACCCTAACTTCTCCCATGCATCATACAATCACCAACTTGTAAGGTAGAATAGGTTGGGTCTTTTAGTCAGAAGATGGAGAAAACAATGAATCTTGAAGAAACAAAGAGAAACAATTAGAGAAAAATCAACATGATGAGGGTGAGGTGGGATGGTCATGAGTGAAGGAGAGAAAGGTGAAAAAAAAAAGAATATGAAGAAATGAAGCATGTATCATAAATGTTGGCCCTTATGAGTCATGGGCCCAACGTCCTAAGTGACATCTAAATGCATATCCCATAAGGATGGTGTGCCCCCATCAAGATAAACTTCAAGACAGCTTATTTCTACTATTTCCAAATAGAATTTGGCCTCAATCATTTTGCACCTGCCTTGGGACAAGTAGCACAACTGTCACTAGGGATATTGGGTTTAAATCATCTAAGGACAATTTCAAAGAGGACCTTAAGATCTACAACTTTGAAGAATACCCTGAGGTCAGATTCTATCTACTGAAGGGTCAAAAATAGAGTAGAAGATAGGTACAGAAGAAAAGTAGACTAATGGAAAAAGACAGAAGAAATGGAAAAAAGACAGAATAAGTGGAAAAATTGTTATAACTTTCCCTACAGATATAGGATTAAGGTGTTCTTTATATGGTTCAAAAGAGGGCTTCAAGATCTACAGCTTTCATGAAGACCTCGAAGATAGATTCTATCTTTTGAAGGATCTAAAATGGAACAAAAGATAGGTACAAAGCAGACTAATGAAAAAGACAGAAGAAGTGGAAAAAGATAGAAGAAGTGAGAAAATTGCTATAACTTTCCCTACAGATATCGGATTAAGGTGTTCTTTATATGGTTCGAAAGAGGACTTCAAGATCTACAACTTTCATGAGGACCTAGAAGACAGATTCTATCTTTTGAAGGGTCTAAAATAGAACAAAAGATAGGTATAAAGCAGACTAACAAAAAAGACAGAAGAAGTGGAAAAAGACAGAAGAAGTGGGAAAATTGCTATAACTTTATTAAAGATATTGGATTAAGGTGTTCTTTATATAGTTCGAAAGAGGACTTCAAGATCTACAACTTTTATAAAGACCTTGAAGACAGATTCTATGGTTAGAAGGGTTAAAAATGAAACAAGAAATAGGCCAGGTGAAAAAATAGAAGAAGCAAAATATAGAAGAAGATGACGTCATCACAGAAGAAACAAAAAGGCAGAAGAAGCAAAACACAGAAGAAGATGATGTCATCACAGAAGAAGCAAAACATAGAAAAAGATGACGTCATCACAGAAGAAGTGAAAAGTCAGAAGAATCAAAACACAGAAGAAGATGACGTTATCACAGAAGAAACACAGAAGGAGATGACGTCATCACAGAAGAAACGAAAAGTCAGAAGAAACAAAACACAAAAGAAGATGGCGTCATCACAGAAGGAGATGATGTCATCATAGAAGAAGCTAAAAGATAAAAGATATATCTTCCATTATAAGGACCATAACTTTCAACTCGGATGTCCAAAATGTTCATGCTATATACCGCTGAAAGCTAAAAGAAAGACCTACAACTTTCCAAAAGACATATTTACCTAAATCAGCCTAGATTAATCTAGATTTTTCCCCAAAGTTAGAAAACAAATTTTTTCTTTATAAATATGAAAAAAAATTGCAATGTATAAACTTGAGAGAGTCATGAGTAAATATGCAAACATATTCCATTTGCATCAAAAGATAAAAGTTTTACAGAGCTTTAGTGGGTATTTCAAGCCGCAAATACATTAATACATCAAAATCCCAAATTACAAAAGATACATGAACCATGATTTTCTCAAAATGCAACTAAAGCCTTGCTTTACAAAACTTGCTTCAAGTACAAAATAATCCAAACTAGGAGTGCTGCCCTGCCCTTTGACCTACTCGATATCCTGCTCATCACCTGAATGTGTGGGAGGAGATTGGGGGTGAGCTTAAAGTCTGTGGATAACAATTTTATAATTTGTAACAAGCAAAAACATTTATAAGTCATTTTCAATGCAGAAATTCATGTGTATGCAAATCGTGAATGCATCACTCATGTCAACTTATCATGAACACATAAACATATCAAATGGTTTGGGTAAGTCCAACACATGACGCACTACACATTTCCAATGTAATGGTCCTTTGTAGTCGTAGATTCTTGAGGGAGTCCTTGAGGGAACTCCATGTCACTAGCGGGCAGGAGGGAGAAGCCTATACTTGGGTCAACGTGCACATGACGGTTCTTGAGGGACTACCACAAACCCACATAACACATAGATTTCAAAATCTTGTAAGCTTGATGCCCAAAATGGCACATTCTCTTGAAAAATTGCTTTTAACATGTTTGTTATACCTTAAAAACCATTTTCAAAAGTATGGTTTCATAATCATGCATCATGTTAAAGAATCATTTTTAAAGACAACTTTTCATAAATCATCACACAAATTATGTATAAGCATGTAGCACAATCTTGCAACATTTAAAAACATCAAATGCACATGAATGAGGTAGTTGTAAAATTTATTTGCTGTCATTTCTTGACAGAAAACTTTTATTGGCTTATTACTTCACTATAAAAGTGAAACTCACCTTGAAGTCCTTGATTATGGATTGTTCAAATATGCCTCTCCTCTTGCTCCTCTTTTCCTTCTTGATTCCCTTTTTTAACATAAAAACAATTCCCAAATCAATAGGAATTTCCAAATGAGAACCCAAAGAAACTAATGTATAAATTGATCCTAGAACACTTAAACCCATG
>JANZLD010000001.1:7192285-7203915 GCA_026413575.1 Erythroxylum carthagenense
AGAGGGGACAATACTGATTAAGGTTGTGGTCGCATGGGTCGGGCTTGCCCGATATGTGCATCCCGTGGACCCAACATAATATATCTGAAATATTAGTGCATGAGTTGATATCATATGATTGAGATTGAGAAATCCTCTTGTATGAATATATCTACCATAATTGAAAGAAGTTGCTTACAAGAGATACGTTGACATAAATCCTCTAGATCTACCATAATTGAAAGGAGTTGCGTGCAAACTAGAAATAAAACCATGTACATGTGTGCCCATTAAGAACCAAAAGTGCTGTAGTGGATTTGGTTGTTAGGACTTTTCTTTGAATAAATATCGCAAAATAGTCATTGTATCCTTTAGGATAAAGAAAGTTATTGATTTTATTTCTATTTAAACTCTTTTTTATATCAACAACAATACATTGAGTTGTATTTTAATAAAATCACTAGTATTCCACTCAATTATATTTCTCTTATGATGTTTCTTGTTTCCAAAAAGCATCCTACCACTTCTTCTTTTTTTATAAGGTTTTAAGTAACAATAAATATAGTTAAAGAATAACAATAAAGAAAAAAAAGTGATTATTTCCAATTTTGGTTCTATTTTCATTACCAATCCTAACTTAGCATGGACAAATATGTAGATTAAAGTAAATTGTAAACTATTCTCACAAAAGAGAAGAAGAATGCAAATTAATAAGTTTGGAATATTTGTACGTTAATAATTTAAAAAAATCTACCATCACTTATTTCATTAAACCTTAAATTTCTTGATCAAACCACTTAGATAGGCAACTAATATTGACACCTAAATCTTTATCAATAATGGCCCGAGTCAAGTCGTAGACCCACCCTATCAACATCAAGTGTTAAGGGTTAATCATCTAATACAACTATAAAACTTGATAGCTAATTTGCATTGCCATGTTGAAACGTATTTTCGTACCCGTTTGGATAAACTTATATCAATATAGCTTACAAATAGAGCTTTTATCAGTAGAGCTTTTCTAAAAAGTCAGTTGACTGTTTGACTGTCATTTAAAAAAGAACTTTTTTGAAAGACCTTCATACAATAAACTCTTTGACAACATAAAAATAAAAAAGCACATATAATTTAACTATATTTTATTTTGTAATGAAATTATTTATGCATATAAATATTATTTAAAATATATTAAATAGTATGTAAAACATAATATTAATTATTATATAATTTGAAACCATACGAAACATAAATGAAAATATATCTAACCAAATATAACATAAGTAAAATTAATATAAAAAATATTAAAATATATAAAAAAAGTCAAATAGTATTATATATTATATAAATCTCAAAATAAACGTAAAGATATATTTGTAGGCATTGTGAGAATTATGTGTAAAATATAAGGATAAAAGAGACTAAAAATATGTTCATTAATTAATATGAAAAATCTACCAAAAATTACTATTTTTAGAAGCTTTAAATTTAAACTTCTTAAAAAATTATATTTTAATGGTCAAAAAAATAATTTTTATTTTACAATAAAATATTTATTTTTTAAAACAGCTTCTGCGATAAAAGTTAAACCAAACGAGTAGCCAGGTCAACGTTGAGGCATGTAAAAATTTTAGGCGAAAATGAAAATATTCTAACATTGCGGTGGCAAGTGGCAACTTGATTTTATCTAATGCCATTTGGAGGAGGAGAAGTCAATACCTAAGTAACCAACCAAATTTTCAATTTACGTCTGGTGGTTTGACCAATTCGGCTTTGTAAGTTTATCGGTGCCTCTGTACTTCAGATTCTCACTACCTTGGTGGTTTTACCAACGGCAATCGACGACACCAACTTTTAATTCTCACCGCCCATGGACGCTCTTCTCAGCGCGGAGCCTAATCTCTGGATTTCAATCACCAAGCCTTTTTGCTATCTTAGTCCTCCAAATGTTAAGCAGTCTTTGCGACTCTGCGTCAAGCATCGGGTGCGAAGAAATTACTGTTTGAGCGTCAAGTTCGCTCTGGACTCGGCTATTATTGAGCAACTAGGAATCCCGGAATCAGAGATTCGGAACCCCGCGGTTTCTTCTTCCTATCGGAGCTCCAAGTTGCGGAAGCCCAATCAGACAGTACTCGAAGCTCAAGCTAAGGTTTGTACTGGACCTGCACAAACGAAGCCGCTCAGTGAAGACCAGGCCTTCAAGGTTTTGGAAACGATTTTAAGATCAGGTATGTGAATGAAAGTTGTTGATTTTGCTTTCTCCTATTAACATCCTGAGTTTTTCGTGTGTTGCTTAGTTAGAGGGGAACTGAAAGATGAAGAGCAAGTTTCAAAAGCCCAACTTGGGGCTTTTTTTAGTGCCATGACGATCCGTGCGAATGCATTTCCTGAAGCAACTCAGTGGAGTGAAGGTGAAAGGCGAGTGATGGATCGATATTGGCCAATTCTAGTTCGAACGCTACCTCCTGATGTTATCTTTATTGCTGACCCTGAAGGGTCTATTATGGGAGCTGGGAGCTCAGTTGGGCCTCAATATGTTGGTAATGATACTAGAGAAATGAGACTTGTTGGTGCCCTTAGAGAGATTTTAGCTGGAGGCCATCTTGGGTACGAGGAAGTTCAAGGTGTTTTGAGGGACGTTCTGCCCTTGAGTGTCGATGAAGGGGAAGGTTCGGGGGTTAGTGAGTCGTTGCTTTCGGCATTTCTTATTGGTCAACGGATGAACAGAGAAACAGACCGCGAGTTGAAAGCATATTGTCTTGCATTTGATGACGAACTTGGTATTTCTAATCATTGTTTGAGTTTTCTCATAATGCTAATGATTGATTCAATAGTTAAATCAATGCCCACTCGTTGTAACTCAATTATCAGCTGGTCATAGGTCCTCCGCCGGTTGCTGATGTTAAATCATTGACTTATTACGGAGAACCTTATGATGGAAATACCCGTTATTTTAAGAGCACATTGTTTGTTGCTGCTGTTAGATCCTGTTATGGTGAATCTTGCTTGCTTCATGGTGTGGAATGGATGCCACCTAAGGTAAATGAAGTCACTGAGAAATTGGTAAACTTTGATTGATAAGTATCTACCAAGATGTGGCTAAATCCTAAACGTTTCTTCAGTTCAACATTAATCCAGTCCATGAATCATCATCTTCAATGATTTGCTGCATTGCAGATGGTGCTAATATCTACTACATAACATGTTGTGTGGGAATTGTTTGACCAATCTTACTTTTTCTAGGGGGGTGTAACTGATGAACAAATGCTGAAGTTCATGGGAGCAAATACAAGCTTGACTCCTTTGCAGGCTAAGGAACTTCTCGAGGTTTGTCCTAGTACTAATTTGCACTGTCTTTTTTCTGTTTGCAAGAGTTGTCATTTTAAAATTTCAGTTACTGTTTTTCTCAGGACAAGGAGGTTGGTTTTGCCTACATTAGTCAACGTGAAGCTTGCCCATCTTTGTAAGTAATCAACATCTGAAATTGAATATAAATAAAACCTTTCATTCTGGTTTTCTTTGCAAGATACATATTTCCCTTCAGCTTCTTCTTCCACATTAATTTCATCCTTCTTTTTCTTAATATATAGAGAAAGAAAAATATACAAGTTGATACAACAGCATACAACTCAAATCTCTTTTTTGTTTGGGGCTAATAATTGGCATCATTTTGGTTGTAATATTTCTTCTCAGTTTTCAGACTTAAGTTGCTTCCATGTTATGTTCCTCTTTTTTCTTCCATGTCTTCTGAGAAGCAAGTTTTTGTTTTTCTAAGGTTCTTTGTTATTTATTGAAGATCCTAAATCATAATTGAACAGAAAAGCGATTTCTTCTGTTGAGTCAGATTTTGAGTTCTCTTTGGATTGTCAAAGGGCTGCATTTCTGCTTACTTGCATGAAGATTGACCGAGTGAAAAAGCTTTAGGAGTTATGCACTTCCCACCACTGATACTCATACACCAATTAAATCAAAGTAAATTGAAGTTGTAAATGACTTCTTATTCTTCAGATATTCATTGATTGGGTTGAGGGAGCACATAAAGAAGCGTCCTCCGCTTGCAACAACGGAAAAGATTCAACAGTTTGTGAGGGTGAGCAATATTATTGGCTTTAATGTTGAGAAGTCACTGTTCTCTGTTCAGTTGCTCTCTGCCAAAGGAAAAGTAGAATGACAACTAATGCAGTAGAATGTAAAGATGTTAAGATTCTCTTAGTGGAGCTTCTAGTGTTCCTCTTCCTATATTGTTATGGAGATGTCTTTTTTTCTCTGAAGAGTATTAGGCAGAGAGCCTCATGAACAACGTTTGCTTCAGTGTTGAAGTTGTAGATGCTAGACTGTGCTGAGTGCCGTAACTCTTTTTTTTTCTCGACAGGCAAAGGGGAGGGAAGCAATTGTTTCTGGATTTTACCATGAAGGTTATGAGGAATCTCTTTTGATGCTTATGAAAAGAAGAGGTGTTCATTCTGGCTTGGTGGTGAAGGTTGGAGCTTTTGCATTATTCACATTTCTTTGAATCATAGGGCTTTCCAAGATTGAATTGGAAGAGCTTGTCTTGAGAGAAAGCTTATATAATAAAACTTTTTTTTCTTAACTTTCAATATTTAAACTAGCATTTTTTAGATTATCAACAAAGTTACTGTTCATTTAATTTAGGGTGAGGAAGGTGCTCTATCGATGACAACAAGATTGCGATCTCCAAATGCATCAAAAGGACTTCCTGTGAACTACTGTTCAGGATTTCGGTCATTGAGCAAGAAATTCGCATTTGAACTTGATGGTTTGCATCTTCTAGACAACTCCTTTATCTGTCCTTTATATTTGTATTTGACATTTTGGAAATCCTTTTGTACTTCAGTCATCACCTTATAGCATTGTGTTCTGAATCCTGAAGTTTTGATCTTTTAGGGGTGTCACGTGAAAATTTCAGTATTGAGGTTAATGCTAAGGACTATGGTTTCGAGCCTAGTGATACTCCAAGAACTGATAGATCTGTAAGTTTTTATTGTTTCCTTACTCTATCGAGCAACAATGACACAGAACAAGCTCTTGTAATGCAACCACATATTTTGGAATGATTCACCTATTCATGCCCAGCATGCCAACTAGGCAATATGAAGTACTACAGCTTGATTCGTATCAAATTCTTTTTCGACATGCATGAGATTGCCATCTTAAGAAACTTATCACTGCAACGTTATTTAAGTAAACATTGATTTGAACAATTATTTATGTCATCCTTTTCTTTTGTTTTCCAACTTCTGCTTGCTTCAGGTTCCCAAGAACATAGAGGTGGGTCTAGCAGCTCTTCGGGGTGAGAAAGGACCAGCATATGATCGAATTGTCTTGAACGCAGGAATGGTGGATCATTTACTTGGATGTGATGGTGCAGAAGATATAGCATCGGCCCTGGACAGAGCCAGAGAAGCCATTGACAGTGGTGAGGCTCTTAGAAGACTATTGAACTACATAAGGATCTCTCACAGAGTGGGTTGATTGATGCTTGCTCCCTTTAGCATCAGATCCTCAAACACCGGTTTTGTATACTTGACATCTTTAAACAGCATATATTGATGAATATATGCGAGGGAAATTGTTGTTTCTTCTTTTACAGCTCATCATTTGTTCACTTTCCTTCTGATATTGTTTGTTCTTGTTTGCTTTCCTACCTCGATGGTTTTCCATACAAAACACACACACGATACATTCTGCTGTTGCTTTTGTAAATTGTAAAATCTTTTTATTTATGAACAGAGATAGTAAGTAAATCACCTTGCCACACATTTTTGGTACATTTTCTTCTACTAATGAGTCTGAGATGCTCATTCCAATTTTATGTAAGTAAATAAAATTTCGGTCGAAGTTCTTGATTCAGTAGACTGTATGCCTTTGTCAAATATTCTTTATAATTCCTCAATTGGTGGCCGAAGGCTTCTGATAAGCCGGAGGAAGGTAAGGATCAGCTAAAAGAGGTTCAATAAAACGGAGTATCATGGTGCGTCGTCTTCTTTGGGCTACGGACTTTTTTGTTCAAAGTCTAACCATCATTTCTACTTGGTACGCAATATGAAAATAACAATATTTAAATATTTAAATAAATGTTATGAATTTTGTACTGGTACCGATGTTAGATTTGACTTTGGTTCAGTATTCAACCACTATGAAGTATCATTCTAAATAATTTTTTGAAAATTATAAAATAATTCTTGAAACTTTTAAGAATATAAAATAGCTTTTCAATATATTGTTTTATATAATTTATAATTTTATATCAATCAGTCTTTAAAAATTATAATAATAGGAATTTGAAATAATATTTATTTATTTATTTTTATGAATATTAAATTTCACATATT
Organism: Erythroxylum carthagenense; assembly: GCA_026413575.1. Classification (NCBI taxonomy): domain Eukaryota; kingdom Viridiplantae; phylum Streptophyta; class Magnoliopsida; order Malpighiales; family Erythroxylaceae; genus Erythroxylum; species Erythroxylum carthagenense. The sequence continues at coordinate 7,198,615 of JANZLD010000001.1, forward strand.
AATAATAACTATAATTAATATTAAAAAAGATCATTAAATTATTGCACAAATATAAAATTAAGAATAATACAAAGTACTTAAATTATTACAATTTTATCATATAATAAAGAATTATTATATTAAAACATCGAATAGAAATAATAATAAAAATATATGATTCTATAAGTATTACAAAACGGGTCCGTGTCATGGAACACAATTATGTAGAAATAAAACTTGGAATAAAAATATTTACAATTAAAAGTTTTATATTTTATTTCATATATAAAATTTAACATATGTATCAAATACAAGTGAAATTAAAAAAAGAAAAGAAATAAAAACTTGAAACTTTATTCAATCGAATATTTAGTGAAATTACATTGACTTCAATTCTCATTTGGTAAAAATTTTCATCATTGAAAAAAGCCTTATCATTACTACATTCAAATTCATTGCTCCAACTGACATATCAATACTTTATTATCTAAGATTATTTTTCAAGTTACTCTCATACATCAAATTCGGTTTCTCAGAAACTCAATCGGCTGAAAGATCGATATGGTTAAGGCAAATTAGATCTACAGAACTATTTATTCTATTAAGAGTTCTAGCAAACAAATAAAATTAAATTATTAATAAATTACTCAAAATTATTTCAACTTAATAATAATAATAACATTCCTTTTTCAAAACTTTAAATTGTATCAATCAAAGATCAAAACGTTCAATCTTTTATGTTTCAATATATTCATTTTCTTGAAATGGATAGAGTCAAATGTGTTATAATTCCTTTTACACTCTGTTACACTTGCATATTGACTCAAATTTTGAATTGCAAATATTTGCAATTATGGAACATTACTTCCAATTGGTCCCACCAAGTAACTGTAAGACATCAAAAGAAACCTTATAAATAAAATAAAGTAATAATTAATTTTCAACAAGTAACAAAAGTGAAAAATATAAACTTGAATTAAGTTTGCTTCTTTGACGAATGGCAATAGGAATCTCAAAATCATCATAAGTATCTTTATAAACCTTAATTTGTGAGCTTAAGAGATTTTGGATCATCTTATGAGCAACAATTGTTATAACAGTCAATATTATTCTCCTATTAACTTCAACATTCTTTATAAAACTTAATCTAAAATAGACATTATGATTAAAAAATGTCTCTATTGCAAATGATGGAAAATAAAGTTTTCTTTTCTGCTCTCATTTATGACTGCAAGATAAGGTGTATGTAAAGAAAACTTATTTTTTAGATTGGCCTTAATTGTTTCCTTCATTTTCTATATGATATCGTAAAAATAATAGATCATTTCCTTTTCGTCACTATCATCCAGACAAGGTACTCTTACCATGGGCTCACAAGCTTGGATTACAACCTGACATTAAGACCAAAATTCATGATCTTCAAGTATAATTATAGAAACCTCTACTTTAGTATTAGACCAGACATATTGAGATGCTACCCACTTATTACTTATAAACGTTTGCTTCAACTCCATCTTTATTAGAACAAAACACTGAAGTAATAAATTAGTCACAAATCTTGTAATAGCAAAATGACATAAATTTTTTATCATTTGTGAAATCCTTCATCATTAAATTCAAGACCTATGTATGATTATAAATAAACTTAGTCGAACTTTATGTACAATTTCATTAATGATAGAAATGTGTCTAGCATCTTATATATTTTTCAACATCAAGTCAATGTAATGTGCAATAAAAAGAGTCCACCAAAAAATTATACTTACTTTGCAATCTTATTTTAGTTGTTTTATAAACGGAATTATAGTCAGTAATGAATTGACTAGTGTTTTCTGGCCTAATAAGGCCAAATACATCAATAAACTTTAAAAATATTGTTCTCTTTAGCGGAATAAACTAAAAAATTGATAATAGACTTCTTCTTTCTATTTATCTAACCATCATACATGAATGAACAACTATAAGTTGTTAAGCATTCTTCCTTCATTCAAATAACTGTTTATTTCATAAACAAAGTTGTTCAAAAGTTTACCTCTATAGTTCATTAATTGAAGAAGCTTTATATCTTAGATAATAAGAGGCAATATGATCCACCATACGCTGGTAACAATAGGATTGTGTGACATTGAATGATATACCTAAATCATACTACTATTTAGATATTGTCAAGTCCACATTATGAGTGGTGTCTTTAGATTGTAAGGCATTACGAATTGAAGCTTGAGCTTTAGGATTTTTTTTATGGTGCAAAAAAGTTTGACACATGTCTTCTTCTCTTCCACCCATCAAGTGAAACATTTCCTGCTTGTTGGGTAGGAAAACTACCTTCAACATCCCTATTATTATCCTAGCATCAAAAAAAGTACTTCTATTACTAATTTCATAGTTTAGTCTTTATCTTCTATCTTTCTTATGCTGATATTTTTCAAGCAATGTTTTCATTTGTCATTTAACATCATTGCTTACTTTCATACAAGGCTTCAAATCACCTTTGATCCTAGCCAAATACTTCTTTAATCTGGTGATTTTCCCACCTTTCACTTGTTTATTACAATACAAACAAATGATATGATTCTTCATTCTAAGAACTAATCTAACATGAGCACAAGTTACCTTTCACTTGTTTATTACAATACAAACAAATGATATAATTCTTCATTCCAAAAACTAATCTAACATGAGCACAAGCTAAATCATCGAATCTTCTTAAACTTAAAGAAATTAAATTATCAAGAGTACTTAAACTTTCTTTTATCAATATGTAAAAGTAAAGAAAAACATATGTTAAAATTAAATCAATAACATCATATCAACAAAATAAAGTTTTTGTGTGTGACGTCATTAGATAACAAATTCAATATTCTATAACTATATAACATCATTCCATCTTTTTTTTTGGTAATGCACATAAAAAATGACTTTATTATACAAAATGAAAAGAAAAATTATTACTTAAACATTACATTTTCACATTATATTAGATAATGAGTATACTCTTATAAATCAAGACATATCTTAAAAGTCCTTTTAATATAATCATAAAGAAATCTAATTATCTTGGCTTAACTTAAATATAATCAATTAGAAATTAGAAATATAATCAATTCCCATAAACTATATTCTATTTTGTATTTAACAATCCATAAGATAGGAAAATGAATATGCATTTGTAATTTTACTATCATATTAGAAATATTCCTTTCTAAAGTTTAATTTTATGCATTTGTAATGTTATTTCTAATAAAAATAATATCAAAATGCAAACATTAATTTGATAAACTCAAATTTTATCTCATTTTATGATTATTAATTAAAAATAATTTGAAAAATTAGATAAATAGGAGTTCATTAGTTCCTATCTTCATATCTTCACTTAGTGATTCCCATAAACACTCATTAATATTTAATAATACACATAAATTCAACAAATTATGCTTACAAAATCACCTTTATAGTGTGTTTGGTTTACTAGAATAACCATTTCATTTCTAATCTATTCTTAGTAATAGGTTATTTCCTTGCTTATTTGAAAAATACATATAGAATATATAATCTAAGGGTTTATTTATTCCTTGAGTTTGAGGAATAAGTAAACCCATCACCCCTCTATTTTTATCTATTTCAAATCTATTCTAAATGGTTAGGAATAAAATTAAGAACATGTTGGACAAAAATATCCTCGAGGAGTCCACAAAATTACTTAGCTATAATAATATAGTTAGTGGAGACTACTTGGATATTTTGATCTTCTTGTTAGTTATTCCTTTGTCATTCTAAATTTATATTTTCAAACCAAACATTGACATTACATCATCATTAGAAATTCTTAAGAATAAATCAAACTAAATAATACTCATTCTATTCCATTCCTCATCTATTTTATTCCTAAAGAATTACTATTCTATTCAAGCTAACCAAACACCCTATTACTTTGTAATTTGTAATCGACAACCAAACACCCTGTTACTTTGTAATTTGTGATCAATAACACACTAAGTTACCAACACGATCTCACAAATTCATAATTCACCCACTAGAGTTGAGCAGCCAAGAATTAGTTACCCTCTAAGAAAACCAACCACCTATGACCACCAACCAATCAACCAACACAAACTCACAATTCATAAATCAATTAACTAATACAATTCAATAACAAATGAAACCACAACATATATGAGAACCAGTCAATGATGGGAGAAAAGGATGAAGCGGCTTTGTGTGACAGAGGAGGAGTAGGTGAGCAGCCCAAAGGAGCAGATCTGAGATCCAAGACGTGGCATGGACAATGGACAATAAGAACCAAGAACCAAAGGAGCTAATTTATAATAGTCAACCAGCTTAGACTGGAGCTAATGCAAGACAACATGTCGACATGGATCAGTAAATAGAGATGGTGGGCGTGCAGTAAGGAAAGCAAAATTGGGTAGAGCAAAGAAAAAGGGGAGCTAAGAATGAGCAGAGAAGATTAAAGAGGGAGAGTGTGAGTGAGATGAGTGAATGAGCAACTAAACATGATAGAGTTGGACGATGGAACAAAGAGAGGGAAAGGAGAAGCATCACTTAAAGAACGAGCCGAACCATATGCGTGCATATAGCAAGTAAGCAACAATTACAACAAACTTACAATTGGGGAACAAATTTAATGATTTTTTTATTTAACTCCCCAATTTTTAAAATTTTACATTTTAATACCAATATTTCATTGGTATCCAATAAAAAAGACTAATACTATCTAATACCTTGTTATATCACGGGGACTCGTTGATGGTTTTAATATTCAAGATCTGAGGCATATGGTGAGAAAGACAAGTCTCCTACACAAGAGTAATCGTATGAAGAAGCTGTCATGGAAGTTATGTACAAAAGGATTAATAATAAAGATAGAGTGAGAGAGAGGTGTGGAAAATGTTACGAGTGATCTCTCTTGTAACATCCCATTATCCCATGTTAGGGGCTAGAACCCTAGGACAGTGTATACGAGAGTTTACTGAGAACCTAGAAAATACATTTTACACTCATGTATAATATAGCATACACACACACACATGAATATAGATATTTGCACATTAAAATGATTTTACACGCTTCATTGACATTTCTAGATATAATTGATTTGTATATATGATTATATTGAGAATTGTGATTTTTATGTGTTGAAACTTGTAACACCCCAACCCCGCAAGACCCGAACCCGATATCGTGGGTGATATCCGAGTCTGCGCCACACGAGATTGGTAGGCTACGACACTCAATTTCGGTAGAAAACACAGTATGCAATTTTTAAAACATTTAGAACCAATCACAAACGCACAATTCAATAAA
>JANZLD010000001.1:7234425-7273799 GCA_026413575.1 Erythroxylum carthagenense
TTAAAATTTTATTTATAAATTAATATCTATTTTAAATTATTTTATTAAATTTTAATTGAAATTTATGTCTTAAAGATATTTTTAATTCAATTATATTCATTAATAATTGTTAAATTAAATTAATTTAATTTAGTTACAAAATTTAAATAAAATTGTTGAATAAAATTAATTTATTCATAATAATTTTTAATTAATATATTTAGTTCGTAGTGAATTAAATTATGATAAAAACATAAACAAAAAAACCACTTTTATGGTTTTCATAAGTTATGAAAACTAGAAAAAAAACTCAAATTAAAAACAAAAACAAAAAATTTAAGTCAACAAAGTTTTTTTAATTTGAAAACTAAAACTAAAACAAAAGTAAAAAGAAACGAACCTTGAGTCTCCTAATTTAGAAGGGAAAAAATAGCTTTGATGGGATTACTTGACCTAATTATGAAGATGATTTTTCTTTAAAGAATATAATTATTTACAAAAGTGATGAAAAGGATCAGCGAATCTTGAACAAAAAGTAAATATTTTTTTACTTAAAAGTTAATTAATAAACTAATATTTTCATAATATAGAATATGAACTTGACTTGATAAGGAAATACTAATTGAAATGGGCTTTAAACTTATTGTGAAGTATCTTTTAATCAAGAACTCATTTTGGATCGTTACTTTTCATTGAACCTTTTAATGGGCATTGGACCCAAATAAAAAAAGGAAATATAATTAACTTTCAAAATTATAGGTTTAAGCCCAAAAGTATCTTGTTATCATTATTAATAAAATGGAAAATAAATTTTGGTCCTCGGACATAATTTGATGATCCATTTTATTTTTATTGACGCTTTATATTATTTTTACTTGATTTATATCTAAAGGCATTATGACTTATAACCCTTTTAGATCTCTCTCTCTCACTCACACTTGCTAGGATCAAGTGATGATTTTACCTAATTCTTAACTAAAAACATGAGATAAATTAAATAATATTCTAAGAAAATATATATTTTTGTTTTTCACATATCACACAATAATGGAGGTTGCAAGGAAAACCTTATGCTTTTTACTTATTTAAGCATGGAACCTTGCCTTTTAGGCCCCATAAGCCCACCTAAAATGAAAGAGAACATAATTAAAGATAAAGCAAAATGGTTCAAACATTTATAAGAAACTAGAAAAGAAACCTAATGGCTAATGATATAGGCCTCGATTAAATTGCTCTAATGGTTTCTATAATTTATAAAGATGAAATCAAATAATATGCTTAAGAGAGTTTGGGATCAAAAGCAAGCCCAACACATGCATATAAAATAAAAACATCATACAAGAAATTGAATTTCAATTAGTATGATCCACAACTAGGTAGGAGGTTCAAAGAAACATTCAAAAATCCTAGATGTTAAAAAAAAACTTAGAGCCTTCTCATTTGTGAACAAATATATTACAATATACTAAAATAGATCTTATGTCATCGTATAGTTTAGTAATCTTATAACAAACTAGAGAAATATTCAAACATTTTATTAGATTTAAATAAAGCATAAAAACCAATTGTACTCATAAAAAAGGTACTTCAAAAAAGAAACCTAAAATATCTTATACTATTGTGATTATATAAAAAAATTAATGTAAGAAGACATTCTCTTGATAAACACATTTCAAACCCACATATATTATCTGCATGACCATTTTCTAGAAACTAAGTGACATGGATGAAATAGGCTAAAACTATACCTAAATGTTATGTCAAAAAAAGATAAATAAAAATGGAAAAATAGGGGTTTACCTTATGATATTGTTAAGTTCCTTACTTTTCTTCTAAGTGATGTTGTGGTTTCTAGCCCCTTTCAACTTCAACCTCTAAGAAGTGAAAAGAAATAAAATTAAAACTTAGTATATGAAGCCCTAATCATTTAGTAAATATTGGAAAGAAATGAGGAAAAGGTATGAAAACCACTCTCACTTAGCTTTCCATCAAATATGTAATTTTTTGAGCCTATGTCGTCTTATTGACCAACAAGTCTTTATAATTCTCTTATTTAACCAACAATTCCTTATCATTCTCTTATTTGCATCCCAAAAATTTTCTTAATTATCATTTGGTCCTCACCTTATTTTTTATTTTCTTAGCTTTTACATTTTCTTAATTATCTATTTTGACCTTAAGATATGATTCTAATTTCAATCTAACTTGAATTTCCAAATATTGTGCTTGAAAAAATTAAATTGTTCTAATGCAAATCAATTATGACCAAAATAAAATATTTGAAAACTAATACAATTAAAATTAATAAAAAATGGGATTAAATTAGGCTATCTTAGACTATAACACATATATAAAATTAAATTTAAATAAAATCATGTCGATAGATGATTGGACTATAAGGTTAACCAAAATATGAGAGAAGGAAGAATGAAATGAAAAAACTTATATAAGAAATATGTTAGACCATTAACTCCAAAAATGCGTAATCATATAAGTGTTAGTGACTATGACTAATGCTTGAGAGCCTAGTTGTTAACGAGCTTTGGGTAATGGTTAACACTCTAGTTGATCAAAAAAGTTAAAGACCTAAGAATAGGTAACTTAAAATATGCATTATCAATAAAAGCTCAAGAGAAGGCAAAAGTTGACGTACAGTGCTGCTTATTGGTAGAAGTCTTTGACAGGAGATAAAATTCTAATACGACACCAAAGATAAAGGTGTAACTAAGTCATGTTAAGTTTGAGGGTGCATTAAGGCACTTAATTTCAATTAGGAGGTAGAAAGGTATGTAAATATGAAAGGTTTATTATATGATGGCTCATATTGTTGCTAACTTAGTCATGGAGAAATGTGATTGCACTATAGATATACTTAGATGGACCATGCACAAATATGACTTAGGATAGCTAAACCAAGGGCTCATTAAAGCATTTGGCTTTAAGATGCAATGTCGTGGTGACATATAGTACTAGCATGCATGTCATGGACTAAGAAAGTGGGAGAACTACCTAACAAAGTGGAAGCACTTCTTTAATTATGGAGATGGATTGACATCTTCTAAACACTTATCCTATGTGGAAAAGAGGAGTTAATGGCCTAAGGTGGATAAATCTCCACTAACACAGTGGAATTAGTGGAAAAAGTGGAAACCTCTTACCAATTTGGTCAATTAGTGGAGAAAATAGGTGGTTTTAGCTTACTTGGTCTTTAAGTTCTTGTAAGCCTTATAATGACATCCTTTGTAGATCACTTGAGGAACTCAATATACATTCAATCATTTGTGAGAGAGTTGAGACCTTTGTGAGAAATTTCTTAGTGAGAGCTTTGAGTAGGGAGTTTTTCAGCATTATTATCGTAAAGTACTTCATGTAGGAAGTCAATTATTCCTTTGTATTATATCTTCTATGATTACATTAATAAAAGGTTGTTTTAATCCATATCTCTCTTGTTTTTCCATTTAATTGAGTTGTATAAAACTTGTATGTTTATAGTGTGAGTGAAACACTTAAACATAAGTGATATCAAGTGTTTGAAAGCTAACATACTTAATGGTCAATGATCACAAAAGAAGGTTAAGTTAAGTTTTGAGACTTAAGCTTAACTACTATATAAGAACTTAGGAAAAATTTTCATATTTCTATTGTACTTAAAACATTCCCTATAAAAATTGGTATCATAGTTAGTTGGAGAACAATAGTACCAAAGCTTTAATAAGGACAAGTGGTATCTAAGCTTAGTGAGGAATTATTTCATTATTTATCTACAATGACTGATAGAAGCAATCTTATAAAATGTTGCTCAAGTAGAGGTAATCATTGGTCTTCTAGCACTAATAGAAAAGGGTGTAATTCCTTTCTAAGAACATTTTGAAGCTTTGGTGAATGAGCTTCAAGAGATAAAATGAGCATTAGGGAATAGTGAGGAGATAAGGTATGACTTGTTAGTGCTTAAACTTGCTATGTCTAGACATGAAAACACTTTGGTGAAGATGTGAGAGTCCCAAGTTTTTCATCGTACGCAATGTGCCAAGGAGTTTAAAAACTTCTTATAGTATATGCAAAAATACTTTATAGTGATAAAGGTTTTTTATTCAAAGAAGGTGTCAATCATACATTAAGGATGTAGTAAAGTTATGTTAGAGGACGCAAGCCTCTAACCTTCATGGGTAGACCTCCTAATGATAATTAGGAAAAAAATGAAGATTGTGTTAATGGAATCCCTTAGGTAGACCTTCTAATGATATTTAGGAAAAAATGAAGAATGTGTTAATGGAATCCCTAATAATACTTTATGGCTTGCAAAATGTAACATCTCGTTTTCATACTAAGGGTTAGAATCCTAAAAATTTGGTACATGTGAAATCAAAGAGAGATTAAGAAAGATGCAGTTCGTATTCATACATAATGTAACATACACACACATGAATTTGAATTTATGTACAATAAAATGATTGTATATGTACTTATTTGACATTTTTTGGGTATAATTGTATTATAAATGTGTTATATTGAAAATTATGATTTTTGTATGCTAGAAATTGATTTGGAGAGTGTATTTTATTGATTTAGAATTTTTGGTGAAGTTTATGAATTTTTTTAAAATTCAGGGTATTTTTGGACTAGGAAAAATGTCAAGTTATAGAACAATTGGGGAATATTAGTACAAATAAAAGTCCAATAGTAGTGGAAATTTTTTAAGTGACATTAAGATTTAATGACAAGTGTCACTAAAGATTGGGAGACAATTGGAGTAGAAATTAGAGACAAATAGGCTAGTTAAATAAAAGAACCAATTAGAGACCACAAAAAGAGGACAAGTGGCAAGTAACAAGTGTCATCACACTTGCCACTCACTACTCCTCTCTCTCACAACACTCTTCAATTTAAAGACCAAATAAATGTTTTGTCTTTCATTTTAACTCTTGCTTTCCTCATATTTACGTGGCTTCTTCTTCTTCTCTTCTTCTCCTTCATGATTCTTGACTCACCCAAACCTCCATCAAGTTACATCTTGCTTCCATCTTTCAATTGCTACTTTCATCTTATTTTTTTCTCAATTTGCCACAACAAAAACCTATCCTGACCTCCTTCAAGATGATGATCATGTGATGTTTGGGAGCTAGGGCTAAGTGTTGTTTTTGAAGAATTGAAGCTAAACCAAGTAAGCATAAGCATTAACTCTTCTTGAATTGTTAAATAGAAGCATATATGATGATAGAAGGTGATATTGGAGTAAAACATGCGTGTAGAAAATTGATGATGATTGGGTACATGTATATGTTCTGTTTTAGGTTACTGATCAAATATAGATCGTGATTTGTTGTAATTGTAATTGAACTGAAATGGAAGTAGAATGAAGAGGAAATATTGAGGAAATAAGCTAGAAGTGATAGACTAAGCAAAAGAGAGGAACTAAGATGAAATGATGATGAAGAATGCTAGAAAATGTACAGATGCAGTGTTTTCACTGAACATGCATCTATGTTTTTGCCATATCTTGGTCTATAGACATCCAAATTGGATGATTTTAAGTTCATATTAAACTAAATATGTATGGCTATATTTTTAATGAAGGAATCAAAATTTAATTCTATCTCTAAACATTTCAAAAATTAGCTCTAATTTGAGTTTGTGGATTTTATTGTGGTTTGGAATAGTCTGTAGTGTTTTTATCATAACTTGTTTAATATCGAACCAAGTTGTATGAAGTTGGTTTCATTTGAAAGTTAAGACATAAAGTAACAATTGTTTAGAGGACATTTGGCCTAAATCCTTCATTTTCATTGTCAAAAAGCCTATCTAAAATTGTACCGAATGTTTGCTTTTAGGAAGAGCTAGAAGAAGTTAAAAGAAAAGGGGTGTGCACGATCATGCTTGAGCACGATCGTGACTCTTATGGGTCAAAAGGGATCTCACCATCATGCAAAAGCATGAAGGTGACAATGGAGAAGCAATTGGAATTCCCTGATTGTACATAATGAAGGTGCAGTGAAAGTAGACTGATGAGAACATCCTTCACTCTTTTGACTATAACTTCTTCTTCCGACCTCCAATTGACATGGGACTTGAACCATTGAACTCGTAAAACATTGGTCTGCACCTCCAAAAAAAGTTATAACCATCTGAAATCATTCTGGAGAGATTAATTGATGAATTATTGACAGAATTAATGTTGAGTTCTGGAAAATGATAACTGGAGTATTTTCACTAAACATGCTTTGGTATTTTATGCATAAATTGTTATGTGGTTATTTAAATGAGATGAAATTTGATTTTTAATTAAACTAGAGATATAGAACTACAAATCATATGAAGAAGTCTAATTGTAATTTAGACTCTAAGACTTTCAATTTCTAGATGGAAGTTGAATCTGATGTACTGTTTTAGAATGAGAACAGTATAAAAATATTGGGAGAATAACTTTCAGATTTCTAAACCAAATTAAATGATCTTGGTGTCATTAGAAACTTAAGAGATAGGAGAACAATTCTCTAGAAGAAAATGTTATCAAATTACTTCATTTTTCTTGTCAGAATGATCATACAAAAATTGACCCAAAGGTCCGAAATTTTGGAGATATTATGAAAAAAATGAGAATTTGGATCTTGCAAGATCATATAATGTTAGAATAACATTAGTGAATGAACTGTTTATATCAAAATACCAAAGGCATGAGTGTAATAGGAATGAATATGTTCATATGAATGTAGTTGTGATTCAAAGGAGATGAACAGTAGGTATCAAAAGTGAATGAGAATTTGATAATATACCTGGGATTGCAATCGAGCATACATTGTGCATATTCCATATACACAACTGTGAATAAAGGAATACTTATAATTGTGCAATTATTAATGTGTGCGCATCGTGTGTATCCATAATTTTGATGTGTAGGTTACATACTCGTATTCAAGAGTTTTTAGAATTTTGAGGCAAATGCTAATATGGAGCGTACTGTGAGTAGACCGAGATGGTCTCACTTCTTTGTTTGTTTTGTTTGAATTTTATATTAATTGACTATGAGATGATGTTATGAATGTGATTGATTGTGTTGATTTTCGGACAGAAGATCTGATGAATGTGATGTATGAATGAAATATTAAAGTGCTCCTTGTATGTGAATTGGATGAAATATGTGATACATGACTTGGTTGGTAAATGTCGGACTTAGTTCCGAAGGAAAGTGTGATCATATAAATGAAAAAGTGATACTCAACTCTAATGTTGAATGTTAGACTACGGTCCGATAATATGTGAATGTGAGTGAATGAGAATATACAAATGTGATTGAGGCATTCCATTTCATGAATTCATGAAACATAATGGCAGTTGTGATCAGAGTAGCCATCGATCAAAACTTAAAGCTCAACGTGTGAAAAAGAGCCTTGAGCTCAAAAGTGATTAAGAGCTTAAGGCTCACTATGTAAAATGAGCCCTGTGTCCCCTAAGCGAATAAGGGACAGTTAGTAATGAGCTCGGTATCCAATGGATACAGGATAGTTTAGGCACTCGGTCACAACAAAGTAATAAATAGAAAGTAGGTCTCACGTGCACTACATATGCATAATACGAATAATTAAAATGTATTGAGTGTGAAATGTGAAATGATGTGAATGTGAATTATGTGTTATATGACTGGGTGAGCCATCGATGATGGTCACTCATTGAGTTTGTAAACTCACCCAAAATTTGCAAATATTTTTCAGGATCAGAAGAATACCCCATTAAGCAAACGAGAGTATCCCTACAGTATACAAGTGAGGGATAGAGGTCGGGATTAATTCGCATCTGCGTTGTATTTCTTTCTTTTTGTAAGGAATTGTATAATCTACAACTTTTGTATCAAATTATGTATTCTGAAAGTTTTGTAAAAAGGTGTACATGATTTATGTTGTAATGTAAAGAATTTATGACTAAAATGTTTTGTTTTTGTGAAAGGGCCCAAATGGCTATTGAAAATTCTGCTGATTGTATTGTTATGATTGAAAAAGTTTACAAATAAAGCTACATCTAATAAGAACAATTGAACATTCTCCCTAATTACTTGAGGGTGATGAATCATTTATTGATCATTTAACTACCTTTATATAGTTTATGCTACATCTAATAACTATTAAATGAATGACCAATTATTAGAATAGGTCATAAGTAGTATCAAAAAATAATAAGTCCTATGTAAAATAACTCTGGAGGCCTCAAGTCAAAGGATTACTTACATGATCTTCATAATGAGAATTTCTATAGACATACACGTAATGTTTAAAATTGATTTTCTCATAACGGATCTGTTCAATGAACTTATTCTCTAATAAACACCCATATGCTTGTTTAAGTATCTCCATTGTTTAGCCTATGAGATCAACAACTTCCTTCAAAAGGAAAAAAACATAACATGTGCTAGTCTTTTATTTGAAATCTAAACTTAATATAGTCCAAAGTTAAAGTGTTTGTAGTGAACATAATTTAAGACTGATTTAAGAGAGCATTTTAAAGGCTAGAAGTTAGTCATTTTAGGTGTGTAACTTATGGGTTTAAAGTTCTTTAAGTCTAGTTTCAGTTAGTGAAAATTTTAAGTCATATGGACTTCTCTTTAAAAAGTTATGCTTGTTTTAGTGAAGGATGGTCATAATTAACTATGTTGTCTAGAATTATGTTATTTATTGTTTTATGAATTCTATAGTCTTCATCTAATGTTTTAGGCTTTATAAGAAGTTGTAATCAGTTGTTATTGTAGAGAATTAAAAGAGTTAATAACACAAGAAACTTGCTTATTATTGCTCTCTTCTTTTTACTTCAGAATTGTCTAATATACCATTAGACACTAACAAATTGGTATCAAAGCCATGACAACCTCTAGCATGACACCGCTTGGACAAGTTCTATTACCATGCCTTACAAATAATAACTATGATAATTGGAGTATACAAATAAAGGCATTGCTTGGTACGCAACATGTGTGGGATGTAGTCGACAATAGCTACAATGAACTAGCAACAACATGAAATATGTCAACAAATCAGGTAAAGATACTGAAATAGACCCGTATAAAAGATAAAATCACATTTTACCTCCTTTTTTAAACAGTTGATAAATCCAATTTTAAGAATATCGCTAGTGCGACAATATCAAAAGAGGCATAGAAGATTCTTGAAAAAGCATACAAAGGTGCAAACCGAGTGAAACAAGTTTGCCTACAAACACTTAGAGGTGAGTTGAATTTTTAAAAATGAAAGAGTCAAAATGTGTGTCCGATTATATTACAAGGGTACAAATGGTGGTGAATCAACTTAAAAGAAATGGTGAGGTGATGAGTGATGGTCGATTAGTAGAGAAAATACTAAGATCCTTAATTGATGATTTTGAGAATGTGGTGTATGCGATAGAAGAGTCTAAAAACTTGACAGTAAACCTGAAGGTAAAGTTTGCAATGACTGTCAAAATTACCGATGGTACTTTTTGTTTCATCGGTAAATATCTTACATTTTACCGACGGTTTAGATGTTCTATTAGTAAGATCTACAACACTAGCCCAGTTTTCATATGCCTGTTTAACCAAGCTGTCCACATAGACTTGAAAGAGATGAAGCATTTGCAATTTTTAAACCTCCATCCTTGTTTTTTTTTTTAAGTCGCATGGTAACGAGCGATAAGGTAAGATTTTGTAATGTATTATTTTTCTCTAAAGAGCGTAGATATCTTCAACTGGAATTTGTTAGGTTTCCTTAAAATTCCTTTTTTATGCATTTAATATTGTCGACCTTGATTTTAAGACTGGGTGTAAACCAAAAATTCTTTCGAAGAAACATAGAATGCAACAAGAATTTCAGAGAAAGGAGCTGGCGAACACAATAACTTTTAATAAATACTAGAATGAGGATTAGTTACCTTTTGATTGTCAAAAAGGGAGATAGCTAATTGGTACTGCCTGTTAACAATTAAGCCACTAAACTCATTGATATTGTTGAAAACAACAGCCACATTTCTTTCATCAGCGGGGTAATAGACATAAAGTTTTCTACTCAAAGCACAAGTCTTTGCATGATCTATAAAAACATCCCACATTTTATTGGACATGCAACTTCCTAGAATCTGTACAAAATGATGGAAAATGAATTTTGAAACAATAATAGAAGTATTGAAGAATCTGATTGACAAGCAAGCTACATTCTTACATGTCGCAATCTTTGTGCATCTCTAACTTAAAATCACCGAAGGTATAGTCCAGCCTTATTTAGCCTCTTATGAAATGAACCATCTTTACCAATCTTCTCTAATCTCCAAACTTCATCATTTAGAGCAGGTGGATAATGTTTCTTGTACACTGCAGTACAAGTCAAATGAAGTAACAGGACCCAATACATAACTTGTTAGTGTTTGCTTGGAAAAGCTTGTATCTGAAAGTGGTTAAACAAAGATGAACAAAGCTGCTACTTCTCTTAGACACAAAAATAGGTTAAAGCCTCAGCTAAGAAAAGTTACCAATTTACTTCATCTTAACAGAGAGCCAGAGAAAATTAAAGTTGGAAGTGTACCTAGACAAACTAGGGCATTTCCTAGTAGGATGTCCTTCTTCACCGGAAGTGGAGATGAAACCTCTTCTCTGACAGCGACATGTTATTCGATCTCTCAATGTACTTGGTTTGCATCTTCACTCTATGTTAGGTTACCCAAAAGATGAATTACAAAACAAACAAAGACACAAAAAGTAAGGAACAAATCATTATTTGGTCATTTACCAAAGGGAGAGAGATACTCTGTTCATAAAGGAAGAACAAGAAGGAAAAGAAGCAAAAGTAGAGAATGCCGACAACAGACTAACCGGAGACATAGCACAAGAGAATGTCGCAGTTTTTGCAGGAAGAAGAAAGAAATTCGTCGCAGGTGGGGGGAAGGGGGCTGCTTCTGGTGAGTTATAACGAAAACAAAACGACGAAATTTGGTGTTAAACCAAATGACCTTGTTTTCCTTAACTTAAAAATGTAAATATGTTTGCCTTGACAATTTACCGACTGATTTTACCAATAGAAAATTTCTGTTGATACTTTATTATCTCTCCTTATTTACCGATGGTAATTTTATTCTGTTGTTAATTGATTTCCCTCCGTATTTAGCGATGAATATTTCTACCGCAGCTAAAATCAAATAGGTAAAATTTACCTACGGATCTTACCGACGAAAATTTTCCATCAACAAACTCAAAACTTTATTATTCCACCAATAATTCTTGCTTTATTTGCCGACGGTAATTTGATTCCGTTACTAAATTCTGTCGCAAAATGATTTCCCTATGTATTTAGTGTTGGATATTTCTACTACCGTTAAACAAAATTTTTTTCGACAATGTTTCCAATGAAAATATTATTTCTGTTAGTAATTTGTAACAGTTGCTTTTCTGTTGGTACGTTTACATGGCCAATGCTTACTTTTCTTGTAGTGTTGTATAAGATAAAAAAAAGTCTTTAAATAATTACCACTAGACTACAACTAATCGATTAACTCTAAAGCATAGACTAACAGTTATACTGTTATTTTCCCGTTTCTTTATGGTGGAAAGCATGTTGTTTTCCCTTTACCACATCATGGATGTGACTAGCAACTTCCATTAACATAAAAACTTGCAGCAAAAGTATCAATGCGGCTTTGAGGAGATAAAAGATAATGACGTGCAGAAATATGGTTAAAAAAATTTCACTGAAGGTACGCTTTTTCATCGTATCATTCTGCTGCTTTTCAGGAGACTATGTTTATCTACATTGCAGGTGACGTGTTCATTTCCACAAATCAACTTGCCACCTAGAGCAATAGAGATTGCCAAAAGGACTGGAAAAGTTCTTGAGTTGTTTTACTGTCTCAAGCTTTTGGAACCCACAGCATTTCCACAGTCCTTGGTTCTAGATTCCATCAAAAAAGAAGGATTAATGCTTCTAATTTTATTCCTTTCATAATTCCTTCAGGTGATGGGGGTCGTTCCTTTTTCTCTTTTGGTTCTTTGCAACACAGTTGAAAAGGAAATTGTCAGAAATTTTAGCCCAGTAAACTCTCTTTTCTCGACTAGCAAACATTGATCTCTTGTCCCATTCCTAGGTATCAAGTTAAAATCTAAAGTTTGCATTTCCCAGCTACAGTATCTTCTATCCCATTTATCTTTCTGCTTTTATCAAGCAACCATGTATACGGGGCCTTCCACTTGAGAACGACTATTTTAGCAGCTCAGGAAGACATGCCAGCAATCATGAGCAGCTTCAAGAAGTTCAGTGATTACGACAACTACAGGGGTTATTCAAGGATGCTATTTGTACTTAAAAGTGACAACATGGGTCACATTTCTGCCTTTAGTTAGCCATTTGGCATATGTTTCTTGAATTTCTTTTAATCAGGAACTTGGGTCGGTTGAAGAATTGACGTTGCTTCTAGTATTGAAAAAGTGAGAACTCTTACATTTCTATAGAACCACTATTAATTTATTAGCTTCTTGTCAAGACTGGAGATCCTTGGATGAGTAGCTGAATGGTTGATAAAGTGGGATCCGCGTTAATTGTTATCTACAACTACAGATGGAAAGTTACACCATCAGAACAAAGAAAACTTGTGAACAGAAAGAGCTTTTGAAGTGATGTCACATCTCAAGGCATGCTTTTTGACATCTACTGCCAGGGAATATAAGTGCGAGTGCTTTAGGAATCTGTAAAATGATGGAAGATGGAATATAAGATAGCTGTCAAGAGGACAATCCCGACGAGTATAACCAACAAAGAGATTTTAACTTTGGCGGACTCCCTTCCTGTAGATCAGCTGTGTTTTTTCAACGTCTCCGGTTACTAACATTGATGAGAAAATAGATTTGAAAGTTAGCGGGCACTAGGCCTGCCAATTGCTCATGACAAGACCAGGAATTAAGCAAGTTGGATCCCATTTACACATTTTGATTACAGAATTCTCTAGTGCAAGTTAGATATGCGAGTTTGGATCTCTATGCAATCCATGCAAATGTCACTTCTTACTTCTTAGCCCCAGTGAAAAAGAAGAACCCTATAAGAAGCCAATCCACAAAAGTTGCTCAGACAATTTATGCATGTAGATTTTAGTGACAAGGCCAAAACAAGCAAAGTTTCGAAAGGACTTGGCGCAATCCGGATCTGACTGACCTAGATTTTGAAATGGTACGAATGCAACTGCAACTGCAACAGCAACATCAAGAAAATACGAGTGATCTCACACACGTCCCTGTCAAGCAATATTTATTTTTCTTAAAACCATTGAGTTGCAACTCGCAGAAAGAAGATTACAAGCGTACCCAAGGCTCATTGCCAATAAGTACCGTGACAGAACTTAAACTACCCTTATATTGCGTCCTTTTTGTAGCTCATGACAATCCAGAAAGAAAAGAAGAAAACCAGAAACCACCTACTAGACTAAATGGAGGAATAATAAGGCCGCTAATGATTATTATATCATTAAATACACATCCATGGAGCATTGTTGAGAGGAACGATCCTCTGTTTAATTTTACGGTGTCTTATTATGTTCAGTGAATTTCAGCCATTTATTTATGCAAGATCTGTATTTATTTATGCGAGACCCAAATAAAATCTATATAAATAAATGACTGAAATTTACTGGACCTAATAAAAAATCATAAAACTAGACAGAGGGTTGGACTCTATTGCTGATGATCCCCGTATCCCAAAATCTTGGCGCCAAAATCCAAGTCAATCCCCAT
Organism: Erythroxylum carthagenense; assembly: GCA_026413575.1. Taxonomy (NCBI): domain Eukaryota; kingdom Viridiplantae; phylum Streptophyta; class Magnoliopsida; order Malpighiales; family Erythroxylaceae; genus Erythroxylum; species Erythroxylum carthagenense. The sequence goes on from JANZLD010000001.1 coordinate 7,248,125, forward strand.
GTTACTGCCCGCGGTCAGCTATATTTACGGGCACCCCCTTCCCCTCCTCTCTCTGTAAAACTCTGTCCAAGTTTCCACTAGTTTAAGATTAAAACAGCTTATGTCACGAGTTTCCTCGGGTTCTCTTTAGCTATCTGATTGGTATAAGCAGAACATTTTGATCTTTACGCTTGATGCCCCCTTCTCGTACGTTCCCTCAGCTCCAACTCTGCAAAAGCTTACTTCATCAAAAATCTTTTCTCTTTTATTTATCTCTCGAACAACCAAATCTCCTTTTCGTTTTAGCTTACCAGCTTTTCTAATCTTCTTTTTCTTTTCCCACTTCCGTTGTGGTCTCATTCGATTCTCGAGCAGTCCTCACGCGATCGTCGAAAACTCTCAACTTTATTCTCTCTGTTTGCTTTTATTCCTTATTCCCTTCTATATAGGAACACACGGTTGGTGCCAGTTTTGATTCCAAAATATGGGGTTTCCCGAGAAGCCTCAAGTTGACGGTGGCTTGGAATTTGACGGGCAAAAATGGGTCATCGCAGGAATTGCCTTGAGAGCACCGTTAAAACCCATATACACGAGTTCGGTGGAGAAAGAAAGCGAAAGTGAGGAGTGTACGACGACGCCTACTGGTGAAGAAGCGATAATATCCTCCAGATTGACGTGCCCTCCTGCTCCAAGGAAGCGGAAAGCTACGTTGAAGCGTAACTGTAGTGGTGCTAGGGAGTTCTTTACTCCTCCTGATCTGGAAACTGTTTTTATACGCCATGTTGAGAGGGCTAATTGACTCATTGATCAAGGTTTCGGTTAACCGTTTAGTCCCTTACAATTTCTTTGTTTTCTACTTTGAACTAGGATCCTTTTTAAGATTGTTTAGGAGGAGCTTTATGTACATGCAGTATCGGTAAATAAAAGTTGCAAATTATCTCTCAAAGTTACCCGTATTATATATCTATCAAAATTATATCCTATGCAGTGCAAGCTTTCATATTTTCTACTTATTTGTGTGTTCAACTCAATGATCTGTACTTGTTATCTTTCAAATATCAAAAACAAGGTAGTGCTCTCAGTTCATAAAACAGTTGTGTTCAAAAAAAATTTATCATGCCAGTTGTTTCAGGTTCGTCGTTCTTGCTTCCCTGCTATTACTATTAAATGTCTTGACCACCCACAACTTCTTTTCACCCCTCAGACTGTTCATTTTCATGCGTAGCCAATGACACCTGCAAGTCAAAATATAGGTCATTTGTCAATATACCAAGTAAAGGTCCACTTTTTCAAGGAAAGGTAACCCGTTTGATCAACTCAAACAAATCTCCAGCCCCATCGCAACCCTTTGGTGTTACTGTAGACCCACTGCCTTTTGTGGACTCAATACCGTCAATCATTCTTTAATTAGGACTTTAAGTTCAGTATTTCTATGTCCCACTCTCCACATGACCCTTTCACACACTCTTATGATAGTGGGAAGGTTCTGTGTGATTCTTTTGTGATAACTCTTTCAGAAAGGACAAACAACATGTGGATTGGTTGTAGATTAGCATCCTATGTGACTTTGAATGGACCTGACCATTTAAGGCTTTTACAAGCTCAACTTTGGCAGATCAATTATTGACCAGGTCACCATTTTAAAATCTAGTAGTTTAAGTTTAAGCTAAGCTTATCTAAAGTTGGTTTTCTGAAACACAAATGGAATGTCCATCACGAAAATAGAGGAATAATCCATTTGTTTATAGATGGTGAATGTGCATTATCAAGCGAGCATATGCTCAAAGAGTAACGAGGAGGAGTTCACCTAATCCTGGGGTTTATTTTTTCGTACTAAACAAAGGGTTCTTGGGATCGGAGCCATTGTTGAAGCAATAGTGTTAGTAAACATCTACGAAAAGCTGCGAATATTGCTTGTCCTGTGGTGCTTATTTTTTATTTATTAGAGTAGTTTGGTTAGGTGCTGGTATTCTTGGAGACATGTAGCGGCTAGTGCATAGTTGGCAACTGGTGTGAACTTGTATTTTATAATCATTAGCTTTTGGAGCGTTCTCTGTCTTAACATTCAAGATAGGCAGGCACAAAAGTATTTTAACAGATCAATTATGCAGGAATGTGACCCGGACAGATCATGGATTGGTTACTAGTTTTGGAACCACATATATTTTATATATCATATTTCAGACTCCTGCACGAGAGAGGAGAAACAATTGAAAAAAAAAAATCATTGGTGTTACTGTCAAGATAATTTTTTTTACGTTTTAAAATGATATTAGAATCAGTAAAAGATTTTTACTGTGACTTGTTTCAAATAAAAACATTTTGTCAGTATTTCATTTTCACATAATCTCCCCTTCTTGCATCAGAAATTTTTCTGTGACTTTCCTGTACCAACCCTACTGAAGTGAAAACCATCTGATATTAGGTGCATACTGCATGCCCTTTTGAGATAACAATAAGAAATGCACGCAGAAAGATCACGTGAAATCTGAAGATATTATGGCAGTAGTTGGCAATGCTCTTATGCGCAAACAGTTTCCTTTCAAGTTAAATTCATGAAGCTGTAGAACTGTGAGCAGCAGATACATTTACACCCACTGTAGTGACCATTAATATGGAAAACAAAACTCATAAGTTTCTGCTGTACAAATACAAGCAGTCCAGGGCTGGGCACATCACTGCCTCTCTGTTTCTTCCATACAAGTGACGAGGATTCGGTATGGTTGTTCAATTGCATGGATGTCAGGGGTTGGATTTATTGGACAGGAGACCACAAAACATATATAACTGTACATATATTTTTGTCAGCTTGCAGGTGGCAAAAACTGGAGAGTGCTGGGCTTGTAGGCTCAGAGTCGGTGAAAAAATTGGAAGCGGAGAGAATTAGAAAGTGTACTTTGTTGGGTAAAGATTAGTGGGGACTGTCGTGAGTTGCCATATCAAACATGTGCATGGAGGTTCTTGCGTTTCGTGTCTTAGCGTGGCAATGCCGGAGCCAGCAAAGTTTGGCTGACCCATTAAGGGATAAAACGATCAAATTTGGCGTCCTCGAGTCTGATTTTGGCTTACGCTACTTGTCTAGTGTTGGTTTACATCTAGAACCAATGCCCTTATTTTGTCCTTCATTCAATTGTAAGGGAGTTCTTGTTAGTGTCTTAGAAGTCAAAATGTAGTTAGTGACAGATGAGAAGGTAGTTTTCTGTTAAGACTGTTAATAGTGTTTGACAGCAATGTATAAATAACACACGAAGAGAATAAATGAATAACCAAGTTCATTCTTCTCAAATGATCAGTCTCCTAAAAGTATACTAGTTTCTATATACGCAATTTATAAAATAAGAGTGGTATCAGAGCATTTCTTGTAGGATCTTGAGGGGCTGTGGAGAAATTCTTGGAAGTCTTCTTCAAACAAGAAAGTGTTGCAGTTTCGAAGGAGTGTATAGACATCAAGATGGAAGGAATGACAAGTATGCAAGCACCATTCTTTGATAGAAAATCCTACCAAATCTAGGCAGTGAAGATGTAAACATATATGGAAGGATTGGACTTGTGGGAGCCAGTTGAACAAGATTATCAAGTTGATCCATTAGCAAACAATGCAACTGTAAATCAGTTGAAGTATCAAAGGGAAAGACTTACCAGAAAAGCTAGGGCCAAGTCTTGCCTCTATTCAGCAGTAAGTCCTTCTTTATTCACAAGAATTATGCATTTAAAATCTGCCAAAGAAATATGGGATTACTTGAAGGTTGAGTATGAAGGAGATGAGAGGCTGAAAAGCATGAGGGTAATTAATATGATGAAGGAGATTGATAAGCTCCAAATGACAGAAGATGAATCTGTCAAGGACTATGCTAGAAAATTGCAAGATTTTGAAGATAGGATCAGACTTCTTGGAAGTCGATTTGAAGATGAAAAAGATAGTACAGAAGATGCTAATTTCCCTTCCACAAAAATTCGAGGCAACTATCATCTCTTTGGAGAACACCAAAGACATGGAAGACTTGAAGTTGTCAAAGTTGATGAGTTTTCTGCAAGCCCAAGAGCAAAGGAGAGCACTCAGGAATGCTGAAGTCACCGAAGGTGCATTCAGGGCAAGTCAGAAAAATAATGAAGAAAGGAAGAAGAGAGACTAGACCAGAGGCAGTTCAGAAAGTAAGAAACAAGATAAGCAAGATACCTCAACATCTTCAACAAAATCTTATAGAGATCCTTGCAAGTACTGCGGTAAGTCAAACCATCCCCACTTTAAATATTGGAGAAGGCCTGATGTTAAATGCAGGAAATGCAAAAAGCTTGGGCATATCGATAAATTCTGCAGGAGCAAGGAGTAAGTGCAGAATCCTAGTGAGGCCCAGATTGCTGCCAAAAATGAGAAAGATCAGTTGTTTGCTACCTCCTGTCAAAACACTAGTATTCCAGCAGATACTTGGCTAGTTTATAGTGGCTGCTCCAACCACATGTCTAGTAATCTGAGTATATTCAAGAATCTGGACAAGAAGTACACCTGTAGAGTGAAGATTGGCAATGGACAATTGATTTCAGCCCAGGGAAGAGGAGCTGTTGTCATTGAGAGTTTAAAGAGCCCAAGAACACTTGAAGATGTGCTCTATGTTCTTGAACTTGAGTAAAACCTCCTCAATTTTTCACAACTAATTGAAAAAGGTTACTCAGTCCTTTTGCAAGGAGGTTTCTGCACTATCTTAACTTTGGAGGGGAGACTGTTGTTCAAGATAAAGGTAAAAGACAAAAGCTATTTCTTAAACCTTCTTAAACAACATGAAATAGCACTAAATGCAAATGTTAGTCATGCAAGTCTCTGACATAAGAGGCTTGTTCATCCTTATTGGAAGGGCATTATAAAGTTGAGTAAATTTGATTTGGTTCAGGGCATTCCAATCCTCAAAAAAGTTCAACAAAGTTGCACTACATGCATCCAAGGAAAGAAGGCTAGAGAACCTTTCAAAGACAGCACCTAGAGAGCATCTGAGTTGCTTGAATTGGTCCATACTGATGTGTGTGGACCTCTGCCAGTTGAATCCCTGAAAGGAAGTAGACTGTTTATCACTTTTATCAATGACAAATCAAGGTAATGCTGGATTTACTTCATGAAGTCTAAAGCTGAAGTACTAGAAATCTTCTAGAAGTTCAAGCTTATGATAGAAAATCAAAGTGGGTTAAAGATTAAGAAGTTGAGAAGTGACAATAAAACAGTACAGAAATTAGAGGATGGAAAAAAATTTGTCAAGAGAGTGGCATTTTGCATCAACTCACTGTACCTTACTCACCTCAGCAGAATGGGATGAGTGAGAGGAAAAATAGAACCATTCTAGAAATGGTAAGATGTTTGCTTAAGGAAAAAAGTCTACCCAGGTTTCTATGGGCAGAGGCTACTGCAACGGGAGTATTTCTTCTCAACAGATTACTTATAAAGGCTTTGGAGAAGAAAACATCATATGAAGTCTGGCACAAAACCAAACCTGAAAAATATGAAGATTTTTGGCTCACCTTGTTTCATCTATGTGCCATAACAAAAAAGAAATAAACTAGACTCCAAAGCTACAGCAGGAGTTTTTATAGGGTACTCTGAAGTTACTAAAGGATATAGAGTGCTGATTCCCAACAAGAAGGAAGTAAAAATCAGTAGAGATATGATTTTCCTAGAAGATGAGGATTGGGATTGGTCAACACTCGGAGAGGACAATACACAGATGGAGAGAATGCTGCTGAGAGAAGTTCAATTATCTAAGATCACATCAGAAGAAGAGACTGAAGATGAAAACAGACCACAAATTGCAGATGAGTATGAACTTTCACATGAAAATGAAGAGGAGCCTGAACCAGAAATCCATACTGATAGTGACCTTGAAGATCAGGTGGATCACACTCCAAAAAGAGGTACAAGGCTTCTTTCTGATAGTTACCAAATTTGCAATCTTTCCCTCTGTGAACTAGTGAGCTTCAAGGAAGAAAAAGATAGCAAGGAATGGTTAGCTGCAATGATGGAGGAGATCAGAATGATCGAAAATAATCAAACCTAGGAGTTAGTGGAAAAACCAGCTGACAGAAAAGTCATTGGTGTGAAATGGGTTTATAAAACAAAGGTAAATCCAGATGGGACTTTGAACAAATTCAAAGCAAGATTAGTTGTCAAGGGGTATTCACAAGTGAATGGAGTGGACTACTCAGACACATTTGCACCAGTAGCTCGGTTGGAGACAATCCGACTAATCCTAAGCATATCTGCTAAGAAAGGTTGGCTTGTGCATCAATGAGATGTCAAGTCAGCTTTTTTAAATGGAGAGCTGAAGGAAGAGATTTATGATGAGCAGCCTGAAGGTTTTGTTGTCGAAGGAAAGGAGGAGAAAGTGTATAGACTAAGAAAAGCCTTGTATGGGGTGAAACAAGCTCCAAGAGCTTGGTATGATAAGCTAGATGCATACTTGCAGCAGATTGGATTTATCAGGAGTGAGAGTGAACTCACTCTCTACGTAAGGAAGCAAGAGGACAGACTTGTTTACATGTCTGTCTATGTTGATGATTTACTATTGACTAGAAATAATGCTAAGGAGGTTGAAGGTGTTAAGCTCAAACTGAAGAATCTATTTGAAATGACAGACCTGGGCATGATGACAAATTTCTTAGGAATGGAAATTTATCAAGATTAGAAAGGAATTTCCTTTTGCCAAAGGAAGTAGATCAGAGAAGTGTTAAAGAGATTTCACATGATGGGATGTAAACCAGCAAAATCTCCAATGAATTGTAAAGAAAAATTGCAAAAGGAAGATGGAAGCAAAGCCACTGATGAAGGAAGATTTAGAAGCCTTATTGGAAGGCTAATGTATATAACTTCATCCAGACCAGACATTCAATTTCTAGTGAGCATGCTCTCGAGATTCATGGCATCACCAACAGAAAATCATATGATAGCTGCTAAAAGGATCCTTAGATATCTCAAAGGAACCTATAACTTCAGTCTTAAGTATGGTAGAATAGGCAACATGAAATTGAGAGGACATTTTGACAGCGATTGGGGAGGCTCTTCAGATGAAGAGCACCTCTGGTTATTGCTTCAGCTTGGGATCAGGATGTTTTTCATGGGGATCAAAGAAGTAGAGCATGGTGGCCCAATCGACAGCTGAAGCAGAGCTGATTGCAGCTACTGCTGCAGTAAATCAGGCTATTTGGTTAAGAAAGATGATGAAAGAGCTAGGTATCCCACTGGAGGAAAGTACAGAGGTGCTGGGGGATAATAAGGTTGCTTTAGCAATTTCTTTGAATCCAGTATTTCATGGAAGAACAAAACACTTCAAAATGAAGTGTTGTTTTCTGAGGGACATTCAGTAGGGAGGAGAAATTAAGCTCAAATATTGCAAGTCAGAGGAGCAAATTGCAGATTTGTTCACTAAGGCACTACAAGGAAGACAATTTGAGTATTTGAGAAGCAAGGTTGGATTGTCCCAAGACTCCTAAGACAGGAGGAGTATGTTAGTGTCTTAGAAGTCAAAATGTAGTTAGTGACAATTGAGAAGGTAGTTTTCTGTTAAGAATGTTAATAGTGTTGACAGTTGACAGCAATGTATAAATAGCACACGAAGCGAATAATTGAATAACCAAGTTCATTCTTCTCAAATCAGTCTCCTAAAAGTATACTAGTTTCTATATACACAATTTATAAAATAAGAGTTCTTTGCTAGTCCGAATAACCACAAAGTCCATTGTTGTAAGATTGGAAAAGAAACCAAAGCCTTGGAGGAAAAAGCTATACTTGCGGTGGAAGAGGTTCCTGTTAAGAAGTGAGGAGGTTTAGGGAGGAGAGAATTGTTTAGAAGAAGAGGTTGTATTTCACTTGAATAAATAAGTACAAAGATATATTTATAGGTACAAAATTGACTCTTCATATTTAAGTACTTGGAACTTATTAATGAACCCAAATAAATAAACCATACATGATCTCAAACCTATACATGGATTAATATTTAATTATGTAATTAATGCACGAACATAATTAAACTTCTAACAATGAGCTTAAACATTTATGTATCTAGACTTTAAACATTCATGTATCTAGATCAACTTTCAAATTACTCTTCAACACTCTCCCTTAATTTGAAATATTCTTTCGTACTTCAAGTTTTGTCTTCAAATGTTGAAAAACTTCAAATTTGAGTGATTTGGTAAAAATATCCAGAACTTGACCATTAATCCTCACATGCTTGAGCTTTACTTCATTCTTTGTGATATATTCTCTAATAAAATAATACCTCATATCTATATGTTTGCTTTGATCATTAAAAAATTGGGTTCTTGGCCAATGCTTGTGCAAACCTGCTATCAATACATATTTTAGTTGCTTCCTTTTGTGGCAAGTGAAGTTCATTCAATAGCCTTCTAAGCCAAATAGCATGACAAGTGCATGAAGTTGCTGCCACATATTTAGATTCACAACTTGACAAAGTCACAATAGGTTATTTCTTTGAACTCCATGTAATAGCACAATCACCCATAAAAAAACACCAAACTAGTTATGCTTTTTCTATCATCAATATCTCCCACAAAATCACTATCACAAAACCCAACAAGCTTGAAATCAACAAATGATGTATAAAGCAATCTATAGTTAATTGTACCTTTGACATATTAGAGAATCCTCTTAGCCGCCTTCATATGATTACAAGTAGGTGCTTCCATGAAACAATTTATCAATCCAACAGCAAAGAGATTATCTAGTCTTGTACATGTCAAGTATCTCAAGCATCCAACAAGGCTTTTGAATACAAAAGAATCTTCTTTAGCGCCATCATCAAAATTTGTCAATTTAATTCCCAATTCTATGGGTGTAGTCACCGGATTGTAATCAAGCATTTAGAACTTCTTTAATATTTCTTTTGCATATCCTTCTTGTGAAATAAAACTTCCATCTTTCATTTGCTTCACCTCTAAGCTCAAATAGTATGACATCAATCCAATATATGTCATCTCAAACTCCAAAGACATAGCTTTCTTGAACTCTTGAAACAGTCTTGGGTTATTTCCAGTAAAAATAAGATCATCCATATAAAGACAAATGAGTAGAATATCTCCATTTCCATATGATTTAATGTAAAGATCATATTTATAAAAAAAAATGAACAAACTCATTATCTTGGAAGTACTTGTCGATGCGAGTATTCCATGCCCTTGGTGCTTGCTTTAGCCCATACAATACCTTTTTCAGTCTCAAGAACTTATCTTCGTGGCCCTTGACTGTAAAGCCAATTGGTTGTTCAATAAAGACTTCTTCTTGAAGATCGTCATTTAGAAAAGCTGACTTTACATCAAGTTGATAGATCTTCCACTTCATTTGAGCTACAAAAGAGATCAACAAACGAATAGTCTCCATACGAGCAACAAGTGCAAATACTTCATCGTAATCTACTCCATGCTTTTGCTTGTAACCTTTAGCAACGAGCCTTGCTTTATATTTCTCTACATCTTCATTGACATTCTTTTTTATCTTGTAGACCCATTTGACTGCAATAGCTTCATGACCTTTAGGAAGAGTTGATAATTCCTATGTATTGTTTTTCTCTATTGCCTTGATCTCCTCCTCCATGGCTTGTCCCCATCTTTTTCCCTTCACGACCTCCCTAAAATTTAAAGGTTCACTATTTACAAGAAGACAAAAGAAATTACTTACATCAACGCATTGATTTCTTCTGTTTGTTCATAAATATCATAAATATTCCTTATTTTTTGTGCTTCATCACTTGAACTTTTTCCATGCATGGATAAAGAAGAATGAGTCGTAGTTGAAGAAGCAGGTGGAGTTGTCTCTTGAATATTTGTTGTGTTTTCTTGCTCTTCATCTTCAAAGTATGGAAAAAATAATAAATGCTTTCTTCGTGTGTCTCCTAATCCCATATTGCTTCTTTATCAAATTTGACATCTCTGCTCACAATAATCCTTCCATTGCTTGGATTGTACAATCGGTAGCCTTTGGAATTATGTTCATAGCCAATGAATACATAGTTAACACTTCGATCATGAAGCTTGGATCTTTCTTGTTGCGGCACATGAGCATATGTTATGCTTCCAAAAACTCTTAGATGAGAAACACTAGGCTTCATTTCATTCCACAATTGTGCAGAGTTTGATCTTTGACATTTCTCATTGGAGACCAATTTGACAAATAAACTACACAAGAAATAGCTTCGACCCAAAATTCTTTAGGCATATTTTTGTCCTTCAACATATATCGATACATGTTAAGAATTGTTCTATTCTTCATTTCGGTTGTTCCATTTTGTTAGGGCGATCTTGGGATTGTTAACAGACGACTGATTTCATGTATTTCACATAAATTAAGAAACTCCTTATATGTCAAGTCACCTTCTCTATCGGACCTTGGGGATTTAATTGTATAGCCACTTTCATTCTTTACAAGTGCCTTGAATTTCTTAAATGCTTCAAATACTTCTAACTTCTTCTTTAAGAAATAAACCTATGTTTTTCTACTATCATCATCAATGAAAAGTAAGAAGTGTCTACTTTTACCCATTGATAATGGCCTGATTGGTCCACACACGTCAGTGTGAATAAGTTGAAGTGGTGTAGTTGCTTTTGTCACCGCTTCTTTTGGAAAACTCCTTCTTGAATGCTTATCAAGTAAACATACTTCGTATAAATGATGTGGGTGGTTGAAGGAGGGCATTCCTTTTACCATGTATTTATCTCCAATGCATTGAGTGCACCAAAATTCCGATGTCCAAATCTCATATGCTAACGCCATGCTTCATCTTTTACATCCACCTTTAAACTTATTGTTTCGATTGTCTTGATATTGAATATAAACATTATATTCTTCAACATAAACACCTTAGAAATCAATTGAGCATGTTGATCTCTAAGCTAAGGACAACAATATTTCATGTGGATTACAAATCCTTTTTCAAGAAGTTACCCCAAACTTAAAATATTACTTTTCAATTTAGGCACATAATAGACATCATTAAGTCTATGGCTTTCATCTTTTGAAAAAATTAGAATGATAACTTTTCCACAAATTTGAATCTTTGACAAATCTCCAAAAAAATGTTGTCTTCTACCTTTTCATAAGTTCCACAAATTTGCCTTTATCTCTACACATATGATTGCTTGCTCCATTATCTAAGAACCATGTACTTTCATCCTTACTTGTATTATCTTTGAGTACTAGCAATAAAGTGGGCTCTTCGTCTCTTTGCTTGTTATTAACAATATTAACTTGCTCCTCAACGTGATTAGTCGTAGCATAATATTCCTAAGAAAAATGTCCAAATTTATGACAATTGTAGCATTCAACATTAGACTTATCTTACCTCTTTTCATTTTGTCTAAAATTGTAACCTCCTCTTCCTCTTCCTCTTGATTTTCTTGGCCTTTGTATGATTGATTGTTTCCATCATTGTTGTCATTGTTATAATGTCCTTTACTTCTTCCTCTATGACTTCGTCCTCAACCTCGACCACGACCATGTCCTCGTCCTCTTCCTCTTTGATTGCGTTCTCCATCATCATCTTTTAACATAACCCTTTCTTTAAATGTTTGCTTCAAAGGCTCTTCTTACCTCTTCTTGAACTTGTCTTCATGAGCTTGTAAAGAGCCATCTAGTTGTTCAAGTGTCAAGGTGTCTAGATCTTTCGACTCCTCCATGACGCAAACCACATAATCAAACTTTGAGTTCAAGGAACGAAGAATCTTCTCTACTACTCGAACATCTTCAACTTGATCTCCATACCTCTTCATTTGATTCATAATGGCCTTCACTTGTGAACAATAATCAGAGATTGATTCGGATTCCTTCATACACAAAGATTCAAAATCACCTCGCAATAATCGGAGTCGAATCTTTTTTTTTAACCTATTAATTCCTTGAAAAGAACTTTGCAAAATCTCCCATGCTTCCTTTGAAGTGGTTGTATCGGCCACCTTCTCAAACATTGAATCATCTAAATATTGATGGATGAGGATGAGGGCTTGTTGATCCTTCTTCTTGATCTTTGCCAAAGCATATTTCTCATTTTGAGATAAATCGGCTTCACTTTGAGGTTGCCTAAAACCTTTCTCTATAATCTCCCAAGCATCTTGTGAGCTAAGCACGGATTTCATGCGAAGACGCCATATTTCATAATTTTCTTTTGTGAGGCGAGGGAATTGAAATGAGTATACTCCATCATTGTTTTCCATTTCTCAAAGAACTTGTCTCTGATACCACTTTGTTAGGAAGTGAGGAGGTTTAAAGAGGAGAGAATTGTTTAGAAGAAGAGGCTGAATTTCACTTTAATAAATTTAGTTCAAGCACAAAGATGTATTTATAGGTATAAATTTGACTTTTCATAACTAAGTACATGAACTCATTAATGAACCCAAATAAATAAACCATACATAAACTTAAAACCATACATGGACCAATATTTAATTATGTAACTAATACATGAACATAATTAAACTCCTAACAATGAACTTAAACATCCATGTATCTAGACTTTAAACATTCACGTATTTAGATTAACTTTCAAATTACTCTTCAACAGTTCCATCATAGTTACCGATGCTTTACATATTCTCCCACTAGTGACTATGATTTTTCGATTTTTCAAGTTTAGGGTTTTTTATTTTTAAAGTTAGAGATTTGAATTAAAATTACCTAATTATAAGTAACTTATTTTTTAAGAAAAATTTAAATTAATTTATGATATTACTAATTAGCAGTAATTTAAGTTTTATTATGATTAACTTATTAGTAATTAGGACTAATTGTAATTAATTATGTTTTATTATAAACTTTTAAATTAAAAAATTAACATAATTTTTTAAGTTAAACACTTAAACCCTACCTAACAGTTAGCTCACTTAGTAATTAAAAATAGTGAATATGTGTCACGTTAATAATAATCTAACACTTGACGTATAAAAATTTAGATTCACTTAGTAATTAAAAATAGTAAATATGTGTCACGATAATAATAATAATCTGGCATGACTTAGAGAAATTTAACCTATTTTAATTTTTTATCTACTCAAGGTTTATTTTAGATATTTTGAAAATATTAAAGTTTATATTTATATGTAAAATATTAAGTTCTAACTTGTATGTATTTTGATAAAAGTCTAAAATGCATTTGGCTGCTAACAACTAACACTAAACAAAGGGAAGAGACCCAAAAGAATAAAAGAATAACCACACTAAGGGGGTGCTTGTTTAAGGAACATGAGAATAAATCAATAGGAAATGATGAATAGTAATGGCTGATTATTATTATAATTGATTGAATAGTTTTTTTATACCCTAGTTTTAAGTAATAGTCCATACTCCCTATGTGTGGGAGGAAGGGTTTTGATTCCTGCAAACACTAATATTTTTTAATTAAATATAATTAATTAAAATATAATTAAAATGTAATTAATTAAAATTTAATATATAATTAATTAAAATATAATTTACTAAAATGTAATTAATTACAATATAATTAATTAAAATGTTGTTATTTGAAATATAATTAATTAAAATGTAATTAATTGATTAATTAAAATATAATTAATTAGTTAATTGCAATGTAATTAATTAAAATATATTTTATTTACTAATTAAAATATAACAATTTTTTATTTCTTAATATTTTTAACAAATCAACCAATATCGATGTTAATATTAGTCATTCATTCCTCTTAACCAACTATCATAATTATAATGATTATATTTATTTTCATTCCTCATTATATTCATTCTCATTATTATTATTATTTTCCTATGTGAACCAACCGCCCACTAAGACATTCCATCTGCTAAAGTTCCCTGGCTCACTCTAAGTATACTTTCGAAAGAAAGAAAAAAAGAGACGAAAATCTCCATTAGTGATTTTTTGGATCTAATTGAATGTTGTATATGAGAGTTTAACTATACTCGTTGTCGATAATGGTAATATATATTGTAATATTGTTAGGTTTTACCTTATTTTGGTATGTAAATATATTTAGGCATTAGTTAGGTTCTTTCCAATTATTTAAGTATGTAAACATATTTAGGCATTAATTAGGTTCTTCCTTATTAAATTTTCTTCCTAATTAGTCTAATACTTTTATATGTAAATAGATACATTTTCAATATCATACATACAATGCATATATGAAACAATTCATTCTCTATTAATTTCAACTCAGTATTAAAGCCAATCTTTGTAAGAAGGTTTTACTTTTGGATAAATTTTTTGTAATCATTTTCTGATGGTTCAAGTAGGTTTGACCAACCAATTCAGTCATTTTTGGTTAGTTTTCTTGCAAACTGAATTGATTCCTGAATTTGTCTTTTAAGGTTTGTTTTCCTAAATTTTAGCTTTATCTCTCATTATATTTGGATACCTTTTTTTTTGCACTATATTTTCGTTGGTTTCATAGCTATTTTGGATAATTCTCAATCTATCATCCATCTTATAAATATCATTTTTAATGGTTTATGATTTATGGGCTCAAAAGATGTATTTTTTTTGGATGGAAGACTTCTTCAGTTAATTGTTACTAGTAAAGTTATCATACTCATTAAACATGATTATGAGACAAAAACTAAGTTCTCTAAAAGGCTTGATCAATGGGATAACAAAAATCATCATATTTTAATTTGGTTTCATAATACTTGCCAACCTCGTATTAAGCTGTAATTTTATCATTTTTGACTTTATTAAAGGTGTTTGAGGTTTCTTACAAATATGTTATATAGTTTTAGGAGATGTTTATCAATTTTAGTTTTACCATCACCTTCATTATACATATTAGTAACCTAATCAGACCATTCACAATTATGGTTCCAAGTTATAAAGTTTATGGGATTAACTGACACCTTGTAATTCAATTTGTCATGATATAGCCACTGTAAAAATTTATATTGCTCTTCATGATCTCTAATGTGTATGGCATTTACTTATAACTCTTTGTACTAAGTTTGAGTCAGTTAGTACCACTCTTCTTCACTACACTCTATTACCTAAACTTGACATAACTATTAGAGAGGTACTATTTAAGGAAACCCAACTTAATACTCTTTGTGATGAGTAATCTCTCCTTTCTATACATATGGTTCTTACTACTCCTTCTGCTACTTCAACCCCTTTATTACTTTTAAAGGATTTTGCAAATATTGCAAAACATTTAGGTAATATGTTTCTGCTTATACCAAACTTAAAACAAAGAATAAAAATTCTACCTAAGATAATCTAACAAATCTCATAAGACCTTGATTCTTGAGTACTTTTACTACTACTTCCACTAAGGTTTCCACTTTGGTGGATACTTTTCCTCCTTTTTTCTTAGAAGAAATCCAATATATTCTTTAACAAACACAACCTAATTCTAGTTCTACTACTTTTCCTTTCGTGTATGTCACTGTAGATAAATCTACTTCTTGGTTCTTTAGTTCTACTTCTTTAAATAATATGCCCTTTAAGTCCAAGTTATTTAGTTTTGTTTCTACTTCCTATCATATACCAATTATTCACACTACTAATAATTCTATTTTTCCCATTAAACATAATAATAGTATTTATGAATACCATTTATCCTATTTGACGCCTTTGATATGCCTAAAATATCTCTATCTCTTATTTTAGTGGCCAGTTACGTGAACTTAGTGCTAATGTAACCTTTTTGAGTCATAGTTGTTACTGTGTGACATTCATAGACGAGCAAGGTTTTTAGGACATGATATAATCTTGGTTATTTATTTGAGCTTCTTTCTCTTTAATTTCCATCCAAAGTTGTTTCTACTGACACTTCTTTTAGTATTTGACACTTAAATTTTAGTCATGTTTTCTCTTTTAAATTAGGACCTTTAGTTGTCAATGGATTTCTAAGATATGTTAAACATGATCGATTTGATTTTGTTTCACACTAGTTTTCAAAACACCTTGATTTTCCGGTTAATATTAGTGACTTTATTTCTTCTGCATTATTTAATCTTATTCTTTATGGTATTTGGTTCCTATCTTAACATTACCATGGTTGGTTCTCAAATTGTTATTATATTTTTTTATGATTATTTTCGATATACATAGATTTATCTTATGAAAATGTCACGACCCAAAACGTGCGTGTGACCGACATATGGGACATAAGGTTCGAAACCTTAGATCTCACATAAGTCTACCACTTTTGACAAAATAAATTCAAACCTCAAGAACGTAACAAGTCTATACAATATAATAACAATAATGCATTTCAGAAAGAAGTTTTACAACTCATGAAATCCTATCGCTACGGACGCTACAATACAAGATAAATGAAAATGAAGAAATAATATGCCCAAATGTTGGTAGGCCATATCGAACATGTCATGGAAGTCACTGCTACAAAACTGGTGGTAGTTAACCTAAAAAAATAAAATTAAGGGGAGTAAGACCTAGTTGAGTAAGCTCACATCATCCTATGATACCCAATGCTATGCGCATAGTCATGTCGGAATATCAAAATACATAAACATCATGTTATAGATCCAATCACATCAACAACATAAATAAATTGTGGGAATAATATCTAGAGTACCATAATCTCCAAGGGTAAGCCCTCACAACTTTAAACCTCTAATGAATGTGGGTAACTATGCATCATTAACAACCCAGCCATGCTCTTATACTCATATACTCGTAAGACTCTCTTAATCTAAATGAGTTACGGGGAGTCAAGCATCACTAACAGACCGGCCCTTGCTCAAAGTGTCCAAAGGTATAAGCATCACAAATAAGGGTCTAATCAGGAGTGAAACATCAACCAGGATCAGCCCATAACATATCTCAATATAATAAACAAAATAACTCTCATAGTCATAACCAGTGCGTATATAGTCCTGACGCATACCCATCAGATGACACGTCCTATAGATCTTTTCTTTCTCATAATCGAGCATAGCAATACATATCAAATTATTAAGCATGCAATTTATTAAGTAAACATTCAGCTATACAATGACCAATGCATTTATGCAATACCCAACCCAACGTATTCACTCAGTTAATTCAATATAAAGGCTTATACTAAAGCGGGCATGCATTACTATATATACGTGTTTGCTATATAAATATATAAGTATTGATCGATATATATATATATATATATACATATTGTCATCTATACCAGCATTGAACAATATTCATTTGTTGGTACAACTATAGTAACAATAAGTCAATGTGAACTTACCTGGTAACTGAACTCATTTGTTTGAACCTTTTGATAGGGGTCCCACTCCTGCTATACCTAGTAAATCGAAAGAAAAATATCTCAATCAATGCTAATTCGGAGTTATTGGGCTCAAATAACAATTTAGGTATCATCTGAATTGCTTAAGCAGTCCATTTATGAAATTTAGGAATTTATCATATTTTGCCTAATCATTTTGTGATTTTTAATTCACAAACCGTTGAAAATCTTACTATAGTTCTTTAGAGAAAAATGATCAATATAATTTTTAAAAACTTTTCCACAAAATGACCAAAATAGTCACTAGAACAGTACCTCCGATCATTGGAAAATTTTGCAATCTTAGAATTCAACCATTTTTATACCAAATGAAAGATCTTGATAAGTCGAACAACTTTATCCAAAGCAACATACTCATATTCTCAACAGATTTGAATGAATTGAAAAAAAACAAGCTAAAACCCTAACCTATTTTTCCATCAATCGGCAGCGATCTGGGTGGCGGTTGGTGCTGAGACCATGGGGCTTTTGTTCCTAATGTCAAAACAAGTGGAATGGTGGTGGTGGTGACTAGATATAATCATCGGAAGTGATGGATCGACGATTTACATTTTTCATCAATTTTTCTCTTTAGTTTTTATGACGATTCAGGTGACGATGATAGGTAAAATGTGTATGGTTGAGATAGGCTCATCGAGAGGAAGAGATTGGTATATAAAGCTAACCGGTTTGAGTCACCGATAGTGTAGAATGGTTACGAGATATAACAGAAAAATTGTAATGAGTTCCTTTCAATTTCTATTTAATTTTCTAATATGATTAAATCTCATTCTTTTACAGTATCAAAATTTTTGCATAGATAATGCTATAGAATATTAAGACACTACCTTTTGTCAAATTTTTACTAATTATGGTATTATCTTTTAGTGTCCCTAGCCTTTTATTTCTTAATATAATAGTCATGCAAAACATAAACATAAGCACATTTTGAAAACTGTTTGACCTCTTCTTGTTTCATCTACTTGTCTAAAATCTTTCCTATATGAAGATGTTCTTACAGTCGTTTATACAATTAATTAGATCCTTTCTCATGTCATTAATAATATTGTCCCTTATAAATGTCTTTATAGTCATTTTCCTAATTTTGACTTTGCTTATTTTGTCCATCTTTAGTTATATGAGTAAATCAAATTAGAACTTTGAGCCCAATTTTGTTGTTTCTTAGGATATGACATTAAATATAAGGTTATCATTGTTCGAATCCTCTTTTTCTGTCTTTGTATTTTTTTTCATATCACTTTTTGGGAACATAAGATGTTTTCTTTCTTATTTGCCTTTAGATTCACTTCATCTCCTAGCTTATTTACCGATCCTGCTATTGCTTTATTGCTTGATGACTCTCCTATTAGTCTAGATTGCTCAAATAGTTCTAATCCACCTTCACCCAAACCTACTGATCTTCCTTTAATGGACCCTTAACCTTCTTCTTCTACTATTTAGTCCTTTTATGATCTTCCAGTTTGTTGTTCATATTACGTAAGTCCACCTAAAGTTACTCTTCATGATTATCATTTTTATTCTGCTCTTTTTTCTCTTTATGAGCCCCACGCTTATTGTAAGGCTAGTATTAATCCTTTATAGTAGAAAGCAATCAAAGAAGAACTCAGTGTAATTACTTATACTCAAATATGGGATTTGGCTAATTTACCTATAGATGAATCTACGATTGGTTGTAAATGGGTTTACAAAATCAACAAGGTTGATGGTCCAGTAGAATAATACCAGACTCGAGTTGTAGCTAAAGGTTTCACTAAGGAATACGGGATTGATTATAAGAAGACTTATGCTCTTGTAACCTGTTTCACTTCTATTTGTAATCTCATTGTATGCTCTTGTAACCTGCTTTACTTTTATTTGTAATCTCATTGTATGCTCTTGTAACTTGCTTCACTTCTATTTGTAATCTCATTGTTATAACTACTATTAAGAATTAAACTTTATTTCAAATGGGTGTCAATAATTCCTTTTTAAGTGGAGATCTCACTAAAGAGGTCCATATGCAATCTTCTCCTGAATATGATCATCCTCTAGATAAAGTTCATCTTCTTCTTTGTACAAAATTAAACAAGATCCTTGTGCTTAGTTTACTAAATTCAGGTTCACCATTTTTAAGTTTGGTTTGTATTCTAATCCTTATGATTAATCATTATTCCTTTATAAGGTAAAGCGTGGTATTATTCCATTATCATTATATATTGATGGCATAATCATAACTATTAATGAAACACATGATATTCATGATCTCATGAACTTTTTAACTACCAATTCAAGATGAAAGATCTTAAGCATTGGAGTTATTTCTTAGGTCTTAAAGTTACTTCTAATTCTATATGTTATTATTTATCTCAGGCTAAATATTTCATTGATCTTATTGCTTATGCATGTCTTATTGTTGAAGAAATTGATAATAGTCCTATTAAAGTTATTGCTTCCTTAGAACTAAAGAATTCTCTTATCATCTTGGTTATTATGTTGGTAATGGATTAAACTAAATTATGGATGGACTTGGAGATCCTCGAATTCCTTTCCTTCTTTAAAATATTTTTAGGTGAATTAACCAAGTCTATTTAACCCATCTGATTAATTTTTTTCTAATTTAACTAGTTGTCAATCAAACTCAATTTTTCAAATACCTAATTCCATATTGCACTAGTGAATGAGAACTTGAAGAAAATATGATTGTGACTTTCATCTTTAGGGAGAGTGTGACTTGTCTAAATTGTAAGGCATTAACTCCTTGATTTTTAGTTTCCTTAAGAAAACTATCTATATAAGAAAGCTAACCTTTGGATCCTAGCTTGGACTATATAATTAACCTAGTAAATTTTTTTATTTATCTAAATAATTTCCAATTGGAGTTGTTATTGAATATCTTGGAAGAAATAGGGATTTTAATAATTTTATCAAGTTATGTTCTCTAATGATCATTAACCTTTTAAGGATAATCCCATATGAGCACACTCATTATGAGCTAACTTTAATAATCAATAGTTGGTAACTAGTGATCTTCTATCTAGTAGATGATAACCAGTTAGTAAATCAAGAGGGTGCCACTAATCATACCACAAGGAGTTTATTTCTCCATTCATAACTTTGTGGAAAGTAGTTTTTCATAAACTTATTCTTAGCTTAATGATTTATTTCCCATATCTAACTACCTTTTGCTTGAAGCTTGATGATTTAGAAGTTACCATTTTTTAAATGGAGAAGGGTAGTCAAATTTGACCCATATAAGTTCTTTATCATTAAATAAAATTCAAACATGTTTTGAAAGCAAGAATTGGTTCAACGATTTTTTATGGCTTAATATCAGATCCATGTTTTATAATAATGTATATGGTACATACGTAAAGAAAGTTCTAAATTCTTTACTCAATTAGTTTGATGAACCTAAAAGGTAAAAGGGATTGAGAAGACCAACAAAAATGAATTCTACTCATGGTAGCCATGATAAGTTGTAATATTCCAACATATAAAAGTGTTTTAGTAGTCCAAATTGAGATCCTTGCATCAATTTTCCCTAGAAGAGAATTGTAATCTAAAATTGAAGGTTTAGAGGTAGTAATTGATAGCCTAAGATACTTGGATAAAGGTGGTTACAAGGAGAAGCCATTTAATCATAAGATATGAGAAGTAATAACAATTGAACCTATAAACATGTATAGATCTATTTTGTCATTATTGATTATTAGACCTAAAAGCCTTTTAAAGATTTAGAGATATTAGATAAGAGTGTTGAATAAGTTTGGATAGGTATGAAAAATAGTAGTAGACCATCAGTAAACAAAATTAAACTAATTTTAAAATCGAACATTTCCAATGATATTTAATGGATCCAAAGGTGATGTGCTTGTAGATGATGAGCTGGAGAAATTTCATTGCAATGGGGAATATTTAGGATGAGAATAAACCATCTTGCCTTAATAATTTCTTATATTTGGAATATGGAGGAGAACCTTTATTGATTATAATAAAACATGGTGTCGATATGCACATTGAAATCCATCCAACAAAGACATTTCGAAAACTAAAGTGTGAAGGTATCTAAGTAAGTAATCTCATTAAATTTTAGTCAAATACCTCTATAGTGTCAACTTTAATCATAATCTCATGCCTCTTATATTTTTTTAATAATTCTTCATTAAATATTAAGTCAAAATTATATATTACCTACTTTTGTTCCATAAAAGGAATATTACATAACTAAAAATAATTAGTTGAGGAAGTTCATCTTTTAATTTTCATTTCATAAATTTACGTCACTTTGTATTAGAATGCAATATGCTATAATTATAAATTTCTATAAATTTTAGGTACCTTAGGAACAAAGTGTTATACAAGTTAAATAAATTTTCTTCAATGTTTTCCCTCTTATAAAGCAACTTTGTTTCTTTGGTGATTTCTACCATTCTTTAAACATATCAATCTTTACTTTCATGTTAATGCACAAAACTAATTCAAATTTCATCACCGGGTAATTTAGGTGATGATAGTGAGTTTATCTTATAATTGGCTAAATTAGAATGTTACTAGAAAATAGTACTTATTAGATAGTTACTTAGTTAGGATTGCCATAAACTTCTTTCACCTCAATTTGTGAAATGTTATGGTCTTAACTTGAAAGAGAGTTTGAAGAAAAAATTAACCATTTTAAATAGATTTTATATATCTCAGCTCTCACTTTTTTTAAATTATTCTCTAATATTATTTTTCATGTTCACTTTTAATTCTAAGACAACTACAATTTCATGCAGACTCCAAATATTAGGTTCTTATTTAGAAAATATATATCTTATTGAAAATTTTCTTTTTCTTTTTTAGTTTACAATTTTTATTCTTAATCATATAATCTAAAAATCCAATAAGAGAAATAAGCTAAAAATATCTAAAAGGAGTACACAAGCCAAAAACTAAAGAACCATATTAATATTTATATATTATTCTCCTTAAATATATACATCTTAAGACATTAAAAAAATGTCCATATTGACTTGGAGCGCAAAGACATAACACAATATCTTAAGATCAAGGTTAATTAAGATTATATATGATACTAAACCTTTTTCAATATTGCTAGCCTAGTTGATAAAGTTCATAAAGGCCTATATTGAGGTTACTTAGGTCTACTAGATGGACTTGCCTTATTATTAGTGACCTTATGATTGAAATAAAACTCCTCGATTTGACTTTATGTAAGCTCAACTATTACATCACTGGGACTTAGGCCCTCATCCTTACTATAATGTTCAATTGTAAGTTGTTGTCTTTGTTATGGTTTAACATCACTCCATTGATAATAAAAAGTCTTATGGGCTACAAGTTAGTGTAATAAAAGAAGGAATCAAAATAGAACTCATAATTAGTGGAAGGAATTAATAAATGTTCAAAGAAGAGTCCTACGAAAATTTTAAAGAGTCTATTTTAATTCTTTCCATTCTTTTGTTGAAGTTAATCATGTTGCATAAAATGAATCAATCTAGATTTGTTATTTCTCCCATCATGGAGGTAAATAAGAAATAGAGATCCTAAAGCCTAAGTCATTCTTATAACTAGGAGTTGAAATGAAGTTGACCTTAATAAAATGGTGAAAGAGTTTGATCAGTATTGAGAAATCTCTAGAATCTTTAGATTTTTAAAGGAATTCTAGAGAGGAAGGAAAACCAAAGATGTTCTTTACTCAATTGGATATGAAATGAAATCCCTTATTAGAGAGATGCTTGGTTAAGCAATCATAGTGATCAAAGTATCAAAATTAAGAATGTCAAAGATATTGTTGAGAATGTCCAAAGTAAGCAAAATCTCGATGTCATAGATGTGAGAAATAAACATTATATAGGTTTCTCCCGTCTCATCTCTTATACTACAATAAAAAGGGAAATTTATAGGGCTAATTCTTCAAACATTACAAGGCAAAGACACATATCCTTAATCAAGAAAATACTGGACTATATGATATTATTTGCAGTATCATTAGTCATCATAATAGATATCCCTATTTATATGGAAGATTTTAGTGTCATAATAAACATGCCTCCTTGAAAGAGGAGTAAATGAAGACGAAGGTGAGGAAGTATTTGAGGACCTCAACTTATGCAGACTTTAACATAGATCAAATGGCTATGAAAGTCTTTTATTTGCATCTCTTCGATGGAAGTTTTATTTTCCCATAATGGATCCTAATTTTGGGCCTAATTCTCTGAATTGGCCTATTAAGTCTCTAAACTCCAAACCTAAGCCTCTTAGAAGCCCTTTATATATGTGAAGGTATTACCTATAATTAATTTTATGACAACTAAGTAAGTAAGAATCTGTTAAGCTCTAATAAGTAATAAGAATGGGACTTTAGAAATAAAAATATAGTCAGTAAAATAGATAAACACTTCTAATTTAAACGTCAATCCACCAACTAACTCTGTCAGTTCTTATTTAATCACAAGATAGTTCAAAAATAAAGTAAAAAATATTTAATTCATGTAAACAAGTTCAAAATTATACAAATATTAGTGAATCATCCAATTTTGACCAAAAAGGCAAAATGAATTATGAAAATTTTCATAATTTCAAAATCCTCAAATTTTAACATGAATAAAATCAAAAATTTTGAAGTTAACAAGAATTAAACCTTATTATTTTTAATATTGAGTTTTAAAAGATTGTAAAAAACCTTAATTGCATTAATGAATCTTCAATTTTAGTAAAAATATGCAACAACTATCATAAAGGAAATCATCAATTTTCTAAACCTTGGAATGTTCAAATTGCAATAAGGTAAAATCTTATGAAATTGATGCTCTAAATAATTTATAAACATGAAAATATTTAAAATTAATCACTAATTTCATAAGAAATCACTAACATTTCAAAAATCCCAATAATGAAGAATTAGGATCCATAAGTTTGGGGCTTGACCTAAATTTTTTATGCTTAAACTCAATCGAGTTTCAAGATTTTTTTTAAAATTTACTCTTTCTTTGGGTTTTATGATAAAAAGTCTTCAAGCTAAGTTGAGATGGATCGAGTCCTCGAGTCTAAAGCTCTAAATTTTTTATCTAGGCCTGATCTTAGCCTAAAGTACAATTACATCAGGCTTGGTCCATTGAATTTGGATTAAACCAAAATAGTTTTAAACCTGTTTGTCACCTCCAAACTTTTTTTTATATTAAATAATTTATTTTTTGCTAGTTAAAGAACAAAAAAACACTTTCTTCTTTAGAGTCAAACTAATCTAAGTACTTTTAGTATTCACAATGTAACTCTCGTAACCAAAATTTTTAAAATAACTGATCTTTAAGTTCTTTAGATGTCAAAACTCATATGATATTTTATCCATAGTTAGTCTTATGTAGACCCTATTAGAAATGTAACATGCAATTATTATAGCTTGTACTCGAAAATACTTTGGGAGATCATACTTATCAATCATAATCTTAGCCATCTCTTACAATGTCCTACATTTTATCTTAATAGCTAGATCATAATCATTAATCATAATCTTAGCCATCTCTTACGATGTCCTACATTTCATATTAATAGCTTTATTTCCTTAAGAGATTATAGGAGTTATAAAGTTTTGAAAGATATTGTCATCTTCACAAATGGTCTCAAACCTCTCATTCTCAAATTCCTTACTATGATGACTTCTAATGATGTATTAACGAGATTTTTCATTTTGTACTCTTTTGGAAAAACTTGAAAAATGTCACAAAGCATTCATATTTACTACGTAAGAGAAAAACGCATCTAAGCATGCTAAGATAATCTACAATGACAAAAGCATACAACTTAATACCTAAATTGACAATTACAATGCGTTCAAACAAATTCGTATAGGCCTTGTTTGGTTGGCATAGACTCTTGCTTAGGAAAGTAATCTTTTTCTTAAAATGTATATTATCACGTTTGGTTCTTTTTTTTTAGTAGTTAGGAAAGTAAAAACTTTTCCAATATAAGGAAAGTAATAGTACTTTACTTGAATTCTAAATCTCAGCATCTCCCTTAGTATTTAGATTACTTTTCTCAAGAATCTAATCTAAAAAATATGCTAGCCAATTTAACCCTTCCTTCTCTCTCAACTCTACGACAACTCTTTTATAAAACCCTAGCTCCTTTTCAACCAATGTTACGAATACCGTAACGAATTTGGTATCGGATTGGGTTTTAGTATAGTACTGGTTAATACCGAGTACCGTTTTGGGTAATGTTTTAAATTTATGAAATAGTCCCTAATTTTTTTTTAAAATTACAAAATAGTCCATTGTCATATTATATAATTGTACTATATGTTTTAACCCTGTCTCCAAAAATCATAATAATAAATAATAATCACAATTTTAATTTAATAATTATTAATAAATATAATTATATTTAAAAATATTTAAAAATATATAAATTTCAAATAGATTTTGAATTAATAATTAAAAATATATAAAATAAATAT
>JANZLD010000001.1:7273899-7284451 GCA_026413575.1 Erythroxylum carthagenense
TCGGGAAGGTCCCGGGAATAAAAATTTTTGTTTCCGCTGCTGGAACATGTGATGTTCCTCCCGGGATTTTCCTACATGATGGACCCACGTGTTGATGTCTAGCTGGTGTGTGTGATGCATGCATTAGATCAATCATCTCGAGAGTGTTACTATAACTGTATCTTGATGGTCTTCCCCCTTTTTAGCGACAGGCAATTTTTAACAAGATTCAAGTCAAATTTTCAAGCTTTATGTCTCGTTTTTGACCCATTTCTTAATGCTACACATGTGTAGTCCACTTTCCTGCATCCATACATATGAAAAAAACTGAAAAACAAATCAAAACCATCTAAAACCCTTATGGATAAAAACTGAAAAAAAAAACATCATTTTTAGCCACCTGATCACATAACCTCTCTAATATCACGTGTAACATGCAACATGAATTTTATTACATTCCCCGGATCGTACATGAAAGGGAAATAAATGAAGTAAATGAGAAAATACCTATTTTCAATTCTATCACACTTCGGAGGAGCTTTCTGGGGCTATAACGAGCTTAAATCAATCGAAAACTTCACTAGAACTTCTCACCGGCATGTGGACAACGTTTTTCTATAGTTTTATCATATTGTAAGCTCTCCTAACAAGTCAGAGAATCTTGATGTGTAGCACCCCACTCCCGCAATGACCCGAACCCGACATCGTGGGTGATACCTGAGTCCGTTCCCCGCGAGGGTGGCGTGCTAAAGCACTCAATCATTCAGGAATTGGTATAAAACATTTTCTTTTGAACCACAAACACAATATGCAGAAATCTATAACCAATTTAGGCCCTGTCACAAATACAATACACATTAGTCATAATGCCTTTACATTACAACATAAATCATTTGTACAATAGTTTTAGAATATACAATTTTATACAAAATCGAAAAAACACAAATGCAGAAGTGAACTGATCCCAACCTTTATCCTTCGCTTATATGATGTAGGTATACTCCTGTTGGCCTAACGGGGTATTCGTCAGATCCTGAAAAATAGTTGCAAATTTTGGGTGAGTTTTGTGAACTCAATGAGTGACCATCATTGATGGCTCACCCAATCACATAACATATAATTCACATCATTTCACATTTTGCACTTCACATTCAATACAATTTAATCACTCATATAATGCGTGTAAAGTGCACATGAGACTCACTTTCTATTTGTTACTTTGTTGTGACCGAGTGCCTAAACTGTCTCATATATGACTCATTGATAATTGTCCCATATAGAGCTCATTAAACATTGAGCTTAATGCTCTGAATCACTTTTGAGCTCGAGGCTCTTTTTCACTCGTTAAGCTTTAAGCTCTGATCGGTGGCTACTATGGTCACAACTCATTTATGTTTCATGCATTCATGAAATGGAATGCATCACTCACATTTGCATAATCCCATTCAATCATATTCACATATTATCGGACCGTAGTCCGACATTCAATATTTAGTTGAATGACACACTATCATTCATATGCAAATGCTCATTCAGAACACATTTAACAATCACATTAAGTACACATAGTTCATCCAATTTACATGTAAGTAGCACTTCCATATCTAAATCAAACAGTCATCGAACCTTCTATCCAGAAACCAACATATGCAATGACATCTATATAATCATTCAATAGTCATATAATACAAAATTTCAAATAACAAATAATAAAGTGAGACCATCTCACAGTACGCTCTAAAATAGTATTTGCTTCCAAATTCTGGATACGTTTGTATGCGGACGTTTATCCTGCACATCCCATTTATGCAATACTCAATTCACACATGTTACAAAACTCCTTTATGCACAAATAGTTATATGGACTATGTACAATGCATGCTCAATGACAATCCCGGTATATATTCTAAATTCACGTTTTATGCTCATTCCCATTTCATAATTCATATATGTTCATTGAACTTAAATTTACACTTCATTTGTACATGATCATTCTAAATTTTGCAATCAATCATTACCCCTTTTTAGGTGTCTAGCTTATTCACAATCTTACACCTTAAGAACACTTGGATACTCTATATCATAACTCCACGTCAAGGTTGTCTTTCCCCTTGCTCTTGGGTAGGATTCTCTTGGTTCCCCAAAACAAACCAAGTCTCATTCAATAGGAATCCAATGGAAAATCCCATAATACAAAATCACTAAAAATTGATTTTAGAATACTTAAACCCGAGCATTTTCTAAACTCTATGAACTAAAATCCTTCCAAAAATTCAAAAGATTCAAAATGATCTTACCTTCATTCTTTACCAAATGAAGGGATCTTTAGCATAAAGGGAAGTTCTTTTCTTCCTCTACCTTTTTCTCTTCCTGAACTGCACCAAAATCTTTCTTGAAGACTAATAAGAATTAAACCATATCTCAACTCTATTCTTTTCTCTCAAACCACCAAATTCTCTTTCTCTTTCTTTCTCATTTTCGTTATTCTCTTCTTTTTATCCTTCCATTCACATTTTTCTTCTTCATTTATAAGCAAGACAACACTTCTTCTTCCAATTATGCCCTTAATGATAGAGAATTGTCCTATTTGCCCTTCCATTTATTCCTTATGTCTTTTATACTTAAGTGTCTTGCCAATAGTACCCTTGAACATTCTAACATAACACCTTCTTCCAAAAAAATGTCCCCGTTGTCTTAATTTTCTAATCACACCAAAATTATTCAATTAGTTTTAGTGATTCAAAAGATATACTTTGAACATTTTTGGACTGCTCTTGTCCAAATCACTATACTATGCACAACTTCTAACCGGAATATAAACATCTTAGAAACTGAATTAGATTTCAATTTCTTCATATCATTTGTAGCCCCATATTGTTAGTTTATCACAATTTAGAAATCATCTCATTTAGAGCTCTACCGATCCAGAAATCGTCAAAATACTAAAGTATATTCAGTGGAATAACACCAGTTCATATTATTTAATAGCACACACACTGTACCTATCCCACGTTTTTCACTAAATCTTTCTCACTTTATTTCAAATGGCTATGATTTTTGGTTGAGATGTAAAGAAATGTCTTACGAGTCCAATGGCTTAAGAATTAAGTCATTTGAGAGTCTATAGAAGAAGTTATGGCCAAAAGAATCCAATCTAGTTTTGTCCTTAATCATATTGAACTCGTCTTGGACAATTGGCATAACTTTCACTATAGATGTCGGATCAAAATTATTCTTAGAGTTTTTGAAAGAATACTTCAATATATAAAACTTTTATGAAAACCTAGAAGACAAATTTTATCATCTGAGGGGTCAAAAATAGGAACAGACGATATGACATCATTTATAGACGATGTGATGTCGTCAGATGATACAGGATTGGGAAAATTGCCATAACTTTTCCTATATATACTAGATTAAGGTGTTCTTTATATGGATTGAAAGAGGACTTCAAGAGCTACAACTTTTATGAAGACCTAGAAGATAGATTCTATCTTTTGAAGGGTCAAAAATGGACCAGAACATAGGCTAGATGAAAAAATAGAAGAAGCAAAAATCAGAAGAAGCAAAATATAGAAGAAGCAAAAAGCAGAAGAAGCAAAACGTAGAAGATATGATGTCATCACAGACCATGTGACGTCATCACAAAAGAAGCAAAATATAGAAAAAGCAAAAAACAGAAGAAGCAAAACATAAAAGATATGACGTCATCACAAACTATGTGACGTCATTACAGAAGAAGCAAAATATAGAAAAAGTAAAAAACAGAATAAGCAAAACATAGAAGATATGACGTTATCACAAATCATGTGACGTCATCACAGAAGAAGCAAAACATAAAAGATACGACCTCTTCCTTTATAAGGACCATAATTTTCAGTCTAGAAGTCTAAAAATTTCATACAATATATCGTTGGAAAGCTAAAAGAAAGATCTACAACTTTTTGGAAGACATCTTTATCTAATTTAGTTTAGAACAAATCAAGAATTGCCCTCGAATACCGAACATGAATTTCTTTACATTCATCCAATGTACTACACTCAGTTCTTAACTTCATGACAAATTTTGATATTCTTAAAGACAGAATTTAAATTCAATGTCTCATAAGCAATGTATCCATATATTTCTAGTTTAATCCAAATCAAGAATCATCTCGTTTAGATAACTAGAGAAAAAGTTATGGCTAGCAGACCGAAGAACACTCAGTAAACATTTTCCAGATCAACCACCACTTTTGTTTCCAAATCTTTCCTTATCTCAACTCATACCAAGATTATTCTTTTAAATTCCTCTACTTCTCATTTTCAATAAAATCACATTTAAAAACAATCATACCCAGAAGTTGTCAATGAATGCATGTACACTTATTTTTGTATGTGTAAAGATTCAAATTCACCTGCATATATGCTGACATGCTGCTAGGCATGAAATGCAAATTTTTCTAACTCTCACATTGCTATTCTCTCTATTATTGAAATCTAAGTTCTAACCCTTAATATAGGGACGGGGTATTACAGTGAGAGTGATTCTTCTAGAGAAAATGAGAGAGACGATAGAGATCAGTCAAAAATTTAAGGGCAAAATTAGCATTATAGGAAAAGTAAGTAGCTGATTGCCCTAAAGCGTTGCTTACAAGCAACTTCTTATTTTTAGCTGGTTGGGTTGAATCAGCCAACCCAACCAACCAAACAAAATAAATAGTTGTTTAATAAAGTCAAATAGTTGCTTTTGGTCAATCAGCTAAAAATTAACTGATCAATTATTAACCAAACAAGGCCTAAGTAAGGCTTTGATCTCTTTTAAATCCTTGGTAAAGACCTTCCATCAACAGGATGAGAGATTGTTGTTAGAATTGCATCATTTGACAATACATGAGTTCAACAAAGTAAAGACGATTGATCAAAAGATTCAAGGAGTATTATCCGATTTTCAACATGTGTTCCAGACACCTACTAAATTGCCACCAGAACACAATTATGATTATATCATGATGTTGAAAGTGGGAACAAAACCTATCAAGATTTGACCTTACCTTTATCCCTAAATATAAAAGAGCGAGATTAAGAAACTAATGTCTAAATTGTTAACTAAAGAAATCATTAGACTAAGCAACAACCCTTTTTCAAGTCCTGTGTTGATAGTCAAGGACAGAAGTTGACATTTCTATGTGGACTATCAAGCTTTAAATAAAGCCACGATCCCTAATCATTCTTCGATATCTGACATGAGTTACTTGATAAACTCGATGGAGCAAAGGTATTTTCTAAGTTTGACCTTAAATCGAGCTATCACCAAATTAGAATTTGACCACAAGACATACACGAGATAGCCATTTGAACACAAAAGCATTACGAGTTTTTAGTAATGTTGTTCGATGTTACCAATGCCCTCGCAACCTTCCAAACTCTTACAAAATATACTTTCAAAGGTGTGATAAGGATGTATATGTCAAGTCTTTTTTGAAGATATATTGGCATATCTTCACCTTCTACCTGTTTTCTTCTCAATTTCTCTTTATTCCTCAACTCCTCTGTTTCCCATCTTATTACAGTTATCATAGTGGGGTCTTATGGTACAAA
Organism: Erythroxylum carthagenense; assembly: GCA_026413575.1. NCBI lineage: Eukaryota > Viridiplantae > Streptophyta > Magnoliopsida > Malpighiales > Erythroxylaceae > Erythroxylum > Erythroxylum carthagenense. The sequence continues at coordinate 7,279,459 of JANZLD010000001.1, forward strand.
AGGCTTCTTTATTCTAACTCTCTTTCTCATTGAACACCTTGACCATCTATCATTCAAGGCATAGAAACCTTTTGCAGAACAAACATATTCATCTGACATTTCCTTGTTCTCATTCCAGGAGATAATTACATCTAACGTCTCATCTTGAAAATCAGCATGCGCTTTCGATTTCACTTCTGCCACGTGTTTATGCTTCAGTTTCAGTTTTCTTGCAGTGCTGGATAGAACCATAAGAAGATTGCGGTCAGGCAAGAGATTTTCATCTGGCTGTATAAGGGATTTATCGGGATCCTTGAATCAGGCAGGGCAACACACATTCCTGTATATTTTTTCCTCAACTGAGATGCAGGAACATGATATTGATATCTTTATACTCTTCCACTAGCTGAGATGCAGGAACAGTTTATAGATATCTTTCTACTCTTCCACCAGCACGTACTATCCTGACAGAATAGTCCTTTAATGACAGACATAATTCCAGTAAGACACAAGCGCCTCCTACATCCTATTTCCTTCTCGAGTCCTTCCTGCTGACCTGATTTAGGCCTAAAAGCCAAGTGAAGCTATTCAGCACAACTGGTAACAAAAAGCTTTCAAATCCAAGTTTTCGTCATGATAAATCTGGCAGAAAATGCAAGATGCGTAGTCCTCATGTTACACATTTAATGTTATGATGCTTTGCCAGGGTGGACATGGCACTTCTAGTTTAGTATTCTGCTCCATTTGTATGAGATGAAACCAAGATCCGGACACAATTGGGGTAATAGAAATGATAGAATGTCCACTTCTATATTCATAACCCTAAGAACTAAAGTTCCAGGGATGGAAGAAAAGCTGATCCAACAATTGTGACAATATGCTAGTTCAGTTGGCACATCCTCTTGCTACTATCATAGTCCCATAAACCAGATAATACCTGTCGTTCTAGCTTCTTGATCCGCCCATTGATCCAATTATTGTGAAGAATGAAACACCCCTGCTCCATACAAGCTGCTTTAACATTTTTTTCCAGCCATATGTCCAAGTAAGCACCATTAGGGAAGAGATTTCTGTCCAAGAAGTGGATAGTCAAATTTGTTTCAGGTTCCATGCACCTATCATCACTGATACGATTGACTCCATTTTCTCCACACAATATGTCGTAAAAGCTTGGCTGCTCAGAGAGGCCTGAAGTTGCTGCATGCTTCACCACCTTTTCCAAGGCTGCAATTGTTGATCCATCAGAATGAGCAAAATAAAAGCCAGAGTTCAAGCGCCTTGGTAGGTTTATAGGTCCTGCAGAAGGAATGAAGTAAAACTGAATGTTTTTCCATCTACAAGTTAAAACTGAAATGTCCATGGCAGAATAAAAGAAAATAAGCAACTTGCAACCATGCTCAACCAGATAATTTTATTTAATTAATAGTTCCTCCTGAATCCTCAAATGTATAGGCAGTTCATGGTTCTAAGACATTCGAAAGGAATTAATATCAATGTATGGATACTTAGATGAATACCTGTAAGATTGTACTCATCAGACTGAGCCACAAGAAATGCAGGACCAAAAGAATAGAGTAAAGGCAACGGATTTCGAAACCAATACACATCCACATCACTCAGCAGTACATTGTACCCCATCTTCAATATCTTTAGGACCATTCTTGATTTTGTTTTCGTCACCCTCTGGAAGCATTTTGTTCCAAAATGGCAATCGTTATAGCTGATATTACTAGGAACTGACAGATCATGGAAAACAGACAAGCCCTGGGGAACAAAGAAAATCAAATCATACATGCAAGCAAGCATGTCCTGGGAGGCCGATCCGATATCCTAGTTTTCAAGGTATTTCGCCACTAGCATAATAGAACAACATGATAAAATCTAAAGACAAGCTTTTGGTTTCCATCATCTTCTTTTCAACCACAGTAGATTTCAGATTCAATAGATTTCACCCAAAGAGAGACCAATATTTAAGGCCATTACAAAAGTCAAAAACATTTCTTGTCCCTAAAGCATCACTTCAAGTTGTATGGTTTAGTTACCAAACCTTAAATATACTTGTGATAAGCAAAAGCTTTTAGTCCATTTGAACTAATCCAAATAGTTGACAATGAAACAAGAAATGACCCCAATGTTTGATTATCAATGAGCAAAAATGAAGAATTGGAAAATCTACAAAACTTAATGAATCAAAAGTACCTGCAATATAGAAAACTGATATGTTTCATGGTCAAGAGCACAAATCAAGAAATTTGTGATCAGGAGATGGCGCAACCTGCAGACCCAATTCATTAACATATCCTTGTAACTGTATCCAGCAACAGCAAGGATAACCGTTTTATTCTTGTCTGCAACCTTAGGTAGAAGTGAGATCAAGGAAAATGGAAAATTTAGGTGTGGTGAGAAGATCAGCTGATCTTTTAAAGAACAGTTTTCTACTCTGTTTTGTAATTGAATATCAGCAAGACAAGCCATAAATTTGTTCTTTATCCAGGACTGCAAAATTATTCCACTTCGTAGTCTTATTCTCTGATATTCAAATGGATCAGCCGCATCTTCACTTATGCCAAAAAAAACATACTGTCCCTTACACTTGAAGAGTTTTACAAGGCTAGTATGGTTAACTTCATGGAAAAATAATGATCCATAAAAAGCACCAAGATGGGAATTGCTAACACCCTCCCAACTTCTCTCTACGATCGCCGAAACAGTGGAACCATTGGCTGACCTATTAGACCAATATTCAAGATCGTTTGCTGCGAAGCTCGAGATGGCCCAACTGGCGTCAAACACAATCCTCAGTTCAGATGACACAGCCTCATTAATGATCCAACGGTTGTGAATCCCTTTTCCATACAAAAAAGGAGGAAGTACGCCATGATGTAAAGGCACATTTCTGCTATTCCATGCTATAAGCATTCTGTCCTCACATAGATTCAACTGCCAGTAGCGAATTATTTCCTGCAACTGATGTAATTAAGAATGGTGTTAAATGTGTTGTTCCAAACAAGCTGATTAACTTCAGTTTGAAACAGGATTCGAGATACCTCCGAAAGTCTCATCCGTGTACCATCCTCTCTAAACCAATGCTTTCCAGCATCATCCAACTGGAAAGGGAAATATGAAACGTTTCTCAAATATGCCATCAGAAGCCAGTCTTCGTCAATATTGTTAGCGTAATTTAATGTGGAAATAAAATCAGCCAAAAGAATAGTTTCAGGGTTGATAAAAACGGTTATATCTGTTGCCAACCCTCGTGATCTCTCCACCATGGAATGAAAGAACGGAGTACCAAGGAACCTAGAGACATCAATACAGGAGTAAAGAATACGGCTTACATAAAACATCTAGCAATTGATTTCCAAAACCAAGGAAACGGACTCTTACGTGAAATCGATGGTGGAATCAACCAAGACTCGTGAGCCAAAGAGCTTGGCAAATAACGCAACAGAAGGGTCTTGACTAAACAGTACCACTTTAATTTGAGGGGACAAACCGAGCCATGAGCGAATGGCAATACTCTGTCTGAACCCAACCGGACCAGTAAAAGGTTCAGGTGCCGACAATATTGTGATTTCTGGATTGTCTTGCTCTTCGGAAGCTGTCTGACGGAAGATGGGAACTCGGATCTTATTCTCGACAAGGGAAGGTAACATCTGAGAGGCATAAAAGGAAAGACCGATAAGCACAAACCCATATAGCCAAACCGACCAGAGTCCCACTGGCATTGCCTGTGATTAAAACCAAAAGCAAAGAGAAAAGGAAGAAAATTGTTCAAGGGAACGAATCAAAAGTAGAAAATTCAAATACTCAAGGATAATGAGAAATGAAGTGAAAATAGGAGGAACCTTCATTGCTGCGGAGATTCAGATGAAAGGAGTGAAAGGTGATGCTTTTTCATTTCAGGTGTTGGGTTTCAGAGATAGAGGAGGTAATTGAAAAGATGCAACTTTAACCGAAATAAATCAAAAGAAAGTCGTAAACAACAGTGGCAGTGTAACTAACCCACAAATGCAGGCCAATACTCTCTGCCTCTGGAGTCAGCACGACAGCACCACCAAGACGGGCAACATCACGAGGCATGTGTTAGGCGTCATAGGCACGTCATCTTCCACTCCGTTTTCCATTTCCTCTGTTTGCAATAAGATAGTTTTCTATTACCTTCCATAAGTTTATAGTTTTCTATTACCTTCCATAAATTTTGAAGACTTGTCTCCTCGAGAAAGGACCTCCTCCGATAGCGACGAATTCGGGATGTTAGTCTTGGGGGCAAAGAACTTAGTTTTGTAGAGGCTATAGTCTTACTATATATATATATATATATATATATTCTCAAAAAAAATTTAGTTTTATAGGGGCTATAGCCCTTGCTAGCCCCCTGGATCCATCCCTGTCCTCCATGCCCATCTATGAATTAATTCTTTTGAGAATTCGTTCACCAAAAACCAGTTTGAGTTTACAATTACTCTGCACTGATAATTTCAGATCTTTTGTATGAGTGTATGTTTAAAGGGTGATCCAAAGATTTCGATTGGCTGACCTAAAAAATTAAGGATGCTTGTGAACTGCACGGTTAAATACAACAATATTGTCCAATATTTGAACTTGGATACTAAAATCAATTATTTTATAGAAAGAATAATTCATTAAATGACCTCATTTTCAACTACCATATCCTTATTATAATGTTTTGGATGAGTACCATCTGTACACGGCCACACATCTCGAGCACTTTGCATGGTTTAGGTTTTGGGCTATGCACTCGGTTAGGCCTCTTAAGCAAATTGGAAATGTGTCATTGTATCAACCTCTGATGATAGGGGTCCGTCGGGCGAGGGCGAGGCTGGTTTTTATAATTTATAGTTATATGTATTGATATTAATAAAATAACAACAAAATGTATAATACTAATAATAATAAGAATAATAATAATGATAATAATAAGAAATTAATTATAATAATATTGTTAATAATATTACTAATAACAATAATAATAATAATAATAATAATAATA
>JANZLD010000001.1:7427424-7441905 GCA_026413575.1 Erythroxylum carthagenense
TTATTTTATTTGTTTGAACAATTACTCATGAACATTGATGAACTTTTTAAACAAACATGTAAATGCTTTAATGTTACCTCAAATTTATTATTTTTCTTTTCTTTTATTAAAGTTTATAAAATTAATTATACCACATCTATACATATAATTACCAATTACAAAACCTATAACAACATTTACATATAAGAATCAATTACAACATTTAAATATAACATTTAAATCAATTACAACATTTAAATATATATTGACATTTCTAACAATAAACATTTAAATATAAATCAACATTAATTTGTTTATAAATATAAATACAATAAAACATTTACATATAAAAACAATAATACTATAACCTATCCACATGTATCGGAGAACGAGGGGAGGGAGGAGAAGTGACTTACCTGTCGGAGATGACGACGGCGACACAGCGACAGGCGGCAGCGACCGGCGGCATTGGAGAAGAACGTTGTAGGAGAACGATGGAAAGGAGAAGGAAGAAGAAAGGAAAGAAAAGGTTGCACACGGGAGAGGAAGAAAGGAGATCATGGAGGGTTAAATAATTTATCAAAACGACATTGTTTTGGTTTAAACCAAAACGACGTCGTTTTCGTTTTAATGAAGGGAGTGAATCCGACATTTTTACCGACCACTTTACCGACCGAAATGTGTGTCGATAAAAAACTTTCACAACATTTAGCGACGGAATCCTGTTCCATCGCAACACTTTTATTCCACAACCAACTTTGCCGACAGATATACATTTTCGGTTGGTAATATCAACGGTTTTCATACCATCGATAATATTCCGTCGCAATTTAACATTTTTCTTGTAGTGTTAGAAAATGTCAGGTTGAGCCCGAGCCAAATCCACAAGCCTAGTAGTCATGTTGGATTGCATGTAAGACTGTAAATATAAATTATAATATCTTCAAACATAATGATTGAAAATAAGATTGCGCTAATTATAATATAATGTAGGTTACAAACCACAGTAACCTAACATTTTACGGGAAAACAAAATTTGAAACCATGTTAGCAATCTTATCGTCCAATCTAGTATCTTCTTATCAATACATAATAACATAATTAATCTTCCTCCGATGTAGGGAAGCATGGGAAGTAGTTACTGTTGGAGAAGTTATTTTCCTAACAGTTTTTACTGCTACGTGTATAAATGGGATGGGACCTACAAAAGAATTTCCCTATGAACGAAGTGAATGATTCCTTTGTCAAGAGGATAAGGAGATTAAGGTAAATGTGCTCAGCACCTTGAGAAAATGCATGTGAAGCTACGAGAGAAAAGTTGGACACAATTGGTAATGTCCAACACGGCATTCTTCTCTTTTGGATCGGATGATAGTGACTAAACAAGTGGGACATTTTAACTTTTGCTTGAGCCTTCAATACTTATCCTTAAAAGCAATCAACCATGCAAGAATTTGGTGTGTGAGTTGTAGACATTTACGGATATTATATGACCAAGTTGGTATCAATGTCATGTTTTGGAAAACCAACTAGTTCAAGCTTAATATAAAAGTTTTCAGCACATAATTGTTGGAGTATCTTGCATATTCGGATCGATTAGGTCCTGTTTATTAGTGGTCGATGGCCTAATGGATGGAGCCTTGACTGCCTTCTGAGCTTACGTCTAGAACCGGGTAAAGTATAATTGACCTTATGACCAACATATATATGACAATTAGTACGTACAAAGAGAATTATTATCTAGAGAACTTGTATACTAAATTGAGGAAAATTATAAAATCCACATACAAACTTTTTGTCGACCAGGGAGTTCTTCATTTCATATTTGTCCCTTTACCATGTTTAAAGACAATAAATTAATGGAACTTTTTGTTTGTCTTCCGACTTGTCGAATAAGATGAAATAAAGAAAGTTCCGGCAATGGAGCATTCATATTACACGTAAAGAAAGAAGATAAAAATTGTTGGAAACATGCATCTCTTCAAGTGTATCCTGACAGACAAATGTTAGGAGATTCTCCCTTGTAAACAAGCTGCTGAGAGTGGGCATATGAATACATGGCATGGCATGTTCTTGACTGGGAAATATGTTGGGAAAGTGTGTGACGTATGGACCATAGAATTCTTTGTGATTGGTAATGCTACGGGTGGAACATCTAGGTACATACCGTTATGAAACTCATCTTTAAATTTTTCAATTTTTCTTGTTCGTTCCTCTTTTTTGCGATGATTAAAGTTCTTTTAAATGTAGACAAATAGAATTTGTAGATCAATGATTAGTGTTCTTTACCTCTAGACATTTCATGGTTTTTTTAATTAAAAATGTATTGAATAATTTCTAAAGGAGTTATAAGGCTTAAGCATTAGAGGAACCATAATGTAATTGGAATAAAGTTGACAAACTAAACAGAGCCTTATCAATTGTTCGGGTGTTAGAATGATCTTGGCACCGACCAAAATCTAAGCCAACATGCCTTACATAGACTTTAACGAGTGTGATAAATATGTCAACTCTTCGGTGGCATCTTATTGTTTATTTATACCCTATAGTTATTTTTTTTTTGGTCATAATACCCTACAGTTAATTGATTTGGTTATAATTTAGTGACAATTATTTAAATACATTATTTATCTTGTACATATTTACATATATATGATAAAGTTTATGGGATAATTATATATTGCAACTAAAATTATAATATTCAAATTAATTTATGTATTATCCTTAAATTGTTCCTAGACATTGTTCCATGAAGACTAAACATTAATAAAACGTAAAAATACTAGCACACGTTATGTTTTTTCTTATAAAAGAAATGGTCGATCTCATAGGTTAAAATATGGAGATAGTTAAATAAACGTATAGGTGCTTGTTAAAGAACAAGTTCATTGAACAGACCTAATATTAGAAATCTATTTATAATATTACTTATATGTCTTTGGAGTTCTCATTGTGTTGATTGTATAAATGATCCTTTCACTTGAGGTCATCGGAGTTATCTTGTATAGAGATTACTATGTTTTGATACTACTTATGACCTATTTAATCATAGGTTATTCAATCGATAATCATTAAATATAGTATGAACTATATAGAGATAATTATGTAATCATGATATGATTCATCACCTTAAAGTAATTAGGGAGAATATTCTATTGTTCTTGATTAATATTGATTTAGGAATTCTTGATCAAGGTGGAATGACGTTTTGTAAATAGTTTATAGATGTTACTAATTGAATCAATAGTGAATGTTAAAGACCTAATATGATTGGATTCAAAATAAAGTAGAAATTAATTTCATACTTCACTTCTAACTGGAACATTATCTATTGAAAGGATTGAATTATATGAAAAAAATTATGCACGGAAAGATTAGTCAAAACCACTTTGACATTCTTAAATATTTGGATGATCATGATACATTACAAGATGCCATTTTTTATCTATGATTATAAATTATTTTATTGGATAATTAAAGATAATTTTTAATTTTTAATTTACCTGATTCTAATTATGAATCAAAACTATAATTTATAATCATTGCTAACATATTTATGAACCTAATAGATCTCACATATAGAATGAGTTAAAAAGAGTAAAGATATTTAGCATTCCTTTGTGATCTCTTTCTAAAAACGGTTGTGGAATCCCCTTTATAGTTAATAGTCTCATTTTTATTCTTAAGGTTCTCTTCAAATATAAGAGCATTAACCTACTAGTTATGGGTACATTAGTGGGTCCATTTAGCTTTTAAGATCCAGCATTAACCTACTAGTTATGGGTACATTAGTGGGTCCATTGAGCTTTTAAGATCCTTCCTTTCAAAAGCTATTTCTTTATCTTTAATGTTTGATTTTGTGACTTTATTAGACAATTGTTTCCCATTTATTCCATACGGTGGTTTTGATTATGAGTTTCTTTAGTACCAGTAGTTCTTTTTGTTTAGTTCTTCTTACTAATTACATATTTTAATAAGTCATATAATGTAAAAATAAATAATATGTATAGTTCTATTAATTAATTATAAATTTTAGTACTAATCTTTCCCACATTTTTAGTATAAGGTCAATGTGTGAATTTCTATAAAGTTCTATAATTTTAACTCTAGAACTAATGACTATTTAAGGAGTAACAAGTTTAAACTACCCTAAAGGGTTTAGGCTTAAATTTATATGCATTTAATTTTTATAAATTGTATAAGTACCTATATTCCTGATAAATTTTGATTTACATATGTTTGTTTTATTAAATTACTTCATAGATTGTACTTAAGAGTGGTAGCTTCAAAAGATTTTGTGATAATGTCCATCCGTAGTAAAAGTTATCGATCATGATTAACAATAAATTTTAGTACTTTAGTATTGGTTTATTCTCCATATTAATGAAATGTTGTGTTATAACTTATGTACTTTAAACACAAATTTGATTCCATTATAAAAAAAAGGACTAAATAGATTGTATAATATCCATAAAACAAAATCTAGAAATAGAGTATGACCTTTTTTATATTTAAGTTTGGCATGAAATGACTAAATACAAAAAACAAACATAGTATGAAGATTTATAATGAACTTAATTCAACATTTCTTTTCCTTAATTAATGACAAAGAGAAAATGAAATGAAAATATTTATTTTAACTAATTAGAATTTAGTTTGGCTTGAAAAAATGTACTTAAAATATTTGTTTCTTTTATATAATTATTTTAGTTTACTTTGATTAATTCTAATATAATTAATGAAATAAAATCAAATGGCAATTCATAGTTAGAAAGATAATATAACAAATGAAGTTATGGATACTAAATTTAAGATACATTAACAATCTTATTCAACTATACATCATTTCACTATAACGATCCTTTTCAAAGAATCAAAACATTAAAATAAACATTGATCAGTAGATTAATAAAAGTTGCTTAATAAAGTTTTTAGTTTTTAGGTCTTCTTTTTCAAGTTTTTTAAATAATTATAATTACTTTTTTAATTTAATTGAATTCTTGTATTCTTTTAAGGATAACAAATCTTATAATAGTGCCAAACATTTTGTGAAATTTCATTTTAGTGTTAAAGCTCTTATAACTTAAGTCAAATCTTTGGTTATGTTATTTTTAATTGATGTGCTCAGAAGACCCACTTTTAACCTAACATATGGGCATCCATGTGAATACCTATAAGGACTAACCCATGACACATAGACTCCTATAACCTATAATCTATACATATGACCTTTCTATTTTATTCCAAAATAACATGTCTTTAAATTATAACAAGAATTTATTAGAAGAATAGAAAAGAAATGGTAGGAATAGAGGAATAAGAATAAGAATCAATAAACATAAAAAAAGGAAATGTGAACAGTAGTATGTTGTAAGTTAGAGCAAGAATAAATAGATTGATGAATCATTACTATGTATAACTAATGCAAGTTAAAAAGAGATTGCGTACACTTTCACTTATGGATGAGATATTAAATATTTATGTCTATTTGAATCCAAACCTTGCATAAGATATTAGGTAGATTAAAATTTAATAAAGAATGGTTTGGCATAAAGAGCGGTAAAGAAGGGGAAAATTATGGATCAAAGGTGTGGGTGGTTCACTCATTGAGTTCACAAAACTCATCAAAATTACAACATTAATTTTCAGGTACTGAAAGGAGAGCTTGCTTGTAAAGTAATCTAGTTGGAGTCTAGTATTATCCATTTTGGGATCAAGATATGACTCAAAGGTCTAGTCAGCTATCATCTGAGAAGTTTAGATATAGTGCTTTTGTATAATTTTTCATCTCATGAAGAATATTTTGTATAAACACTACGAACACAGATGGTTTTGAGAAATTAAAATGTATTAAAAAATAAAAGGTTTACATCTAAGGGATCAGTCAAGGACCTTTTAGAGCATTGGAACACTAGATAGATCTAATATCTACCGCATAAATAAGCCAACAAATATAAGCTTTAACACTAAACGACGACGCATAAGAAGCCCAACCAATAACTAACAGTCTTAACACTAAACGACGATGCATAGAAATCTTGAGTTTTTACTATCTAAATTGGGTATAACAAAATCCTTCTTTCTCATGTTTCTCATCCGCATTCAGAACCTTCTCGATTAGGGATGATGAAGAACTAGCGAGGAACTGGCAATCTTCATCTTCTTCCTTGTTCGTAGATCTTTACCCAGATTAGTCTCCTAATTTTAGATCTCTTCAGTTTTTATCAATTTAGGGCACTTATCTTATTCCCTAAATCTCCAGACGTGGCCTACCATCTGAGCGAGCGATGCGCTCTGTGTTGTCCCTTTCTTCTTCTTTATTCTTGTCCGATCTACAAGGATTATAACCCAGGTAAGTCTCCTCCTTTGAATCTCTTCAATTTTAATCATTTTAGGGCAACTGATCTTATGCCCTAATTTTCCAGACATGGCCAACCAAATGAGTGAGTGATGCTCTCTGCAAGGGTCTCTCTTAGATAGGTAACTCATTTATGCTCTTTTGATCACATTATAACTCATCATTCTAATATAGGAGTAGCTAAGCCAAAGTTGAGAGGAGGAGCTTCTCTGCACTCATCAGGTGAGTCCCTTGCTCCTCTTCATTGTTTTGTTTATAGACCAATGTTTTGTCTTTTGTTTTCTTTGATGAATGAGATCTGACATGCTTGAACTGTAGGTAGAAAGAACTCTAGTTATGCTTTACTTTACAATTTAGGATCAAGGGCTAGATTCTCCATTGGAGAGCTATTCCTCTACTATAGTGGGAGTTCAACTTATTTGAAATCAGTTGTTCTCTTATGCTAGCTTTTATGAGCTCAGTAATAGAGGGTAGGGAAGTGGTCTTCTGTTCAAACCTCCTGTGGTTCCTTTCTTTCCAAATTTTTTAAGTGCAAATGGCCACTAAAATTAGGATCACTGCTCTGTCAAATTTTGATACTAGTAGGTGGGGTAACTCCAGTAGTATGTCATATAGTTTGTTCAATATTGGATCACTCATACTAAGTCTTGAGACTTTAGTCCATATTTCTTTAGAGTAATCACACTCAAAGAAAAAGATGGTCTCTAGTCTCATCCTTTAGATTACATAGAGTGCACATCTTTGAAGTGGCCAGGAATTGTAGCCTATCCATTATGCTGATCCTATTTAACATTGCAAGCCAAAGAAGAAAACTAGTTTTAAGTTTAAGAACCTTATTCCAAACCACAAAGCACCATTCCACCCTGTTAACTATCCCCTCACTCAATTCCTTACCTTCCTTAAGAGTGATTTCTAAAACTGGAATCCCTTTCCATAAATAAGTATCCTTTTTCTCCAAGACTTCTGAATAGTGGAATGGATAGAAGTTTAATTTCATCTGTTGAAAGTGACCATCCTCCATTTGTAATGATTCCTTTGAGCTTAGTATTTATAGGAAACCTTGCCAGTAAGGTTCTTGCCATCTAGTTTTGAAATAATGCACCTTACCCAGCCCAATTATCATTGGATAGGGAAAATCTTTCTCCAAACCCTATTTGACAAAAGATATTTTGTTGCACTTCCTCCTTCATTTTTAGAATTTGGTTAAAGAACCAAGTATAACTATCTTTGGGTCTTAATGCCCAAAAGCTCCCATCTTTCAATAAATAGATATGGATCCATTTGATCCACATCGATTGTTTTTTACTAAGGATTCTCTAGATTCTCTTTGTCATGAGTAATCTGTTCTTTTTGCTTATTGAATCCAATTTTAATCCCCTTTATTCTTTTGGTTGGCAAATATTCTTCTAGCTGAATTTTGCTTTCCCTTTTTCATCATTCCTATTACTATTCCCCCATAGGAACTGTTTCATCATTCTTCAATTGTTTTTGTAAGCCCCTTGGAAAGAAATAGATAAGAACACTAATAATTTTGCATTGAAGAAATAACCAACTTTAAGAGCTGAAGCTTTCCTCCATAGGATAGGGCTCTATTTGTCCATGAACCTAGTATTTTTTGAATTTTTTCAATTAGAGGAGTGCATTCACAATACCTTAGTCTTCTAGATGAGATTGGAATACCCAAATAGAAGAGTGGAGGTTCCTTTAATTCCATTCCAGTAGCTACTACCAAAGCATTTGATAGATGAATAGCACTTTTTGAAATCATGAAGTAGTTTTTTTTTAATATTGATATTCAACCCTGATAGCTCTTTGAAAGAATTAAGAGTGCTCATCAAAAGAGATACTGAGTGAACATTCACCTTGCTTAGGAGTATGAGATCATTTGCGAAACATAAGCTAGTTAGTGAATTTTTTTTACATTTGGAGTGGTATTTGATGACTGATTCATTAGTCAAATTATAATTCAACATTTGGGTGAGGACCTCCATGCATATTAGGAATAGGTAAGGTGATAGTGGATCCCCTTGCCTAAGTCATTTTTTGTCTTTAAACATCTCTGTGGGGCTATCATTTATTAGAATTCTTAAGGATGTAGTGGTAATGCATTCTCGTATCCATCTTAAGAACCTGTGAGGAAAAGCCATGACCTTTATAGTTTGTAGTAAAAAAACTCCAATTCACACTATCAAAAACTCTCTGTAGGTCCACTTTGATAGCACAATTTTGAGGGTTGTTTCTGTGATTATACCCTTTCAATAACTCTTGTACTATAAGAATATTGTCCCCAATATCCCTATCCTTGATAAAGGCTCCTTGGTTATCACTGATGAGGTACTGGAGAGCCTCCGTCAACCTATTGGCTAAGATTTTTGCAATGATTTTGTAGACAAAGTTTGTGCAAGAAATAGGTCTGAATTCTTTCTAATAGGAAGGATTTGAGTTTTGGGAAATTAGACGGAGAAATGTCTTGTTTATCTCCTTTACCAATACCCCTTTTTGGAAGAACTCATGTATTGCCTTCTTTACTAACCCCCTACTATACTCCAAGTTTTTTGATAGAAGAAGCCATTTAGGTCATCAGAGCCCGAAGTTTTAGATCCATTCATGTCATTCACCACCTTCTCTATTTCTTGATCTGTTACAGGCCTAATTAATAAGGAATCCATATGTTCAGGAATTCTTGTTGTGATAAAATTCCTAAGATCATCTCTTATGTCAAGAGAAGAATCTTCTGTGCCTAGAAGATTCTTGTAAAAAAAGAAAGCTTCCTTAGCTAATCCTTCTTGTCTAGCCACAACCTTTCCATCTTTAGTTATAATAGGGTTGATTCTATTAACATTCTTCCTAGCTTGCACTGAGTTGAAGAAGAATTTAGTATATCTGTCTCTATCCTTTAGCTAGTTAATTCTCAATATCTGCTTTAAAAGTGAACTTTGGTTATCCACTTGTTGTAAGTATTTCTTTAGTGCTTCCCTTTTAGCCAAAGCTAGTGACACATTTATAGGATTTTTTGCCAATGAAACCTGGATAGCTGACAAGTTATCTCTAGTCTTTTCAATTTCCCTTGAGAGATTTTGTCCTATTTTTGAATTGAGAGATTTCAATTCTAGCTTGATAGACTTAAGCTTTGCAGGCAAATATACTATTTTGTCCCAGAACATTCATACTCCATTCCTTTCATTATAGCCTCATGAAAAACCCTCTATAGTTGCCTAGAAATTGTTAAATCTGAAAGGATGAAAGATTCTAATACTATTGAACAAATTGTCTATCTATATAGGAGTATGGTCTGAAATACCAGGGTTTAGATATTTTGCTATACTTCTTGAAAATGAATTCAACCATTCCACATTAACTAAAGCCCTGTCCAACTTTTTCCTGATATGCCAAGTAAAACTTTGTTTGTTTGACTATGTGAATGTACGGCCTTCGAATTTCATATATGTAATTTCTACCTCCTGCATACAATCATATATGTCTGAAGAGTAATTGTGTAAATTATAATTACTTTCAGCTTCAGATCTGAATAATATGGTGTTAAAATCACCACACACTAACCATGGAGCACTTGTTGAGGCCTTTAATTGTCTAATAGCATTCTGAAGTTCAGTCCTTTGAAATCTAAGATTAAGACCATATACAAAGGTAGGTAACACACTAGAGTTTTCCATCTTGAAAAATATCTTTGTGTGAATATACTGTTGATTTGTTTCTAGAGCTGTCACCTCCACTGAATCCTCATCATAAGCTAAGATAACCCTACCATAAGCATGACTTTGGTGATTTGAAATTAACTTTCATTTCTTACCCAAATAGCATAGCTAGTTCATATTTATTTCCGTAATTTTAGTTTCCAAAAGATTTGTTTTGTAACTATATGGATGGTTTGTAATAAAATGACAATGTAAAACATGTTTTTTATTAATGAAATGAGATATGTTAACATTTTAAATACTTATGTTCTTTATGATGCCATATGAAGTGAATGTGATTGCTCTAACACGTCATTCTCATAGGATATGTGCTCGATTATTTTAAAGAATATTAGGCATATCTCCTATGATAATGGGATGTTATAATTTTCGAATAAAATGACTGAGTCATGAGTATAAATTACAAGTTATGGGTAAAGTCTAAAGGTTATGGATCAATCTATAAGAGTGTCCACTTGTCCATAAATTTTTCAAGTGAATAGCCATATGTCAGCATGAAAGTGTCTTGGATAGCTACATTAGTAAACAAAAGTTAACAATACTAATGTTTTGACTTGAGTTATGAGGATTTTAAAGGTTTATTACTTTATTGAAAAGTTTGAAAGGTTTGGTACTGATATTAACAAAATCCTTAAAAATTGAGCTTGTACATTCTACTATCGTATTCTTTTATAATGATTGAAAAGAGACATTAAAAAATAAAATTGTTTTTAATGTTATCATTTTATCAGTCACAACTCATTTTTTATTTTCTTATCTTTTTTATTATCATAATTCTTTCAAATTTCAAATTTTGTTTTTATTTGTCTTTATCTCTTTTTTAATTTATAAAAATCACCCTTCCTCTCTTTCTCATTTTTTTCCTTCTCTTCTCTCTCTCTTGCTCTTTCTCTCTCTTTCTTATACATAATTCATCTCTTCTTTCTTTTTCTTTATGCTATTAAATGTCAAGTGATGTAACCAATTTAAGCATGACAATTAGATTTTCAAAGTGAAACAAATATCCTAATATAATAAGAAAAGGGTTAATTATAAAAAAATCTCAAACTTTGCTCAATTTTACAATTATAATCCGAACTTCAAAAAATGATAATAAATGGCTCAAACTTTCAATTTTTTCAATTATAAATCAAATTATGCAATCTTATCAATCTCACGCTTTGATTTCAGTTTTTCTTTCATTTTTAATTTATTCTCTCGATGCCCTTACCCTTCGATTTTTAGATTATGCGGCCCTTATGTCCTCACGCTTAGGGAATCAAAAGAACAAACTAAACTTGAAGAGTTTATTGGTGCAGTACGCTACAATGTGAGAGTAGTTTGGAGCATCGAAAGACCAAACATAAAACAAATGGCTGAAGGCGTTAGGAGAACAAACAGATAACAAAGGGCTAAGGTTGCTTAAACTAATTTAGGGATTCTATTTTTAACAATGATGTTGTTTCATTAATTTTCATTTGTTGTGTTAATTTAGGCTGATGCGTATTAATAGTTAGAGTTTCTAACGTTGAGCTAATATTGAAAAAAATTAAAAGTTTGAGCATTTTATTGCCACTTTTTAAAGTTCAGATTATAATTGTAAAATTGAAGAAATTTTGAGATTTTTTTGTAATTAACCCTAAGACAAATCACCTAAAATATAGATGCATAATAATTCAAATGGTGTAGTTATATTAGTACCTTTGAATAAGGCAATTGTCATAATAAAGTGAGATAATTTACTTAAAATAAAATGTTTAAAAGTCATGCAATTTTGAAATGAAATAATGTTTCTTTAAAGTGAAACAACTTAGAATAAAAAAGTCTAAGAGTGATGTGACTATTCTAAATAAAAGAAAATCTTATATTCAAAAAGAGATAGTAGGGGGAAATAATTTACTTGAAAATGGAAGCATATAAATGAGAAAGATAGAAATAAAGAGGTGAGAGATTTAAAAATAGGAAGAGAAAAAGATAAATAAAAATATAGAGACAAAGGGAAAGAGGAAAAAGAAGAGAAATAAAGAAAGAGAGAAAAGAAGGAAAGAGTTAAAAGATATAAAGAATTTGAGAATCTGAAAGCGATACGACAAGATAGTTATCTCATATGCCAAGTTCACTGCTTATTCCTGAACTGATCTTTCTATAAATATCGTAATTGAATTAAGTTCACTGCTTATTCCTGACCTGATCTTTCTATAAATATCAAAATTCTTTCTATAAATGTCAAAGTCAAATTAAGTTCTAACCTATAATGATAAGTAGGACAATGCTCAAATTTGCAAAAGAATTAAAAATTTTCTTAGAAATGACATCATTTAAATTTGATTTAAAATTCAATTAATTTAAGTTAATCTTTTATTTTTAGATCAAATCAAATTCGGTTAAAATTGTCATCTCCAAATACTTTATGAGAAAAGATGGAGAGAGAGAGAGGAGGAAAATATATAAATTAAGAATAAGAAGAGTTATTAACTTCTTTTTATAATACATTATATTTTCTTCTATTTATTAAGCGGGGTCATAATCGTCCAATTCTCACATTTTCTCCCGGAATCTTGACTTACGTCAGCTGACTATAACCTCTTCCCTCTTTGTCACATATCTCAAAAACATGAAAAAAAGAGAAAAGTTTTCTATAAATAGGAGAACAAGAGTACTATAGGTAGACTTGAAGATGCAAGTCCAGCGCTAAATTTCTTCAAAGCTATGTTCAGTCCTCTTTCCTCAGTTTTGTGTCCTTCTCAGTTCGAAAAGTAGACACCATTTCGATTCAATTCAAAACCCGAAAGAGCATGGTCGGACCTTCTCTTTACACCACTGAGCTCCACCCTAAACTTGAAGCCACCGCCACAACCATCAAATTCCTATGTAGTTATGGTGGCAAGATTGCCCCACGTTATCCTGACTGCAACCTCCGTTACCACGGCGGGGTAACTCGTGTTCTCGTCGTTGATCGCTCCACATCTTTCTCCAGTTAGCTCCTTTCCTTTTGTCTGTCCTTTTCCTTCCTAGATTTTTGTTCCTTGTATGGTAGCCACTAAAAAATAGAAACTTCTTTCCGTTTTACGTGTTACTTGAGGTAAAGATTGGAACTTCTTTATTAATTTGGATTTGGGATTTTTCTGGTCTTTTGTGTGTTTGCAGAATTGTTGTTGAAGCTGGGAGAGCTGTGTGGGGCATCGGTGACGCTACGTTGCCAGTTGCCAGCTGAGGACCTGGATGCTCTGGTGTCGATCACCTCCGATGAGGATCTAGCTAATCTCATCGAAGAGTACGATCGAGCGATGAAGCCAAAAGGTTCTCTAAAGATCAGAGCTTTTCTATCTTTGCCTAAAAAAAATTATCCTTGTCCTCGTCCTCCTGATCCTCCGTCATTTCCGATCGGCTTGTCCAAATCGTCATCATCCTCATCGTCGACGTCGTCTAATGATCAGTGTGTTTATGTCGCATCAAACTCTACTTCGAGGTCTCAATATCAATTTTCCAGCACTCCGGTGGTTTATCCAGTAAAGATTGTTCCTCACTATGGTTACCATTTTCACGGCAATCCCACTTATATCTACCTTGTTCTCAATGGGAATCACTGGCATAAACAGTGCCTGAACTGAACTGAGAATCGAGAACAAAGAAGTTACTATAAATATAAAAAGGGATTCTAAGAAAACAGCATATATACCAAGGCAAAACATATTTGAGTTAGAAGCTATCTAATATGTTGTTGGGGACTGTAAGAAGGATTGCTTTATCGTCTGTTGGAAAATTAATGATATTTCAATCCAATTTCCATTTGGATTTCAAACCAAAGAATATTTCTTGATTGTGCGTTGTGGAATCCTGTTCTAGGATTGTTTTTATAGCCGTTTTGCATTGCCCATATGTGGATTGGATGCCTCTGCTATCTTCTGCCGGCTTCCTATTTGTTTGCGAACAACGTTTTCTTCGTAATCCTTTAAATTTCCTCGACGCTTCGCGGTATGCCAGTCTTCTATGAAGCACGTGTCCGTGTGTCGGACACGTGTCCGACACGGACACGTGGTGGACTCGCGGTAGACACGTGTCGGACACATCACTACAAGAAAATAAGTCAATCCGCAACGTTTAAAAAACGTCACAAAATGTCAAAAAAACGTCACAAAATACAATTAGCGAATTTTTAAAAAACGTCGCAGAATGTGGTGTAGGTAAATAGTTTTTGCGACGTTTTTTGTAAAACGTCACGGAAAATATAGACATTCCGCGACGTTTTAAAAAACGTCACTGAAAGATAACTCTTTCTGCGACGTTTTAAAAAAACGTCGCAGAAGACATTTCCCAACGTTTCGATAAAAACGTCACGGAAAGTCTTCCGCTACGTTTCCATAAAAACGTCGCAGAATGTCTTCTGCGACGTTTTCAAAAACGTCACGAAATATCTTCCGTGACGTTTTTATTATTATTTATATTTTT
>JANZLD010000001.1:7522657-7532740 GCA_026413575.1 Erythroxylum carthagenense
TCTAGTTGTATCTAGAGGTGAAAAACTCTGTAACTTGATTGATTATAGTGGAGTTTTTCTTTACTGGAATAGGTCCCGTGGTTTTTCCTTTCTCACATTGAGGAAGGTTTTCCACGTAAAAAGTTGCCTGTGTTATTTATTTCTTGCTGCTTAATTTCGTGTATTGGTGAGTTTGTTGGCTGCTGTTTTCTTTTGGATTGGGTGTGATTGTTCACACAGGGAAAGGTTTGTTGGTTCTGGTTTGTTGCCGCTGTGTGACCGACACTTCCTTTCCCAATACTATGCCACTAAAATTGTATGATAATGAGAGTGGAAGTTGGTATACCATCACTATAAATATGTAGAATTTATTCGTAAATGGAAAACAATAACTTATTCAATTGCTTTGTTTTATTGTCTTTTAGTCCTTCTAATACTATTCCATTCTCCTTTTATCAAGAAAATTCACGTGAACCTAATGTTATATCCTCCTGCAAATTATACAAAAGACATAATTACTATTTAAGTCTCTCAACTCTCAAAGCCTTCTCAATTAGCTTCTGAGTATACCCTTCCATTATCCTTTAACCTTACAAAATAGACAAAGCAATGACTGAGTGGAATGACTCGCGAGGATTTGTCTGAGAAAGCCTGTTTTGAAGAAAGGCTGCTTTCTATTTGCCAGTGTTTCTACTTAGAATATTTGCTCCACTTTCAGGGGGCTCAACTCTGTAAAGGTTCAGGAGAACATTGCATATCATCTTCAAAACTAGTTATTTTGCTTGATAGATGTAGACAAGAAGATACTAAAAGAAAAAGATAAGGTATGAACTTTGAACTATTGTACACAGAAGCCAAAAGTGTCAAGTATTGATATCAGTTGATAAGTGTCGAAACATGAAAGTCTGAACTGTTTAGTGAAGCAGAAGAATGGATTATAGTATTCTATAAAGGAAAGTTTGTCGTTTCCCGTCCTCTTTCTTCGTCCACTTGCTGATTCCTGGAAAGATTTCTGGGAGAGTTCTCTAATCTGATCTCTCTGCTACTATCGTTAACAGTATTGCTTTTTGATGCATAACCACTGGCGAACAAAGTGAAGTAAATAAAGTTAAGGACTCCGATACCAGCAATGACATAATAGTAGTAATCAAGCCGACTGTGATTGAGGTCATGACCACCCAACCATGAGGATTTGCCACTTTTGTCCCTGGTTACTTTGTCTATGACGTTGACAAGGATTGAATTTATGTAACTCGCAATCGATGAGCTTAAAAAGAACAATGCTCCCCCAATAGTTCTCATGCTCTCTGGCATTTGTGTGGTGAGGAATTCCATGATAGCAATTGCAGCAAAAGCTTCAACTAATCCTGACAACACAAACTGTGGAAGGAGTACAGCAATGCTTAAAGGGGAGGGAAATGTCTGCTGTTTTAGTGCCGAGTCTCGACGTTTCTTCTCAACAATTGCAGCAACCACCATGCACAGAATTGAGATCAATATCCCAATATTGATCCTTTGCTTTATTGTCAATCTTTTCCCCTTCCCAGTTAACTTCTTCATCCAAGTGACATAAATGCGTTCGTAAATGAAGATCCATATTGAAAGTGCAATCATTGATGTAAGATTAATCCATCCAGGTGGGACTTTAAAATGTGTTCCAATCTTTCTGTTTGTTTGAATTGCTTGGAGTGCTCCAAATTGAGTCTGTTGATCCATACACAAGAAGCAACCAATGCCAGATAACCAAACCGGTAATATGCCTACTAAGCATTTCAGTTGCTCCACTTGTTGCAAACTGCATAGTCTCCAAGAATTCTTGGGCTTGCCTTCCATGTCTAATTCATTTGGATCTGCAATTATAGCGGCCTTATCAAGGAACTTGAATCTTCCAGTATGAGCAAGCCGTATAGTCTGCGAGTCTGATCCAAAGCTTGGAGGATCATAAAAGGAATGCCCAGAAGATTGCCCAACAGTGATTCGGTGCTTTCTACTTGCAGCTATGATCACTTTGGCAACGTCCACAAATACGCTGCCCTGAGGCTTCTTGTAGATATAGGTATGGCGACCAATCAGGAAAAGGGATATGGAGACAACTAGGCAAGCTGTTGGTAAAGCAAAGCCTATAATCCAACTTACTTCTGTCTGAATGTAGACAATAGAAGTTAGAGCCACCAATAGAGCAACTGTGAATAAGAAGTACCACCAATTGAAGAAGCTTTCCAGTTGTGCTCTTCCCTTTTCTGTTGTGCTATCAAACTGATCAGCTCCAAAAGCAATGTTGCAGGGTCTAATGCCACCAGCTCCTATTGCCAATAGTACTAGACTGCTAAAAAGAAAACCAAGCTGCCATTTCTGTGGTTGTGGACAGATGGATTCTGCAGTGCATGCAGGGGGTCTTAGCTGAGGTATGCTCGCCGTCATAGTCAATACTGCCATTCCCTGCAGAAGTTCCAAAATGAATGCAATTTATTTAAACTTAATGAACAAATATGTTTCCTCCTAAAGTTATCAGAAAAAGGGAATTTTACCAGGAGAGTTGATATGCTGCCATAGAGAAGGGTAAGAAACTTGCCCAAATACGCATCAGAAAGAAATGCACCTGCTATCCCTGTAAAGTTGGAAGAGCCACCCCAAACAGAGGTAACTGTGACAATGCTGACGCCTTCCATGTTATATTTACTTCGTAGATAAACACTCATATTCCCTATCAAGCTCATTGAAGCCACCTTCTCAAATGACTCGTTCCCTTCGTGAGACAAAACCCCCCACGCAAAGAAATGAACGTATAACCTCAGTATCATATAGAAATAGAAAAACAGAAGGCCAAGCATGCACTTGCATACTAGAGTGCGAAGTAAGTACCAAGAATGTATTTTATGGCTCGCCATCCTCCTGCTTTCCTAGCAAGAGGAAGTTCTGATGCGTCATCATCCCTCCTTGCACGTGAAGACATTTGTCTTGCATCTTCCATCTTTGTTTCCTCCCGCTGTTCTTCCCAACAAGTATAGGCTCAGTAACGCCATTACCATTCAAGTTATATTTATAAAGATTTTTATGACATGTATTAATTCATTGTGACCGTTCCCGGAAAGCCAGTTCTAAGAAATTTTAACTAAGGTCCAATTTTGGTGGAGGATGACTAGAATTTTCTTCTCTTTTTTTTCTCTTCAATATCATCACAATTCACACATGGTTAAACTAATTAATCAGATACTAGAGCGCTTCTCTCGCAGGAATAAGAGTTAGAACAGACTAAAAAGTCAATCTTGCACAGAAAAGTAGCATTTCTACAAACTCAGTAGGAAAGCGGAAGATGATGGGAAGCTGTCTTGTCTGATTATTTGCATACATTTATGAAAGGAAAAAAAAAAAAGTAGAGAACTTAGCTGTACAAAACAAATTTGAAATAAATCGAACTTTTGCAAGCTCAAAAATTAATTAAAATAAGGAAGAAGTTGGTCCTAAACTTAAATTCCACCATAGTTTTTCCAAGAAAATTTTTTTATTAAATCCTTGTACATTGTACAGATAACCATATTAAATATAAAAATAAATAAAATTGATACTAATTCAACTTTCTTCGCCATTAAATATTATTTCAATAAGATAAATACATAAATTTAGACTTATCAATCAAATTAAAATATTTTATTGACCAACTGACATTCTAATCAATATATTTTGATGATAACAAAATATATTACTAATAATATTTTTATCTTTAGTTATATTAATAAGTTAATATGTGAAAAATCAAGTTTAATGGAAGAGTGAAGAGAATGAAGGAGTCAATTAAATTAATTGAGCAATCAAATGATGAAGAAAATGAGCAAAGTGGAGCACATATGCAATTCAAATGAAGAATAAAGAACAAGGAGGAATCAAGCATACCAAGTCCCTAAAAAATTATTCTAATCTTTTTTTGGTTATTTCATTTAATTATGGATTCAATAATTGCATTGATCATTTTTATACATGGTATAATCCATAAATCTTTTATAGTCAAGAGGAAATTTATTTTGATCTTTAAAGAAAACATTTTAATCTTTAAACAAACCTTTGGAAAACTTTTGTAATAATTTTTTAATCGTTTATAATAAAAAATGTGTTTTGATATTTTAAATAACTTAAGAAGGTTTGGAAATTAATTTTATTTATGAAATTTTTGTTAACTAATTTGGTGATTTAGGTGACTAATGTTAGAGTTTTGAATAGATTGGTTGACAAGTGTATCGGTATAATTCACAAATATCTTTTAAAAAGATGTTCCGTGAGTTTGTAATCACATTGATCAACTTATGTACCAAAATGTACTAGAATAACTGACCATTATGCATATTAGTTGACAATTTTAGTACATTAGTCAATCAATGTGCATAATAGTTTACTAATACTCCTGTTACTAGTCATTATAATATTTCTAACAACTTTTTTAATTTTTTAAATGTAAACAAACCATATATAAATTATAAGAAATAGATTAGACATACTAAAGAATTGTTAAGAGCCATTAGATACTAGAGAATACATGTTTGCATCATATAATATATATCAAGCCTTTGTTCATTGGTGTGAGTAAAAGGAGGAGTTATTAAGTGATATACTTATTGCAATTTAGGAAATTTCTTGGGATATACTTTTCATGAGTTCCTTTTAACCTTGAATAAGATTTATAAAGCATTAATGCCTAATTATGAAAAAATAAAATGATTGTTAAGGCTTCTCTTCACATATCATAAAAAAAGATAATATATAGGTGACACAGCTCTTCGACCATTAAAGTAAGAAGATAGTTAATTTCTATTAAGAACTTGGAAAACAAACTAGAGAATGGGTTATTTAACCAAACTATTATAAACTGGTTCTGTTCTCCTTCTCTACTCTCTTTTAATTATTATTATGATTACTTTATGGTTACAATATATCAATTTACCATAATTATTTATAATATAAATTTTTCATTTATTAGTTTACAAATAGGAAAAAATAAAATAAGCACACGATTCACCTCTCTCTCGTATGTCATCCTTAGACCAACAATTGGTATATGATCAAGTCTTGTTTCTATCAAAACTTGAGCAAAGTTCACTATAGCACAATTTAACTCCAATTTAACTCACTTTTTTGTCAAGAGGGGTAAAAAAAAATAATGTTACTATATTTTTCAATTAAATGATTACTTATCTAAGAGAATTAGGATGAAATTCTTTCTTATAATATAATATTTTGATTTATAATTAGAAAAGAGTGAACATAATGGGAATAAAAATGGACTCATTTTGTTAAACATTATGGCAATTCACATTTTATTTTTATATTAGATAGAATTGTGTTTTTTGAATTTTCAATGTATTAAAATGCTCGTGATATTTGGCACATACTTGATCTTATATATGATAATTATTATCATAATGATATTGATTTTAATGATATTAATATTACTTATAAAGAGCTTGATGAGAATCTAGATGCAAATTAAAAATGGAGTCAAAGTAAGGAGAAAGATCAAAGCAAGAAGAGAACAATAAAGATCACATATGATGATACAAATGATTATGAAAGTAGAGATTCAAATAATAATATTTCTCATTTGTGTTATATATATAATAATAATAATTTATCCTTAATTCTAACTCTCTTAATAATAATTGTTGTGATGATAATGATAATGATGATGATGATTTGTTTATGAAAAATTATTAAATTACTAGAAATGATGATCTTAAAAAGAAATAAGTTTTCTTTCATATATAAAAAGATCCAAGAAGTCTTAAATGCATTTCCAATTGAGAATGAGAAATTGAAAATTGATGTGCTTGAAAGGATAAAATCTAAGAGTGTGGTCACTGATAAAGATAAAATAGATGATTTAATACATAACAATGATGAGATATTGAAGAAGACAATGTGCTTAGAGAATCATTTTCTGAGTTCACTTTGACAATTAAAAAAACTTAGAGATTGAAAAAAATCTAATAATATGAATGGAATTTGTTTCATGTATGGGAGTATACATCCAATTCTAAGACATCTTTATAGGGAGAAAACATTTACGTGGTGAGACTATGACTAAATTATCACATGAGTATCTTGCATCTTCTAAAGATCATATGCTCATCCATCATCCTCTATGTCGTAAGCAAAAGAAATTTTTCATGCATTCATTTACATGTCATGTACTAAACCTAAAGGGTATAACATTCAAGGTAAAAACAGACATAATTTTTATACAAGGTCATCTTAAAAGAACATAAAACATCCTGCTTGTTCATATAGATATCTTTATCATTGAAATAACTAAAAAACAAGCTCATAATCATTATCTTTCTCATTATAAGTATAAAGGTATAATGCAAACTCCCATTCAATATAGGTCATATTTTTATTAGAGAAGTATGCCATTTTTAATTCATATGCAAGGCCTTTTTCATACACAAAGAGAGCTTCTAGTCTCCTATATATCCAAAATAGAGCATCATATAACCCACATTATCCAACAAGACCTAAAATGGCATGTAAGACATAATCTTATAGGTCTTTCTTAGATGACACTTACACTTTTAATTTTCATCATAGAAGATGTTATATTCGTGGTGATTATGGACTTATCTACAAAAATTACTTTTAAAAAATGTTTCTTAAGTAAATTTAAAAAGATATGAGTTAAAAAAAGGTTTAACAAGTAATATCTATGACTCAAGCTTGTGTAGATGCCTATAAAATATTGATTTTTTTACCTTATAGGTTGATATCAAGTTGCATAAAATGAATATAAAAAAGGGTATCTCCTATACATATAACAAATGAGATAGATCAACTATATGTCTAGTAACTATCTTCAAAGAAAAGTTTCCAAAAGTCCTCACATGATCCAAGTAAGGAAATTAATATCAAAATACCAATTTTTAAACCAAAGAAGGAAGAAAAGATGCAACCTTTGAGACATAAAAAGAGATAACCGTTTACTTCCATATTGGCAATATAGAAGAACATTTACACTGCATGCATTTTTAGGAGGAGATAGCATTATTGTACGTACGTAAGGGGAGAAATATAGTGCTTGAGAATTGCAAGAATTGCTCTTTGATTTGTTTAATGATTTACGTACACTCTTAGCCCATATGAAAGAGTTTTATAAAAAAAAGGGAAGAGAGAATTTATTTATTTTTCATTTAAATTCTTATATATTTATATACCATATGCCTTTTCTAATGTGAAAAAAAAAGAGAATGTTGATATTAAAACTTGATAATTTCATGATATATTAATAAGGGAGAGCATGCATCACATATTACTTTAATATAGGAAAAACATACTAAATTTCATTTATTTTTCTCAATATTACTAAATATTTTGTCATCACAATAAAAGGAAAAGATTGTTAGACCGAGTGAGGTTATAATATATTTTGATCATAACAAAATATATTACTAATAATGTTTCTACATTTTGTGATATTAGTAAATTAATATGTGTTACACAGATATGGAAGATAAAATTAAGAAGCTTAAATGCATTATGATCAGTCATGATATTAGTTCTTATATATGTACATTATATATATATATATTCAGAGAAATCCTTGTTACTCATAAAGGCACCAAAGACTTGAGCTTCTCACTCAGAAGAAGATGGAACTTGGAGTAACTTGGCTATTAGCTTTCTAATAGTTTCGAAGATGACAGGTTATAAAGTTCATTCATTTTGAAACATTTTTTTGGCACATCCTATATAAAGAATTCATTGATAAGCCCTGAAAGGAAGCAATAAAGTAATATTACAAGGACATGCTAAGAAAAATGTTTCAAAATAAATGAACTTTATAACCTGTGATCTTTGAAACTATTGGAAAACTAATAGCCAAGTTATTCCAAGTTCCATTTCTTCTGAGTGAGAAGCTCACGCCTTTAGTGATTTTGTGAGTAACAAAGATTTCTCTGATCCAACAACAAATGCTATATACAAGTTCAAGCTTCTTTATTTTAGTATTTTAAAATATTCTTTGGTCTTTTTCATTCCATATTATATACACAGAGCAATTCAAGCTAAGGCTTAAATATTTTTTATCTTTCCCAATTCTTTTGCATTGGTTTTCAGCCTATACCAAGATGGTATCTAATAGTTATAGCTTGCATTATATTTTTGTGGGTAATTTAGTATTTTTTTAGTTTTCAATTAGATGATTTATGCCTTTTTAGGTTTAGAATTGTGTTAATGTGATTATGTGTTTGTGTTTTTGAGTGTTATGTAGTTTAGAGCATGATATCAGGCTTTAATTTTTTATGTTTGAAGTGTTTTGATGAGTTTGTTAGTATTTGAGATCTGATAAAGAAGACCGAAAAAGATTCATAGAAAGTTCGGAGGAGGAGTCAAGGCCACAATCATGACAAAAACAACCTAGCGCATGCCACGATTGTGACTTATAGGCTAAGATTGTGACAAAAGCCAAAAGGACAGGTCATGATTGTGACTCATTAGCCACGATCGTGATAGAAGCCAAATTTTAAGTGGCACGATCGAGAATCATTGGCCATGATCGTGACAGACGCGGGGACTACTTTCAAACTTAACTTTTTGAGGGTCATTTTGAACGTTTATACTTGTGTCAAACCTATTCTTTACCCTAAAAAGCCTTAATACTATAAAAGACAAAATAATGACCTAATCTAGGGGCTCTGTTTGCCACCTTAGGAAAGAATACAAGAAGAGAGAAGGACAAGAGAAGGAGAGAAGGGAAGAGGAGCATCTGCAACTACTGTCTAGCCATTCTAACCTAGTCATTTCAAGTTCTTTTCTACTTTCTCTTATTTATTTATTTCATCTTGACGTATGATTTGTGTTTGAGAATGTTAAACATGTTGTTAATAATGTTCTAATTTCATTTTGGAATTGAATCTTGAATCATTTTGTGACCTATTTAGTTGTGATGATAATGAAATTGTTTGGATATTTTGATATTTGTGTTTGCATATATGTCGACAATAAATCAAGAAAGAGAATAGTAATTCGATTAGGTTGGGTAACGAGAGTTAACAACCTAATAAGTCATGCAATTATCAAATCGATAATCATTAGAAGAGAGATCTTGTATGAGGACCTGATTGTCTATTATATTACTTAAGAACTAATTAAAACGTGGGTTGTTTTTGTTAATCGAGAGATTGCAAAATTGGAATTTTGGAATCCATTAGGGATTATTAATTAGGGTTAATTGATAAGATCTTGAGAGAGAATAATCAAACCTTCAAAATTTTAGGACTAATACAAATCACATCGAAAGTGATTAGGGTAGCAAAATGACGATAGATAAATCCCATCTTCTCATATGTAATTCAAGTGAATAACTAAAAATAAGGAGAAATTAAGCATATCAAGACTTAAGGAAATTATTATAAGCCTTCCTTTAACCATGTCTTAGTCATTTCAATAAATTAGGGGTTCAATCATTACATGATCATTTCATATAAGACATAATGCATAAATCTTTTCATAATTAAAAGGAAATTATTTTGATATTTAAAGAAAACCTTTTGATTTAAGAACTTTTGAAATAGTTTGAATTAAGTTCTTTTGTTAAAAGAATTTTTTAACTAAAGGGAGGTTCTAATTGATGTTTTGATGATAATGGATCATAATTACCATTAATGAGTTTATTATTTTGATGAAAGAAAAAATGAATCCATAAATTCAAGAAGATAGTTTATGAATTTGATAAAGAGAAGTTACATTTGTAGTCGACGAAATGAAATCAAACAATGAACAAAAGAAGATCAAAGTTTATCAAAGTCATTTTACATTTTTATTATTAATTTAATCTCACTTTGTTAATTTGATAATCTATAAGGGTCAACATGTGTAAAGATTTCATCTTACTACATCGTATGATTCTTTTCATTTATCATGAGGTATTAAAGCATGTTTCTAAGAGAACATCCCTTAAACTTTCATGCACTCTTTAGGGAATATTTTGCAAAATTTTTAAATCATAATTGTATTAAAAATTGAATTTGAGTATTTTAAGTTGTTAAAATGTAACACCCCACTCCCGTAAGACCTGAACCCGATATCGTTGGTGATATCCGAGTCCTTGCCCCGCGAGAGTGG
>JANZLD010000001.1:7581421-7596453 GCA_026413575.1 Erythroxylum carthagenense
TAACATCTTAATTAACATTCATATGCAATCTTTAGGCGTGCATTTCTGCAGGATTATGCTTGCCTGGATATGAGAAACGACAGGTTAATGTAGTTGATCTTATGCTGTCCACTTCACATATTCTTTACCAAATCCTTAAAATATCCAACTCCGCATGCACCATTGATTTCAAAATAAAAGGTCAACATTAGTACAATAACTACCATACCACTAATCATTCATTTGATTACTATGTGGAACAACAACTCAACAGTCCACCACCAACCCAGAAAGAGAAAAGTCATCACCCAATTCTCAACAGTACATGTCCCATTAAAACCTTTGCCTTAAAAAAATCCCTAATGTTCTACTCACTCTACCGTGATCAAGTATTGTTCAGTTTGTTATTATCTGCTCGGTCACTGATGATTACTGTTTCATTATAGTATCAGAATTTCCTGACTTATCAAATGTGAATTTGTGCTAGGCATATTATCACAGTTTGGTCTTTTCTTGAATAATATCATTGGTGAAAGGCACATCTATCCTTCGGAGGAAGAAAAAGGTCGAGTGATCAATGAAAAACCAGACAAGCATGGGTTCGCTGCACTGATTAGTTGCCATATAGAATGCATAATTACACGGCACTGGAATGTCAACTTACTCAAACTAAGGCAATAAGACAAAATAAATTCGAATCACAACAGGCCAACAACGCTGAACCGTATCAAACAACATCTGACGAACATTACTTTGCAGTGAACAGAAGATATAGTGAGCAGCAACAAAGAGACAAAGACAGGTGTTGTAGATTTACAGACACAAACGGAAATCTTCGTCCCACGTTTCTGTTCTACAGCTAAGAGTTATATTCTGGTTCCCAAAGTGAGATCCGGCAGGAGAATTTGTTTCTACAACCTCAAATTTTGATTCTTATTGTATATTTCTATCATCACATTGGCAATACACATAAACAATTTTTATTTTGAGCTACAATAAAAGGATCATTTCAAAAGGGCCAAAAGACCAATGTATATATAGAGTTACAGCTCAGATTACCTTCAATGCCTATATTCTTAGACAAAAATTTAATCAATTCTTTTCGCTTGAACTTCTATTGATAGACAACAACTTACTAAACATTCTTTTGGGTCGTGTAGGAAGAGCACAGAAAGCTTTAAACTTGGAGCTTCTCCCAAGACCATCTGATCGCAAATCATGTTCATCCAAATTATCATCTTCAGCCAATTTCATTCGTAAAGTTGAGAGTTTTGAATTTGGTGATTTGAGCCCCGAAACACTCCATTGATCCTCCGCACGGATGCTAGTAGTAGTGCTTAATGTTGCTGTAGGCCTTGAGGGGTCCATATCATGTGAGGCTAGGAGGGCTTTGATGTTACTAGGCAGCTCAGTGACTTTCCCACCAGCCATTACAGCTCTTGCATGCTCAAAGAAGAGAACTTGCACAACCACTCGCAGTGGGAGCAACTCATTTTGTGCAGCATGCATGCAGACTTCAACAGATAATTTCTTGCAGTCCAGGGTTCGACACAATTGTTTTCTTTCAGTCTTGTTCAAGTCTGGATGTGCCTGGACGTTTATACATGGGATTCAGAATCAATTTCCATTTTCAAGTAATAACAACTGGCCACTTCTTAAAATTGAAAACTTCCATACGTCCAACTAACAAGAATGGGTAAGGTTTAACCCCACCATCATTGACTATTCTTTGTTAATCACTGGAGGAAACTCAGCCAGAGGTTTTCTGCAACAGCTGATATGACGGTCAAAGAAATTATGAAGTCATAAACTTACTTCCTAGGATTCTGACTACTGATGTTAATTAGTTAGGTCGGTACAACCCCAATTGCCAATGAATTGCCAATATGACCTAACCCAAGTTCAAGAAGTTGGCTATCTAACAGGCTAGAGTGGCCCACAACCTAGGATATGTGGCCGTATTGTGAAATATGGTAAATTGTTCAGACCAAGAAGTAACTGTTATTTTACCTTAAGGTAGATGTCAATGGCTCTGTAGAGATAATCGTGATCAATCCTTGAGAAATCTGGTATGGACTCGGCTAGTGCAATAAACTTGGAGAGCGGCAAATTCACATCTCGGGCAATCTCCTGAAGATAACCATCTACAATCTTTGCCACCTTCAACTTCGAACTATGGGATGCTGAGGATGATCTCCTGCTTTCTTGGAACTCCAAATCAATGTTCTCTGCGGAGCGAGACCTCCTCCTTTCAAAACCCAACTTGGATCTTGGAGGACTTGTGACAGGACTCTGCCCTTGAGCCATGAACTGTTCTACTATCGTCAGAACCAAGTCTACATCATACACAGTATCACTTAATTCTGAGAAAGAGGGTATTAACAAATCATTCACCGTTGCTTCGTCTAATTGTAGTGCCACTCTTCTAGCTAATTCCACCTTTGAAGACGATGAGGCATTAAGAATATTGGCTGCTTTTAAAAGCTTAAGAAGGAAACTGCAAGACACTGAGCTTTTTTCTGCTGGAAGTAAGCTTACTATTGACTCCAAGATCAGCCTATGCTTGGAAAATACCTCACTAGTTGAGTCTGAATCCGAGTCTGAGGCCTCTCGTCTATGACCATTTACTTCTCTTGATATGTTTGGTAGCCATTTAGCTGCATAAATTTTCAATGCTTCTCCAATAAGATTAGAGGGTATTTTTCCACTGGATTTAACTGTTATCATGCTTCTCCAGTATAAATCTATGCCTAGTTCTGCCATATCTTCAGCCCACCATCGTTTGCTTGTTGGCTTATGCCTTAGGCTCTCTGCTCCATTAAAGGAAACGTCATCCCGCTCCCTTCTAGAATAACTATGTGACAAGCTCACTTTTGAAGGATGTTTTAAGACTTTAGAGGCTACAGATTCAATACATCTGCTTGTAATTCCAAGGTCTTCTGACCACACGGGAAAGCTTTTGGTACTTTGAAGGGTAACAATAGAATCTTTCCAGCCTTGAAGTATGCAAGAGTTGAAGAAAATTTCGAGCTTGCATATTAGGTTCCCCTTCTCAACATCCTCAGTCATTTGCAAATATTCTGCGGCACATCTTGCAGCTACAATGTTGTAGGCACTAAGAGTGATGGTAATACCATAACAGAACTTGGCACAAAGCTCAAATGCTTCAATTCCACCAGGAAAATCTGGGAGTTTGACTACTTGATGCTGTGAAGATTCCGGGAACTCGGAGCAGAGTCTCTGTAGTCGCAAGCACTTGGAAAGCAGAGGAAACTGCATATGATGAATTTGTGTAAAATCTACTTACGAGAAAGCCTGAAATTACAAACAAATTGTGACCAAGCGAATGAAAAATTTACCTTGTGAAGCAAATATCTACTTCCTTTAACTTGAATTATGAGGTCACTAGAGACTTCAGAGGATACAGACCTGCATTAATGGAGCAAAAGATTTTGTCATCTGGAGTGAGTACGTACTATATCCATCCATATCTCCATGTCTAGCAAGAGGTAAAGTTTTTACCTGACAGCCTCAGTAGTGTAGAACGTGTCTGGCCTGGACCCTAGTTTCATAAACTTCATGATTCCTTCTTCTTATTCTTCTTTTTTCGTTTCGTTGTTTATGTCATTCATCAACTACTTCTCAACACGGACGGACCAGATAAATCAACACCTATACAGGATTGTCCCTCAGAAGCCGTAAAAGGTTGTTCCTCCAAGAGCCAGCTATTCTCTGCTTCCAGGGAAGGTAGAAAAAAGAACTAGCTCTTTCCTGAACCGAAGTTTCCAAATTAGCTAGTTCGAAAATTATTAGTCATTTTGTAACCAAGTAAATAAAAAAGTGAAAGAAAAGGTGGAATTTTAATGGAGAGAGGATATCCCAGAAGAAAAGAAAAGCAAGACATTTTGTTGTAGGTCTGGTAAGCTTCCTAGTTCTTATATATCGAACTACTAACATAATTTGTCAAAGGATAGGAACTCCGTAAGATCAAACTCTGCAAGGTCCATGTCTTTCCAGTCAAATTCTATGCCCCATTGATTTGGAATTCCATCCCATCAACATCAAATAAACGTCGCTCGTACCAAGTCGATCAACTAAAAAAACATAGCCGAAAGAAAGAAAGAAAGCGGGAAAATCTAAATCTATCTTCTCTAGAACCAAGATACAAAGCTACAAACCAGCTTACCATATGCTAGAATTCGACTATTACCTTAACTAGATATAATAATGAATATTATAGCCTCAGAATCTAAAGCTCTTGATACGGTCAACAAGCATGAACTGACAATCATTCATAGCAACAATTGAACCTGAAACATGAAAACCTGTGAATTAGTACTAGTGTTTTGCAACTTAATGTGGTTTAAGGTATAGTTCTCCAGTGGCGTGCCAGCGTGCAATGAGAAGGGCGACGCCCACGTGCTTGCCCTGTGCCCACTTGCGCCCTTCTGTCTCATCATTGCCACAGCGATTTTTCTCAATTCAATTCTTTGATTATTTTAGTCAAACACTAGTTTATACGCAACATCATACACCTCTAGAACTCCATCATCAATATCAGAAAGAAGATTGCAGAGAAAGAAAAAATATCAAGCATGAGTCAAAAATAATTGTGGGAATGAATTGTGTTTATTCTTCTTTACAGGAACCAAAGATAAAAGAAAAGCAAAGGTAGGCCAAAAGAAAGAACAGGGTATGTGTTTCACTATCAATTTCTGCTTTAACCATTCTCACCTATATAGATTCCAGACCGTACAAATAACCTTACATTTAACTAGAATATCTAGACGTACCAGAGTATCTGCTAACCATTAATGGTATATGGTCCATGACCATGAAACATTTCCTATTATTGGTGTGAAATGGAGAAACAATGGTTTACCATGGCGTTATCTTTGGTATAAAATAAAGCTAAATTTCCATTAATCAAATGTTAAAAAGTTTAATATTTTGGCAGTTAAAGGATCATTTTCAACTTCTCTGGCATTGGATTCTTAATGGCTACTATCTTTTATATTAAAGAGCTTGGTCTTGCAAACAGTAAGGTTGAGATTTATGGGAATATGGGCCCTAGTTGATTGATTCAACAAACCTTAGACTGATTAGCATATGATGTTAGCATCCACAACTTTGACAGACGCATTTGCCTTAGCAAAAGGAATCAGAATTGTCTATCAAAAACTAACAATGAACAATCATAGAGTGCTGCAGAATCTAACGTATAAAACAGGGTCAACTTGTAATTACTTCGTCGACTCTTGGCAAAGCTAGGCAACCCCACATCAGTTTTGAGCTTAGAAGGATTTGCAGCTATTGAAAGTAGGATGTTTACATCACTTTAATGATGGTTACAAGTGCTTTTAGCTGATAAATTTTCCTTTTTCACTTTCTTCCTGATCTTGCTCTCCAAAATTCTATCCTAGCTTTACTTTTTTCAATTAATGGTCTACCATTAAGTGCAGCATCAAGATTTGAACACTAAAAACAAGAAAATAGAGAAGGCAACTTTCATCTGTCTTATGACCATAACTTTGATTTCATTACGCAAGGACTGTCTGAGGATAATCTGGAATCTTTATCCTTTGCCAAAAGCTTACTTTGGTGTGGTCCACCCACTAACAACTTCAATGGGAAAAGGATGACGCTTTTGATAGCTATAACTGCTCTATTTTAAGCTTAATTTGATCACTAGCAGGTTTTCCTCGTTACCATCCAGTCGCAATATCTTACTTACCAGAAGATGCTTTTCTGCAGAATAGAAAAGTACAGGTCAACAGAATCCGCAGGAAAGTTGTAAGGATATAGTAGAGTAGTGATCCTGGAAAGTTGTCAAGTTTCCACTTTTATCTTGTAGTCCATTTGTATGAAGTTACAGGAAGATGAACCAAGAAACAAAAATTGTAGCTAACCAATGTAATTATTACTAAAGTAAAACACATATCGACAACTTGTAATCCAAAGGTAGAAAGAAATACACACCTACGTAGGTTCTCAGTTGCTATTACATTGTTGGAATTGTTGAATAAGCCGCTAACTTTGGGTTTCCTTCAAACATTTTTAGCCAATTTCCTCATTTCCACTAGGCACCAAAGGAATACATATAACTAAATAAGATCATTTCAGCGAAGAAAGGGTTATTGAATTTGAAAAGGAAAAAAAATAAAGAAACAGTGAGCCAGACGTGTTGGCTCAATCTACATCCTGGAGAGGACAAGCGCAGAGCTTTGAGCTGGCTCGATCACTGCCAAACCCAAAGCTGTGGAATTGCGAAGTGGGTTAATGTGACATTTGAGTAGAGACCAAAGGAACGAGTGGCTCTGGAGAACAGTGAGCATAAATTTGATGTCAACAACACTACGTGAGAATCCACGATTGCTGCAGCGGTCCTTCTCTGTGCCAACCGACGGGGTAGCCACCCAACATCTCCTGTTTTTGTGGGCCTATGTCTTTGTTCTTTGTGGGTCCCCTTTGCCCCCCTTTAGACGCAGGTCGGAATACGCAGACTTGACTTAGGCGTCTCCGTGTCTTCAAGAGCTAAAATCGAAAATAAACACTAGACAATCAGCCAAAGTCGAGTTGATGAGGTCTGTTTTTTGGCTTTCAGCAGGATGACAAAATTGAAGCTTCTGTCGCGTTAAAACACATGTATTCCAGTGTCATCACCTCTAATTTCTAGAGAAGAATAAGTCCAAGCACACGGCCTCATGTCAGGCCTTGTACACCTAAAGACTTCTAAAAAGGTCTATTTTCTTTTTGAAAATTCAAAAATGCATGCTAATGTATATGAGTTATCCACAACAATCTCCGCAATATATTCTTCACAAGTTGGGTTG
This sequence comes from Erythroxylum carthagenense, assembly GCA_026413575.1. Taxonomy (NCBI): domain Eukaryota; kingdom Viridiplantae; phylum Streptophyta; class Magnoliopsida; order Malpighiales; family Erythroxylaceae; genus Erythroxylum; species Erythroxylum carthagenense. The sequence continues at coordinate 7,588,234 of JANZLD010000001.1, forward strand.
TAATAATGTCTAATACTTGAATTTAACAATGGTAATCAACTTTGTTAATATGAAAATTGCATTCTCTAAAGTGAGATTCTTTTCAAAAAAGATCTTTCCATATGTAATTAACTCTCTAATCTTCGGAAACCTTATATTTATAATCTTAATCCTTGTATGATACAATTGATTCCTTTCCAAATAAATGACATTTGTCAATTAGAGTGTATTCTAACTCCACCTTAGTGGCTTTATCAACTACCCTATACTTTAGTTATAGACAATGCTACCATGGAATGTAAAAATTTCTAGTAAATAGGCCCTTTTTATAAGAGTAAAAAATACCATGTAGTAGACCTCATATTATCCAAGTATCTCATATGTCCCTTGACTAAAAGATCACCTTATTGACTACTATACATAAACTCATGGTTTGACATATCTCTCAAGTACTTAAACATCCACTTGGTTGCTTCGCAATATTATTTTTTAGGTTTTGACATGTAGTTACTAACCTAACTAATAGCATAAGTCAAATCTAGCCTAATATAAACTATTGCCTATATTAAACACCTAATAACAATATCATTTTGTACCTTAAAATATCATCACCACTGCATCTTTTTTCAAGAACTAATCTAAGAAAAGTCTAAAATGATTTATCAGTAAAATGTTCATAGGTTTAGCCCTACTCATTCCAAATTTGTCTAGTGACTTCTCAATGTACGTAACTACAATTTTCAATAGCTCTTTTACCTGTTTTCCCTATTTTTAGTATTTTCTTAGTATCATCCAAATCTTTTATCTTAAATTCCTTTCTCAACAAGATTTTTAGTTTGTTCATATCATACATACTTTTTTTGTAGTAATTAGCATATTATCTATATATGATAGTAGAAAAATAAATAATTCATCATTAAGGCTCTTAACATATATACGATAATCATCTTCACATCTCATATAGCCAATTTGGATCATATAGAAGTTTAACCTTTTATACCATTATTGTGGAAAATATTTCAACCTATAAAGCGACTTCTTCAATTTATACACCGGATGCTCTTTTCTAGGTTGACTAAACTCTATTAGTTACTTCATGTAAATATGTTCTTCTATATCACCATAAAAAATGTCTTCTCATCCATTTTTTCCAAATGCATATCCATACTAGTTACTAACACCTTCAAAATAAATAATAAAGCATATCTAACTACTAAAATAATATTTATTATAGTTAATCTCATTTTGTTATGCGTATCTTTTTGCTACTATTTGATCTTTAAATTTTTCTGTTCTTTGTCTGCTACTATTAACTTCCTCTTATATACCTCATTACACCCTACAGGCCTCTTTTCTTTAGGAAGCTACACCAACTCCGACATTTGATTTTTGTGCAAAGACTTCACGTCCTCTGCTATAGCTCTCATTGATCTATCATTTTTCTTACTATTCATAATTTCTTGAAAGTTAGATGGATCCTTATTTACTACATTTCACTTTATCTATAACTATACTATGATGATGTTCTTCCCACAACATTATCTATTTTCTATATTAGAATTTTCGTTCTTTTTCAAGTATAATCCAAGTTGATCTATTTCCATTTATACCATCTTAGTAATGCCCTCTATTATTCCTAACACATTCTCTCCATATGTTTATTTTGGCATATGTTGATCATCAAATACATTGGAAATAATCAAGATATAACATAATCACATAGATCATGTTAAACATGATCTTTACATACGCATACAAAAATAAGACATCACATACTTAGATTATTGTTGTAGTTCCACAGGTTAAAGAACATTTGCTGCATATCTCTTTCTACAGAAGTTTTTGTTAAAAAAATTACTCTTATCTTTTGTTCTTTGGTTTTTAAAGTCAAAACCTTAACTCTCTTTGGTAGTTATTTAAAGTATAATTGCCATAATACCCTTCATAGGTGTATGTGATTCATTATCTCCCACTCATACATGATGGAATTAATTAAAAAAAACTCTGTAGTGCTCATACTTATTCAATAATCGGTGTGACCAGCATACGACAAGAGTACGTTGCCATATATTTGTTAGGAGTATAAGATATCTCGATTAACAAATTGATCCTGGGACTTATGTGTCCTTGAGTAGACGTTATATGCTATACTCTAGGTCATATCTCGCATTTGCACTTTTCTTTGATCTCATTTAGTTTCTTATATCATGACTATATTCAAGTTCTCTACTAAAGAGATGACGGTCATCTATGAATACTGTTCATGCGAGTCAATGATCTAAAATAGATGACCTTCCTTTGTTCTCGATTCTCTTTAGTAAAAAACTTGAATACGCCCATGAAGGGTATTATGGAAATTATACTTTAAATGACTACCAAAGGTAGTTAAGGTTTTGAATTTAAAAACCAAAGAACAAAAGATAAGAGTAATGTTTTGAGTAAAAACTTCTGTAGAAAGAGATATGCAGTAAAGGTTCTTTAATCGGTGGAACTACAACAATAATCCAAGTATGTGATGTTTTGTTTTTATATGCATATGCAAAGATCCTATTTAACATGATCTATGTGATTATGTTATATCTTGATTCTTTCTAACAAAATATTACACCCCTACTAATCATACTCTCTTTCAATGTTGGGTCACAAAATTTGTATCCTTCATATCTTTAAGATAGCTAATGAAAATACACTTCTTGACTTTAGATTAAATTTAAACCTCTCATTATTAGAGGCATACGTATAAGCAAGATAGTTAAAGATTTTTAACTTGGAGATATCCACTTATTATCCACACTCCCTCTGTCACTTTCCCATATAATGATCTCTATGGCAATCTATTTATAAAGTAAAATGCCATAGTCGGATAGTCATTTCTTTCTTATAAAAAATTTTAGGGAACCTTATATTCATCTTTAAACATATGACCTTTTCAATTACGAATATGCTTATTCTATTTGAAATATCACTTTGTTATGGTAATTTTCAAATGGTGTAGTGACTTTAAATCCTATGCTCCTCACATAATTTTTTAAATTATGAGTACATGTATATAGTCATATCATGTGTTCTCAAGTATTTAATTTTTGTGCCTATCTAATTCACCACCTTAACCTACCATTCCTTAAACTCCTTAAAGACCTCATATTCTCCTTTGTAAAGATATCTAGACTTTTCTTAAAAAATTATTAATTAATGTCATAAAGTGTTAAACTCCAATTAGCAATAACTCCCTAGTAAGGCCCCACACATCAGTATGCATATAGTTTAAAATTTCTTTGATTTTGTGGTTCTTGGTCTTAAATGCCGCCATAAACTACTTACCAAGTATATAAAGCTTATAGAAATCTAACTTACAGTGTTTGATGCCTTTTAATAGGCTCCTCTTATGAAGTTCTATTGTCCCTTATTTACTGAGATGACAATGTCGTGCATATCATAACATAATACTAATATCAATTGACTTTAACATAGAGACCTCTCCACTTATAATTATGTTTTAAATCGATCTATAAATGTTTCACGCTGGTCTTAGACCTTTTATCATAGTTAATGTACTCTTTTCCACCTTAATAATGTCTCCATTAATTTTATAATCAAATCATCCAAACATAAAATGCCCAAAGAAATCAAGTTCTTTCTCAAATCTGACACATGTCAAACATCACATAACTTCCTAACGATACGATTAAACATCTTAATCATAATTACTTTAATGATTTTGGAAGCTTTATCATCCCCCAATCAAATAGTGTCAAAGTTTCCTTATGCATATGAAATAAACTAATCCTTGTATAGTATCATATGATCTGAGCGTCTTGTATAAAAATTGTATAAGTTCTAAATTTGACTTATTAATATATAAATAATATCTTCATCGCTGCGATTTGAGTCCTTGCTCTATACTATGTAGGATATCTTTGAAAAATCTTTAGATTTTTCTTATATCATCTTGTCTCTTCTTGTATGGATAGTTCCTCTTATTATGCCTGGTTTGTTCACACTTATAACACCAAAAAGTGTCTTTCTACCCTCATATTTAGATATGAAACTCCTTTTAAACAAATCATCCTTATTTTGTTTGCTCCAAAAATTCTAGTTTCCCTTCATATATAACCATTCACCTTGAGAAATTTAATAGATATTGAGTCTCTATTGGTTTTGAGCCAAAAATGTGAACAGTGATGTCCTTGAAACCAACTTTATATAATATAGGTAAAAAGCAAAGTAGAATAATTACTTTGTCCTCATTTGTATGATAGGTATATATTTTATATATTATTTGAGGTTAATTTACTTGATATTTGGTAGTTTTATAGCATGTTTTATATTAATCTTATTATGTTTTCTTTGTTTATTTCATTTTAGTACATATTTATCCATAGTTGTCTAATTGATAATAATTTAGTCATTTAGAAGATAACAAAATAAAAAGAAATCTTTATAGAATACTTTTGGAGCTAATTCTAAATCAAACATGCTAAAAAATAGAGAAGCTAATTGAATCAGGCACAACAAACTTTGTACTTATATATAAAATAAGTGCCTAACTTTCACAAAGGCCTAAAAAGTTAAGAAGCAGAACAAAACTGGCACCAAATTTGATCCTAAAATTATTGTCAAACTTGGTCTTGATTTTATAAATAGAAACAACACAAAATTGGTTTCGATAGTGTTAGGTGTCAGTTATATGTTAGTATATAAAGAATAAAAGCTCCAAAACAAGATCAACACTGGTTTTGGTACTGGTTTGGCACTGGTTCTTAGACACAAATTACAAGGACATGTGATTTCTCACTTTGAAACCTTCTTTAACTATTTTGTTAATTATAAATACTTGCATTAGAATTAACCTAGAGAGCCTCTAGCATCTTTTCCCTTTCTTTTAGTAAACTTTAGAGATACTTCTTGTTTTCTTTTCATAGTTTTGTTCTTTCTTAGCAATGGAGGAAGATTTGAAGTAAATATTAAAGGAACATGTGACATCTTCTCCTATTCTTTTATTTTTTTTATCTTTTCTTTTACATGGAAAATTATTTTGTATTTTATTTTCAATATGATTTATGGATAGAAACCCTAGTTAAGGTTAGGGATTTAGCTTGTAATGATTCTTTAATTATTTATACTTGATTTGATTATTTTATTAGTTAAAATTTATTCTTTTTGTTCTTAATGTTGGATTTGCGATTGGCCTCCATAAATTCAATTTTAAGGATTGTCTGAATGATTGACAGGTGAAGTAGAAATAGGTTCATTAGGAGAAAATCACTTTAAAAATAGAAAATGACAATATCTTAGATTTTAATGATAACTATATAGATTAACTATTCATGATAAGTATTAGGCCAAATTATATATCAAAAGGTGGTAGTTACCTAATTAGATATACATGTGTGCCTTGATGGATGGAATAGGTACTTTAGATTAATTATTATTTTAACCTAGATAATCAATCTTGTATGATAATAAGAATTTGCTTTAAGTGAATCTTACAAGCCTCCTATGTATTAGACTGAGTCAAAGGGCGAGGAACTATAAGCTTAAGCAAGTATGTTCGCACTTGCTCCTAACTTTTGGTGTAACACCTAGTAAAGATAACATCAATTAGGAAGTTTTATTCAGTGATCCAAACATTTCCATTGAATGGCCCTATTAAAGATAAGATAAGGAAGAGGTGCTTCTTATACTACATGAGAGGTCGACCAAGGACAGGGTTTATCTCCACTGTGGTGAACTCTTTTGAGGAGTGGGATCAAGTTTATGACACATTTATAGTAAGATTTTTTCCTCCACACAAGATCACTGAGTTGAGAATGTAAGTACAAAGCTTCAAATAGAAGGAAGGCAGAGCATTTTACAAAGCTTGGGAGAGATACAAAGCTCTTCTTAAGTAGCTCCCTCATCGTTAGTAATCCTTGTAGCTAATGATTCAATTCTTTTATAAAACACTTATTTTGTCATGCCAAACTTTGGTAAACACTACAGGTCAAGAGAAACTTTACACAAAAACTATAAAGAGGTTAAAGAAATTATAAAGACCTTAATAAGGAACTTGTAAATCAAAATGGTAAAGGAAGTCTAAGGCTTTCCTTTATAAGGTGCAAGCATCTTTAGATGTGGAAACATATATAACATATCTGTCAAGTCAAATGAATTTAATATTAAATTGAGTTATGGGTAATAGGAAGGTGTGCTACTAGTATAACATATATAGACATCTAGCCAATCCGTGTATGAATGTCAAGCTCATCTCAATTTACACTAAGGAAAGATTATATAGATACCTATTTAAGAAAGTAGGTGCTGAGGAATGGCCCCTTTTTTGTTAAATATAATCTGATGTTGAGGAATCACTCTAATTTTTCATAGAAAGAGTAAGAACTAACTGGATTAGGCAAACTAATAAGATCACTTAAGTTCTAAAGTAGACTTTAGTTTCAACAACAACCACGATAGAATAATGGTTTGGTGGAAACACTTAAATAGTCTATGTCTACCTAGGTATAAAGATCGATAAAGTGGACCACCTTGAAAATAGTGCAATCTAATGCTATCTCTAGTCATAAATTGAAGATACAAACGAACCAACTACCTAAGATAGTGAATGTAAGAGCTTAAAAAGCGTCCAAATAACATTGAGGTAAAAACCTATAGATCAGGAATTAGTTAATACGTTTAGGAGTAAGGAAGCACTTTAATTTGATGTTAATAAAGACAAACAAGTGATGAAGCTGAGAAAAATAAAGGAGTAGATCGAGAAAAAGATATGTAGTAATAGATCGACTTTAACCAAACTTATCTCCATATAAGGTCGGTGTTAATATAAATAAATAGATGGGAAGAAAATGAAACTGATGTTCTTTCCATCTTTAACTGGTGTCAGTTATGAAAAGAGGCTCAAATCCTATATAAAGCCTTATATGCCACCAATATCATGCCTTTAGAGCATTAGGAGGAAGATAAATGAGGTAATTTTATGAAATTTTTTAATGCCTTTAGGAAACTCAACATTAACATACCCTTCGCTGAAGCATTAGCTCAGGTGCCAACTTATGTGAAGTTTTCGAAGAGAATGTCTCCAATAAAAGAAAATTAAAGAAGTATCTTATGACAACTTTGACAGAGGAGTGCAATGCTATCGTAGATAAAAAAAGTATCTCAAAAGTGGAATTATTCGAGTAGTGTCACTATTCCTTGTAAATTTGGTGAGCTTAAAGTTCTCAATTGTTTATGTGATTTAGTTGTTAGTATCAATCTAATTCCTTTTCACATATCTCGAACCGTAAAAAGACATCTTAACCTTAATGAGGATTGCTTTAGGATGGATTTAATAGATCCTAATGCGCAACAAGTCCTCGTGGTTTATCATAATGATTCAATAAAAACATGTCAAGTTTTAGGACTTAAAGAACAAAATAAGGAGCATGTCATTAAAGATAGAGCCTCTAAGTTTTAAAAAAATAATTAAAATCATTAGCTTTTACCTTAGAAACACCTAACCTAGATTTTGAGACATTGCCTCCTTATTAAAGGTATGCATACCTAGGAGATTTAAAGATGTATCCTAATAATTCCTTTTCTCTTTTATGCAGTGTGTAAGAAAGGAATTAGGCTCATCCTAATGGTGATTTAGGATGAGTAAATAGCTAAAAGGGGAGTCTAGATATAATATATTTAAAGAAGTACTTGTTAAAGACAACTTAAAATTTCTAATATTTCTTTTAGTTTATTTCATTTCTTTTGTTCTTATTTTGTTTACAGATTTTTATTTTATTTTGTAGGAAATTTTTTGTGAAATTTTTTAGAGTTTTACCTTACTAAACTTGTATAAAATAGGGAAGAATTCTTAACCTTAAATTTCCTATTTAGTTAAGTTTCATATCTTAATTGTTTTAGAAGGTAATGTCATGAATAAGTATAAATGACCAAAATTTCTAAGATTTTCTATTATTTTTTTATGTTAATTATATAATTTCTTTGTTAAATTTAGTTTGAGATTTGTTTATGTTTTTATTTATTAAAACTTGTATACATATCACATTTCGTAATCCTTAGGTTATAGAGAATAAGACTTAGTACAAAAAACAAGAAAACAATTAGGTTCAAGCACGAATTGGGGGTTACAATATAGCATCCCACTCCCGCGTGACCCGAACCCGATATCAAGGGTGATATCCGAACTCGTGACCCGCGAGGGTGGCATACTAGAACACTCGCTGCAATTTAAAACTCAGAAAACACTTC
>JANZLD010000001.1:7596553-7615165 GCA_026413575.1 Erythroxylum carthagenense
TATACGTGCAAACTAATTATGAATGCACTCACTGCTCACTCATCCAAATTACCGATATGCCCTCACATCGGTAACGGAATGTTACATACAAAGCATAATTTTTTTCAATCTTTAAAGTGAGATAGGCACTAGTATTGAGAAAAAGGGGAGTGTTTGGAGACAAAACCAAACTAGCACTAGTATGGAAGCATGTTAGGTGTCAACCTTATGAGCAAAGAAACACGCCGGAGAATTAGAATGTAATTGGTGTTGATATAAGAAGTGTGCCTGACACTAGTCTTATAAACATGCAAAATTTTAAGTTATAAGGTAAAATCGATGCTAATTATGAAGTGTGCGTAGCATTCGTCTTGTCCTGAAATCTACAACATAAATAGCAAACTCATGATTTTTCCTCCCCAAACCCTAAACCCCCTCCTTATCACCTCTCAACTTTAAATTGTAACCTAATCTTGACTTTAAAAACCAAATTCAACTTTAGAAATGCTAAACCCCTTTCTCAAGTTAAAAAAATCATTTTAGCCATAAATTTAGCCTTGACAAATTTTACGCATTTAGTGAAAGAAATTAGGGATTTTTAATTTAATGTAGCTTTAAGAGATTTCAAGTATATCTTTCACATTTTACACCATCCAAGTAAGTTATTTTATTTGGTTTCGTGGTAGTAGTGCATTGTCATCAAGTATTAAGCCTGTTGAGAAGAATTTTGTTATTATGTGCTATTTTTTAGACTTATAAAGATAATTGACATAAAAGTATGGAATTTGAATTAATTTTATTAAATTATACTAAATTTTGGGTTATTGTGCTTGTGGAGTTGTGGAAGAAATGTTTTGGAAGTGTGTGGTGATATTGTCAAGTTATGAATTATGGTGACTATTTGGCTTGGTTGATTAAGTACTAAAGGATGCCTCTGAGATATAAGAGAACGATTATAAGAACTAAGGTACCTTCGCATGCTTCTTTATTGACATCATCCCCTCTATAGGAGATTTCAAGGTTCAGAAGTTTAGAGATTATGGAATGGTACACTAAGAGGAACAATAATCATATGGACATTGAGAAGACTATTATCCCAAATATTGATCGAGTCTTCTAGATCCAGAATGTTTTAAGGATTTTACAATTGGACCACTTACTGACTCTTTAAGGCAATGGCTACCTAAGGGTAATGAAGGAATTATATGCCCCTGGCTCTTCATTCCTCCATCTAAAGCATTAAGGTTATGATATCAAACGAGATAATAAAGGAGCTCCTTAGGTTGCCAGTAAAGGGGAGATGGATGAGATTTCATAATGGCAACACATTGAGGCATTATAAGTGGAGCTAGATGGATTCTTACACAAGTGTGAATTGGGGATGATACACTTGGTGGGATGGATGCACTTTTTGTGTAACCACTTAGCCATCCAACCACAGCTAGTGCCTTACATCTTAAGTTGTGATATCCAACCTTAATCTAATGCATTGAACCAAATTTAGACCACCGATGTCTACCATACAGTCCTAGACATCCTCCCTTTTAATTAGTTTGGGCAATATTCTTCTGTATAGTTTTCATCCTTGATGCTACAATCCATCAGTAGGGTGAGACAAGGCTCACCATATAAGAACTTGTTCTTTTTAGTGCTAATTAGTTAACTACTTGTAAGTAAGGGGTGGACCTCTCTAATTTTGAAGTTGTGAAGTGAGGAGGTCAATTATATTAATAAAGATTAAATGATTATATTTAGGTATGCCTAAAATAATAAGAAGTGTACTAATATACATATACTTGATAAAGAGTATCCAAATAACCCAAAGCAAAAGACAAGAAAGAATGAAGATAACAAAGATGACAAGGATTAAAGAGGTAGCATAGGATAGCTAATAAGAAACTACGAGTTACAGTGCAAAAGTTGGTGTCATTCATCAATAGACTATATGAAGAGCTTGCAGGTGTGCACGCTAAGCTAGATTCAATGATGACATATCTTCAACAACTTCTACCACCTCCTCTACTCTGTGAAATTACTGCTCTCATCCGTTCATGTATACATATAGTTTTGTTTAGGATATTTTCTTTTCTTTTTCTTTTTAGTGTTTAACTTTTATTTTTATTACTTTGTTGAATTGAGAATATTAGAAATTTTAATGCAACTTGAATTTTATTATTTATGAGCCTCCACAGTTTTATTTTAAGTATTATGCAGATTTTGAGTATGATTGAGTCCTTCAAGATGAGGAATTTTCACTAAAATTGCATGGGTTTTTAAATAGTTTTTTTAGATCTTTTATTTCCTTATAACTTAATGCACAATATTGAGAAAAATATTGTTCTAAGTATATGGGTGGAATTAGCTTAAACTAGTTGCATGGAACTTTTTATGATTTTCAATTTTTAGGTTATGTTTTTAAAAGTGTATTAGCGGCCTTGAGTTGATGACATGAATTTATACATGATCTCTAGTTGAGATTAATTATAAGAACAAGATGTATAATATGATTAAGTGAATTCCATTGAAATTTTAACTTTATAAATGTAAGATATATGAATTTGTTAAGTTATTATGATTTGATTTGACTTGAGTGATCCCACGAGCAATTTGAACCTTCATTCCATATTTTATTTATTTCTTATATGGATTTCTTCTTTGATTTTAAATTTCTAGAACATGAAGTCCTTATTTTTTAGATTACATGCAAGAAGTGTGCAAGCATTAAGATGACAAAGGCACTTGGGGTTTAAGTTTAAGACAAATTGCCTACCCTTTTATGCATTGATCCATTAGTGAGCCCTTTGAGTTTTATTAAAATTTAAGCTTTTTATTAGTAACTTTTTTTCCTAAAATACCTTGAGCTTGAAAAATAAGTATTTACTCCCTAGTTCATGATTGGTAATGGTTTTACTTATGTTTTTAGTGCTTTTGGGAATGGAATATAAGAAAGTAAGTGTGAAAAAAAATTGGTAAAGTGTATGAAAGTGGCAATGTAAAAGGGAAATCTCATGTCATTACAAAAAAAAAAAGAAAAAAGAAGAAGAAATAAATAAAGTATTAAAAATTTATTGGCATAGATTCTTGTTATTTAAAAGTATGGAGGAAAAGGAATGTGTAAGAATATAAAGAGTTAATGAAGTGAAGATTCATATTTCTTTTAATATATTATTATTGCTCAACTAGTTATGAATATTTTTGTTTCCCTTATTCCTTTTTCTTTGTTAGCCTCTTTAACCTTTTGTCCCCATCACAACCCAATTCAAGTCCTTTTGATTTGTTTTTGTAGACATCTATTTTAGTAATAAAGGTTAGATGATTTTCAAGCTTATGTTAAGTTCACTTTCAACAAAAAATGATAAGAGTATCTCACTAAATTTCAAACACATGTGAATGAGTGACTCTTATGAGGATATATCCATTTATAGTATTTAATCTTGAGAATAGAGGTGAAATACTATTTATTTTATCTTGTTTGTATCATGATTTACAAATGAAATAGTATATGGTTAAATTTTGTAATTTGATTGAAACTTGAATTTGTATATCTTGTGTTATTAACTATTAACAACAACAATCGAGTAAAAATCCTGCTAAACTTGAAGTCTAAGGAGGACTACTACCTTACCCATAACTAGTAGAGAGACTATTTTCGAGTTATTAACTATTAAGATATCTAATAAGTTTAAGTTAATGTTTGTGGGTAACATCTAAGTATATAGTTCCTTTACTAGAGAGACTTAGGGTTTAAAGGCTTGTGGCATGTGTTAAATATCACTATACACTATAAAAGTGGAATTAATTTTTGTTTTAATTGAATCGAGGTTAATAGTTAGGGTTTATTTGCTAAGTGTGGGGGAATTTGGTAGGTATATATTTTATATGTTATTTTCGGTCAATTTACTTGGTATTTGGCACTTTTATAGCATGTTTTATGTGAATTTTGTTATGTTTTATACGTTTAGTTCATTTTCTTGTGGGCGATGAATTTGAAGATAAAATCGATATTTAGTGAAACTTTGCCTATAATTATCTAATCAATGATATTCAAAATTAATTTGAAGATAACAAGATGGGCAACATGGTTATTGAAGACTTTGGGAGCTAATTCTAACTTGTAGATCTCAAAAAGTGGTGGCATAACAATGCCCAACAAGCATTGGACTTATATATAAAAAAATCAACTACCTCTTGTGAAGGAAAGAGAAGCTAAGAAGTAGAACAAGACTAACGTTAAAGTTGATCCTAAACCAATGTTGGACTTGTCTTAATTTTACTGAGAGAAATAGTACCAAACTATTGTACGTCCTAACTTAATGTCAGGCCTCGGTTATGTATAGCTATGTGAAGAATAAAAGTTCTAAAACAAGATAAGTACCAGTGTTGGTATTGGTCTTGTGTTGGTTTTCAGACACAACTTTCAAGGATATATGATTTCTTAAGTTGAAACCCTTTAGAACTTTATTTTTTTAATCCTAACTATAAATACTTGTATTAAAATTTACCTTGAGTGCTTTTAGAATCTTTAAGCATTCTTTTAATAGACTTTAAAAGTACTTTTTGTTTTCTTTTTATATTTTTGTTCTTTGTTAGTATTGGAGAAAGATTTGGAGTAGGGATTGGAGGAGCTTATGGCATCTTCTTTTATTTTTTTCTTATATTGTTTTCTTCTATATTGAGAATTATTGGTTTAGTGTTCATTATGATTAGTAGATAGAAATCCTAATTAAGGTTAGGGATGTAGCTTGTAAGTATTCTTTAATTATTTATGCATAATATGATTATTTAATTAGTTAAATTTGTTCTCTTTGATCTTAATTTTGTATTTATGATTGACCACCACAAATTCAATCTTAAGGATTATATAAAGTACTACCAAGTGAAGTAGAATTTGTGTACTTGGAGAATAAACATAAAGAATGATAATATCTTAGACTTTAGTAATAACAATTTAGATTAACTATGCATAATAATTTTGATTAGGTTAATTTATATATCTAGACATGGTAGTTGTTAATTAGATATACAAGTGTGCTTTGAATGAGGGCATAGATACTTTAGGTCAATTATTATTTCAAGCTAAACAATCAATCTTATATGATAAGTAAAATTATCTATAAATAAATCATGAAGGCTTAATGGTTGTTTTGTTGAAATTTCCTTGTTATTTTGATTACTTTGTTTTCTTTAGTTTAGTAATTAAATTCTTTTAAATTAACTCTTTATTTTAATTAGTTAGTTTGTTTAACTAAGATTAATGGATCTAATGACTAGTTCTTTATGGAAATGATACTATGAAGCCACTCCAATTTAGTAAACTATCTATAATAGACTTTGTGCATTTGCAAATATAGAGCAAATTAATAGTCACTTCTAACCTTAGCAGTTCTCTAAATTTTTAGTTAAACACATTGATATATTCATGCATCTTCATCCTATATAATCTTTACTTCACATACAACCTATTTGTAAGAGACTTTGACATGTATCAATTCTTCAGTTTCTTTTATTTCCCCATAGACGGTGCAATCTCCTTGACACAATATATGACCTTATTTGTCAAATAATGTTGCATGGTTCTAGTTACTTACCTATAACTCTTCCTATTTAAGGGCTTCTACATCTTCTAGCTTACTATCTCATAACTTCTTAAGCATATGTTATTTCCTAACAAATATTTCACTTTTTATATTCTACATTCTGAAACTTTTAGTTCTATTTGAACTTCCCCACTTCAAATTTTGCAATCAAATTCATTATTTTCTTAGCTATACTTGAGCAAAAATATAACAGAAAGAAAAAAAGAATAATACAAAAGATTTTTAATATGGTTCAGCCAATTGGGTATGCCTATGTGCTTAAGAGCCAAAAGCGGTAAATTTTTCTATTAATTAATCATCCACTTGATGAAAATTATAATTTGCTTATATATAGACTAGGTTTACACATTTACAAAAGTATAACTAATGTAAACTTTATCTAGTATATAATTTGCCTTTACCAAAATAAATATAATTTAATCATGATTCTAATAAGTTATAGAATCCTTTTGGAATTTGAAATATATCAAAAACATGTTTGTAGATAAGGTTACCTATCACAAACATGATTATGTCTCAAGCCATGTATCTCACTATTTCTTTTTATAACATGGACATAGACAATTGACATATATATGTCCTATGTTATGGATCTTTATGCATCTTTGCATATATAGACATAAATTCCAACATGCTTGTGTTCTAAATTGTATCTCTTTTTTAAAAAATTTCTATCACACTATTACATTTCTATTATAATATATGTCTTCACCTCTAATTTTTATATAAGAATACACTCTGATGATGTGCTAAGTCATATTTGTAAGGTAGTATAGATATACATGGTACCACCATTCTAGATTTATGTATTAAAATAGAAGAAGTAAAAAGCAAGTTGACAATAACTTGCATGCAAGGCTATCAATAGCTTGTATGCAAGCTATTAGTCGCTACATAACAACTTGTTATGCAAGTTGCCACATGGTAAAGGGTCTATAAAAGACCCACCCTTCCTCTTCTCTTAATAGACATATGCATATCAAATGTACATGAGGTGTATGGTGAGTTCGAGAGTGAATTTTAAAGAGTCATTTTATGTGAGAGAGTGATTTTTGGCATATTTTTAGGAAATGTTGTTCTAAAAAGGGTGAAAAATAGTTTGGATATTATCCTAGGGATAGTAAATTTGGGAAACACCTTGTGTGAGAGTGTCACTATTTTGTTGTATCATTTTTCACTCTTTGTACCTGTTATTTTCATTATTGGAAGATTTATTTGGAGTTTAGCCTGTGGACGTAGCCCCAAATTAGAGGGTGAATCACGTTAATATTTTGCGTGTTATTTCTTTATTTAATTTACCTGGGGGATTTAATTCGTAATTTTTCCCAATAAGTGATATCATAGCTAGGTTCGATTATATGTCAAAGCATTTCTCATTAAAGATAGAGGCAAAAATAAGTAAGATGATTAGCCTAAATGGCTCCAACTATGACATATGGAAGAATAAGATGAAAGATTTTCTGTTCATCACAAAAATGCATTTATCAGTGTTTATCACAACAAAACCCGAAAATAAATTGGAGGAGGAGTGGGCGTTTGATCATAAGCAAGTATGTAGTTTTATTCAACAATTTGTTAAAGATAACGTGTATATCATATCTGCATGAGACTCACACACGAAAGTTATGGAAGAAGCTCAAAGAGTTGTATGCCTAAAAAATAGATAATAATAAATTATTTTATTTGAAAAAATTAGTACAAATAAAATATCAGGAAGGTACCTCTGTGGCAAATCACTTAAATGAATTTCAGGGGATCATAGATTAATTACTAGGAATGGGCATAAAGTTCGATGATGAAGTGCTTGCCCTTTTCATGCTTACCTCCTTGCCAGAGTCCTGGGAGACTTTAAAGATTTCAATCACTAATTCTACGATTGACGGTGTTGTTAACAGGGAATCTGTAAAAAATAAAAATTCTAAATTAAGAGATGAGACGAAGATCATAGAGTTTGGCCTCTTTAACACAATTAGAAGTTCTGTTCACAGGTTCTAGGGGAGGAGCAAATCTAGAGGTCTAAATTTTAGAGAAAAGAGTAGAGGAAGATTAAATAAATATGTAAATGTTAAGTGCCATCTCTACAAGAAGAAGGGTCATATCAAAAGGTTATGCTAGAAGTTCAAAGAAAAAAAGAACAAAGGCAAAGAAGTCAAGAAAGATGATAGCAGTGATGATGAACAAGCATTGACAGCTACCACCATTGATGACTTTCACCTCATCTCATATCATAATGATATGAATAGTGCATCCTATGAGTTCAATTGGATAGGTGACAATGGTGCTACTATTTACGCCACTTCATATAAAGAACTGTTCTCATCATATACACAAGGAGATTATGGTGTCATTAAATGGGAAATAACAGTTTGGCTAGAATCACTGGAAAAGATGATATTTACTTAGAGAAAAATAATGCCATGAGAATGCCTCTAAAAGACGTCAAACATGTTCCTGATCTTCGCCTAAATCTGACTGAGGTTGGCATATTTGATGATTAAGGTTTTTGCATCACTTTCAAGGATGGCAAATGGAAACTTACTAAAGATTCCTTAGTAATCTCCAAAGGTAAAAAATGCTTAAATTTGTATGTGATGCAAGCAAAGGTCTTCAATGATGTTATGAATCTAGTGGAGAAAGATGATGCAATTGAATTATGACACAAGAGACTCGGTCATATGAACGAGAAAGGCATGACTTAGTTGGTGGAAAAGAATGCATTATTTGGAGTTGACTAGGTACATTTAAAGAAGTGTGTTGATTGTTTTACAAGAAAGCAAAATAGAGTTGGTTTTAAAAGTTCCCCTACTTCCACAATAAAGAATGTGTTGGAATGTAGGTCAATGTCAAAGTCACTAGGTGGTGCTCAATAATTTGTGACTTTCATTGATGACCATTCTAGAAAGACGTGAGTATACACCTTGAAGACTAAAGATAAAGTGCTAGATATTTTCAAACAAATCCATGCCTCAGTTGAAAGACAAACTGGGAAGAAGTTGAAATACATTCGAACAAACAATGGTGAAGAGTACACTGGACTGCTTGAAATCTATTGCAAAGAGCATGGTAATCAAAATCAGATTACTCCTCCTAAGACACTACAGTTGAATGGTTTAGCTGAAAGGATGAACATGACTTTGATGGAGAGAGTTAGATGCTTGCTTTCACATGCAAAATTGCCTAAGACATTTTGGAGTAAGGCTCCATTCACAGCAGTTCATGTATTACGTCACTCACCATGCATCATTTTATAGTTTGATGTTTCAGAGACAGTATGGTCAGGAAATGATGTTTCCTATGATCATCTAAAAGTATTTGGTTGCAAATCTTATGTCTATATCCCTAAAGATGAGAGATCCAAGCTTGATGTCAAGACCCAACAATGTATATTTATTGGCTATGGAGAAGATCAATTTGATTATCAGTTTTATGATCAAGTCTAGAAGAAGTTGATTCGAAGCCAAGATTTTACATTTGTCAAAAATCAAACCATTGAAGATCTTCGTAAAGTAAAAAAGGATGTTCTAAGAACTGATGGTAACCCAGTGGACTTAGAGTTAATTCCTCCAAAAATGGTGTGAAGACAATTTGGAGATGAAGTTGAAAATCGCCAACTGAATGTAGCTGATGATGATGTTCCCATTCAAAACTAATCAGATGAAGATTCTAATGAATATGATGTTTAGAATCAACCACTAGTATTAATGATTGCTTAGATTTCAATAAGGAGATCTATGCAAGTAAGACAAGCCACTACTAGTATTCATGGAGATTTGGAGGAAGAGATATATATGAAGCAGCCAGAGGGTTTCAAAAAAAAGGAAAAGGAGACTATGTGTGTAGATTGACAAAACGACTTTATGAATTAAAATAAGCACTGAGATAGTGGTACAAGAAGTTTAAAATAGTTATGGAAAAGTAAGGTTATAAAAAGACTACTTCAGATCACTGTGTTTTTTTATAGAATTTTTTTGGTGATGATTTCATTATCCTTTTACTTATGTTGATTGTTGGCCAAAATATCAATTAGATTAACAGTTTGAAGAAGCAATTAAGCAAGTCTTTTTCTATGAAAGACTTGGGGCCAGCAAAACAAATTCTTGGTATGACAATTATTATAGATAAGGGTGCCAAGAAATTATGGTTATCACAAGAGAGGTACATTGAGAAAGTACTTCAAAGGCTCAACATAGATAAAACTAAAGTAGTTAGTTGTCCTCTTGTTAATCACTTTAAGCTGAGTACTAAGCAATGCCCTTCGATGGATGAAGAGAAGGAAGAGATGATGAAAGTCCCCTAGGCTTCTACTGTTGGAATTTTGATGTACATCACGGGATGTGCACAGCCAGATGTTGCTTACGTAGTTAAAGTAGTGAGTAGGTTCCTTTCAAATCCTGGTAAGGAATATTGGGATGTTGTGAAGTGGATTCTAAAATATCTACGTGGTACTTTCAAAATATGCTTATGTTTTGGAACTACCAAGCTTGTGTTAGTTGCCTACAAAGATGCAGATATAGCCAGTGATGTTCACTCGAGAAAGTTTATTTCAGATTACCTAATTATCTTTATAGGGGGATCCATGTCATAGTAATAAAAATTGCAAAATTGTGTTGCTCAATCCACCATTGAAGCAGAATTTATTGTTGCAACTAAAGCATGCAAAAAGCTCCTATGGATGAAGAAGGTCTTAGATGAACTTGGTTTTCAACAAGATAGATATCAACAATTTTGCACCAATCAGAGTGGTACTCACCTTCAGAAAAATTCCTCATTCCATTCAAGATCAAAACATATTGATATGAGATATCACTGTATCAAAGAGGAGTTAGAGAAGAAGTTATTACAGCTTGAGAAGATTCATATAGATGAGAATGGATCAGATATGATGCAAAATTTTTACCTAGTGAAAGTTTGAATTCAATCGATCATTTACAAGAATGATAGTAAACTACACGTAGTCAGTAGGAGGGAGAATTATAAGGCGATATCGACATACATGGTACAGTCATTCTAGATCTATGTATTAAAAAAAGAAGTAAAAAGCAAGTTGACAACAACTTGCATGCAAGATTATCAACAACTTGTCATTCTAGATTTATGTATTAAAAAAAAATAAAAATCAAGTTGAAAACAACTTGCATGCAAGACTATCAACAGCTTGCAAGCAAGTTGTTAGTCGCTACACAACAGCTTGCTATGCAAGCTGTAACATGGTGGAGGGTCTATAAAAGACCTTTCCTTCCTCCTCTCTTAACATACATATTCAAACATGCATGTGATGTGTAGTGAGTTTGAGAGTGAATTTTAAAGAGTCATTTTGTATAAGTGAGTGATTTTGGGGTATTTTTAGGAAATGTTTTTTCTAAAAAAGCTTAGCTACAAAATAGTGAGATATTATCTTAGGGACAGTAAATTTGGGAAGCACCTTGTATGAAAGCGTCATTTTTTTATTGTATCATTTTTCACTCTTTGTACTTGCTATTTTTATTGGAAGATTTATTCGGAGTTTGGCCTATGGATGTAGCTCAAATTAGAGGGTGAAGCACTTTAAATTTTTACGTGCTATTTCTTTGCTTATTTTACCCGTGAGATTTAATTCATAATTTTTTCCAACAATATTTACCAAAATAAATTTGAGTAACGTTTATTTTTTCCTGAAATTTCAAGATTGTATATTTGCATGCACAAGTTATGCAAAATGTCTCTTGACGTGAATTCAAGCAGGTAACATTTAATTAGTTTTCTTAGTTTTAATTATTTTCATCAGTATGTTCAAGCTAGAAAGAAGTCTAGAAATCAATGAAAGAGACTGATTAAGAAATATGTTAGGTTGTTCGAGAAGTAAATCTTGTAGTTCATGTGTAAGGCATCACTTTAATGCCCAACTGTATATTTTGGAAGTTAGCAGTTTTTTAGTATTCCAGATATCATTATATAGCCAATGAGACATTACTTAATTGTTAAAAAGATAAGTCTTAAAAAAAAGAAAGAAAGAAAGACGTAAAGCATGATTTTGTGGTTTGTGTTCTTCTCCAAGAGATTATATTAATTGAGAATGCCTTTGTTTTATTTGCTCAAGCCTAATTCTCCAAAGAAATCTAATAGAGATGGCATATAAATACAATCATTGTAGTGATTGTACTAATAACTCATAAACGTATGGCCAAAACCCAATTATTAGGATTAATAACCAATGGGGCACTAATCCTTGGTTTTAAAGTTAATCAAAGTAACTCAACAACCGACTTCATGAGCACAACAGAAGAGTGATCACTGGGGATAACTCCAAACTTTGGTTTTATCATAATTTGTGAATGCTTTTTGTTCAAATACGAACATCTTTCTGTCGTATTTAACCCAATTGGTTAGTTCAAAAGTAATAAATTAATCCTACAGAAAATTATACAGCGGAGAATCAAAGATATTATTAAGTGGTTATTATAAATAATAAAATTATTATTTTTATGAAACAAAATTTTTAATAAAAATAATTACCTCTTTAATCCCTTTGAATAATAATCCTTTTGCTAGGGTACTTTTGTTGTGTTGTAGGACCTCGTATGTATGCGTTGTAACATTCACATTTACAGAGACCTCTCTCTAACCCCACGCAACTTCACTCCCCTCCCATGCTTCTCTACGAAACTCACTTTTAGCTTCTTCTTTTTTGTTCCCGACCTCGTAGTGCCCTGTCTTTGGCATTTATTCATACCTCTTGTGGGGTTTTATTATGACTCCAATATAGTCAGTCTGTGTCTTAGATAGTTTACAGGTTGCCATTGGATTTCTAGTCGTAAACCGGTCCAGCTGGTTTCCCCAACTTTTATGTTAAAATATCAAGATTTTTCATTATGAAAGGTGTATTTGGTGAATAAAACTTGATTAGGTCATGCCCAGAGATCTAAAATGACCAGAAAATAACTAGTACGAATCTCATTTTTAATAGTAGAAAACAATTATACATCCTGACTCAAAGGGGCAAATTAGTTGAGATTTGCACAAGTTATTCTAAAGATTCATAGGGTAACTCAAGAAGGAAAATAGAAAAGGATGTGTTGCAAAATTCGAATGGGGACATTTTGAAAACCTAAAAATAAGGAAACAGGTCAATCCTAAAATGAAGATTACACTAGAAAATCTATATTTAGTTTAATTAAATTTGATTTTATAAATACTTTATTATTGCTGATATTTTTTGGAGTATCTAAAGTCTTTTGTTGTTGGAACTTTGTTTTCATATTTGAGGAAATGATGACATACTTGTTCGTAGTTTAATTCTTTAGATTTTTCTTATGTGCCCTCTAATTTTTGTAGTAATTCTCGTAATTGGTTATTATAGAGTTAGGTTTAAGTTTTAGAGTTGTTTAAGTGAAGTAAATAATTCAACAAAATAAGAATCATATTTACTTATGATATAGTAAGGTTAATATTTTCACTTTTTAACCTTTTGTTGTGTGTTAATATTATATATTTATCTATTTTTACATTTTTGCTTACTTGTAACTTAGGTTAGATCAGGCGTCCTTAGCTGCGTTAATTAGTATGTCAATCCAGTAGAAAGTCAAACAATTGTCAAGGTATCTCTCCCTCTCTCCTTTACTGCAGTGGATTGAAGAAATTAAGGTGAACAACTAAGCCTTGAATTCTCATCAAGGCTTGAACAACTAAGCCTAGAACAACTAATCATATGAAATGATGAGGCATTGACCTACACTGTTTGTGCTAGGCTAAACGTACAGTTGCCATCATTTTGGTCAATATTAGGTAGATTAAGGACAAGTGCCAATTGCATTCCGAGGACAATTAGTCAAAAAGAAAAACTAAAAAGTTAAAAGAGCATCAAAATCAATTTTCGTGGGTAGTAAATTAAATATGAGTTGACACAAACAAGAGCTGAAGGGAGAAAAGAAAAGAAACGAAGAAGACACCAAGAAAAGAGAGATCAGTGAAAAAAGGTTGACGTGGAGATACCTTCATGATGAATATATTGACCCAACTACAGAGAATGCACTCTCTAAGATCTGTTTGCATTATTGTATGTAGGATTCATTGAAAAGAAGCAGTTTTGGTGACGTTCTATCGAAGTGAAAGGCATTTCTAGGGCAAAAAGAAAGAACGAGAACTAAAACATTTTTTAAAAAGGCCACCCTTAATTTTTTACCAACTCTTTTGACCCTCTCTAACCCCTATACAACCGAAACTTCACATCACCTTGAAAATATCCAAATAACAAGCGTAAGGTACTCTTTTTTATTATTTTCTTGAATGCCTTGACAGCGTACTGTGGATTTGGAGAGACCCGAACGTCCAACTAACCCGATTGACCTCTTCGATCCTCCCATTATCTTTCCATTTGTCATATTTCCAAGCTTCGGCGAATCAAAGATCTTGTGTTTTTTTAATGAAATTTGTGCTCTTGATGACATATTTACGTGGTTGTTTCACTTCTTTGGTCTAGTTTTACTGCTTTTCCTTCCTTTACTATATGAAAACTATGCATCGTTATACTTTTAGCTGTTGAGAAGCTTGGCATTCACACTTTTGCTGTTTGGGTTGCGGGAAAGTTTTCTTTCATAGGATATGTCTGCAATTGCCTTACATCAAGATAATTCCCTCAATTTATTTTTTGTTTAATACCTGCAAAAGGGCGATAAAGAGCATATGGAAAAGATTTATGATCCTTAACTCATCGAATGAAAGTCGTAGGCTTAGGAGCATGGCGGCCGCAATTAAATAGTGTTATAATGATAAATTACTCAGAATAATTAATCTTAAAGTGCTTAACTTTTTAAGATTTTAAAATTTTAACAATTTAATTAAAAAGTTAATTTTTGTTGATGTAGCTAGTGAATAGACATTCACTTAGCATTTAGTAGACATATCACATCATCAAAAATAACCTTTTAAACTGAACTATTAAGGTTTAAAAGGTTAGCAATTCAATTAAAAATTATAAAAGTTTGAGCATTGAATTGAAAAAATCTTTAAAAAATTAAAATACTTCCGAATATGCTATCCTTAAATTATACTTTTAATCTTGAACCATGTGATTTAACTTTACAATAGTAACTAAAACTAGTAAAAATATTAATCAAATGGTCAAACTTTTAATTTATTATAAAAATAGTCCACTTTTAATTCTTTCATTAACAATGTTCACGTAGACCGTCATATAAATTAGTCATTTTATACTTCAACATACATGTAACATTTCAAAATTTTAAAGAATTAAAATAAAGAAAAATGAATAAAAGAGAGAGAAAACTTTATATTTCACAATCTCAATCCTCTTCTTCTTTTGCTTCTTTAATAGGGCAAAAGAAGAATTCAAAAATTGACTCAAGAGACAGATTTCACTCATTAATAAATAAATCACCAAGAACTTTAACTCTAGCAGAAGGGAAAGATCATTTAAAGGAATGAAGAGAAATTAAGGAGTCCTTTTATGAGATATGTATTGAATTTATAGTGACTCATTCATGTTTATAATTTGACCTAATTTATTATTAGATGAAATCTTGAAATTATGACCCAAATATGACGTTTGAGAAATTAGAAAAGACTTAGAGCTATTTTAAGACATGGAACCGACACCAGACTCATATGAATTAAAGAAAATTGAGAAATCATAATGATACTGATGTTGATGTAAGGAGTGTGTTCGATGCCAGACTCATGACATGAAACTTGAAGACGCATAAAAGTATCATTTCACTGACCTGAAATATCATACAAATAAAACTAGACTATAAATACCCTTAATTAGCATTGTATATAGTGTGTGTGAAATGCCATACTCTTTAACTTTATATCGTTTTCTCATAATAATAAGAAATTTATTTCTGTGCCTGTGGATATAGTTCACATTGACTAAATCATGTAAATTCTATATTTTTTTCATTATTTTCTTCCTTTATAATTTGATTGCAGAACCAGTGGCATTAAAATCTAGGGTTTCTTTGCGAATCTAGGGTCTGCTATTAGGATGTCTCTCCATAAATTCAATTTTGAGAAATTTAGTGAATTAAATAATTTCACTCTATAGAAGGTGAAGATGAGAATGCTTCTTATTTAGTTGGGATGCATTATAGTGCTAGAAGGAGAAGAAAAATTGTCAAAGAGTTTGAAGGAATCAAAGAAGGAAGAGAATCTGTCAACAGTACATATCGTTGCACTGTTATGTTTGGGAGAAGAAGTCTTGATAGAGGTGATTGATGAAAAAAATGTTGCATCATTATAAAAATAACTTGAAAATAAATACAAGTAAAAAAATTAGATTGATTACTTTAATCGAATTATCTTAGATTTATAAGGTGTTAAGGTTAGAATTGAAGAAGAGAACCAAGAAATAGTCTTTTTATGTTCATTGCCTAATTCATAAGAAAGCTTTATCGATACTATGTTGTATTATGAAGAGATTATTATGGTTGGTGATATAAAGGATGTTATACAGTCCAAGAAATTGAAGAAAAAGTTCTTTGGCATATATAAAGATGGATCACATTTGAGTCTAGTTGTTAGTAGAGATATTGGAAATGAGAGTAAAACATGATCTAAATCAAAGCCTAAAGTTGTTTGATTTTTTCACTATAAAGAAAAGGGGAACTTTAGAAAGGAAAGTCCACAACAGAAGAAGGGAAACAAGAAAAAAGAAACAGGTGAAAAAGCAAGTGTTGCTGTAATATAGGAGAGTTCTGAAAAAGAGGGTGGAAAAGGCAATAATATTTTCACTATTAGTAATTATGATTCTACAAATAGGAGAGTAGTAGACATAGGTACATTTATCATATGATTTTCAACAAGGACTATTTATGTTATTTTAAAGAATGGAATGGTATTATCAGATTTGGTGATGATGGAGAGTGCGCTATCACTGGTAATGGTTCAGTGTAGATATAAGTGCATAATGGAGTTGTTAGAACATAGATGTTTAATATATTCCTAAGATTTAAAACAATTTTATTTTAATGGAAACTTTTGAAACTTAAGGGTATGGGTTTTTTGGTAGTGATGGGAACCCCAAAATGTTAATGAGCATCATTACTATGATGAAAGGAAAATTGCAATATAGAATTTATACCTTAAAGAGAAAAATAGTAATGGAATTGGTAGCTATTTCTCAATCTTTAGGATAAAATGATGTAGTATGGAGTTATGGCATTGCCACATAAGCAGGGACTTAAAATATTAAGAAAGTATTTTTGGATCAAATTGTAACTAGAATGATAAATTATATGAGTTCTATGTTTTTAGCAAGCAGTGTAGGCCAAATTTAATTTAGGTAAGCACATTTCCATAGGCATTCTTAAAAATATTCATTTAGATTTATGGGATCATACTTCAATTTAATCATATAGAGCATGTAATTACTTCATTACCTTCACTAATTATTATTCTAGAAACTTAGGTATATTTTATGAAATTAAAGGATGAAATGTTTGGAAAGTTTAAGGAGTGAAAGACTATGGTTAAAAAACAAACTAAAAAATAAGTTAAGATACTTAAATAAATAATTTTATGAGTTCTATAAGAAGAAAGGTATGGTAAGGCACCACATTGTACGTCATACACCGTAACAAAATATAGCTACAAAACATATTAACTAAACTCTACATTGTACGTCATACACTATAATGAAGTTGTAAAACATATTAACTAAACACCACACTATACATCATACACCACAAAAAAATTGCAAAACATATTAACTAAACATTGATATACCACAACAAAATTGCAAAACATATTAACTAAATACTCATATAATGTACTACATATATGCGATTAAATGTTGGACTTTCGAAACAATTTTATAATGCGACAGTTAATACTACTACTTATCTGGTAAATTTATTGATTGCAATAAATTTTAGGACTCCTTAAGATGTATGATACGATACTTTCTCTGATTATTCAAGTTTACTTACATTTATTTGTCCCATTTATGCTCATGTAAATGATGGTAAACTAGAGGTAATAAAATGTACATTTCTAGGATATGTCATTGGAGTTACAATTTATAGATTATGGTGTGCTAAAAATGATAGAACTCCAAAATTTATTATTAGTAAAGATTTTACTTTTTATGAATCTACTATTTTGGCCAGATAGAGGATTTTGATGATCATGTAGGTAAAAAGGATATGGGTGTTGACCAGAAGGTAGAGTTTCAAATTGAAACTCTAAGAAGAGTAGTTATAAATCATTTTACAGATGTGTAGGAGGAATAACCACAAAGTATAGGAGAAAAGAGAACAAGGAGATAACAATCTGCATACCTAACTGTGCTCCTATCTATCACGTCTAAAGGAGATTATGAAAACCATTAACAAATTGATTAGGAATTTCCTATGGAATGGAACAGATAATAAGTAAAAATTTTCCAAATTGAAAAGGTTTAAAGTTTGTTTACCTAAGCAAAATGGAGGCTTGGGCATCCCTTCAACTCGAATCATGATTAAAGCTTTACTCATCAAGAACCTATAGAAGCTATACATAGACAAGAAAATCCTATAGGTGAAATGGGTAAATCATTACCCTTTAAAGGGAATAGAAATATGGTTTGTTAAGATAAAGTCCTAGAATTCCTAGTCCTTAAATCAATTATTACTAACTAGAGACGAATTGCAAGCCTTCGTAAAGCATATAATAGGAGATAATATAAGCAGATCATTCTAGTTAGATCAGTGGCACGACATGAGACTGCTATACAAGTTAAAGGAAACGAATCTGTAGCGCCCCCTCATCGTAGGGTACACATCGGGACGCCCGAAGGTCATTCCGACACATATCCCACGATAAAGGTTTACTACCAGAAAATTTCGCTAATATCCATATGGCATCGCAGTAAAATAAATCACAGTAAATCAATAGTCCAAAATAATGATCTGGTACAGTCATCTAATGTCAGAATAGACAAGTCTATCAGTCCCCTAAACAAAACCAAAAAGGAAACTGATACGAAGGTCTATCCTAAGTCATCCTCAAAAGCAATCCCCAGCTGACCGACCTGTGTGCCATCGCGCCTCCTGCTTGCAGC
>JANZLD010000001.1:7805711-7825646 GCA_026413575.1 Erythroxylum carthagenense
TTAATTTGAACACAAACTGTACTACCTCAGGAACTCTACCAGAATGCACCTATATGTGCCTGAAAACTGTCTCTATACATCAAATTTTGACTTGTAAAACAAAAATAAAAACACCAACTCTTAACCTCTAGAGAGAGCTTGCATAATACATATGTTTCTATGTGTACCAAGCCGGAAAGCAAAACGGGATGGATGCGTTCAGTAATAAGAAAGCCCGTTATTGAACTTTGTCTCAAGCTTTCCTATTTTGGGCTTAAGTTGAAATCAATTTCTTCCGGTTCCAGCGATTCCATTTCCATTTCGGCCTGTCACTATTTTAAAAACACTTGAGTCCAAGCTTTGTCCATAACCAACATAGTCGTCTTCAATTTTAGAGACGATTTGGTTCCACTTTTATTTTTCTGTTGTCATTTTTAGTTTCTGTTTTTTGTTTTTAGTTTCTTTTTTTTCCTAAAAAACAAAAACCTGTTTGGTTGAGATTTGTAATATAAAAACTGAAAACAAAAACCTGTTTAATTGAGATTTACAATAAAAAACTAAAACTAAAAATAAAAATAAAAATATGTTTGATTTTATTATCATGTTTTTATTTTTTAATATATATCAAATTTAATATTTAAGTTTGCTAATCTTCACATTATTTAATGTGGAAAAGGCTTTGAAGCCATAATTTAAGTTGTTCTTATAACTTAAAACTATTACGAAGACAATAAATCAAGTGAAGATTAGGATTTACTTTTGATAAAGCCTCTGTCATAATGTGAAGAAAAGGCTTAAATAAAGTGCTACATTAAATAGCATGAAATGATGTACCTTATATTATTAAAATCATCATCATCATCATCATCATCATCATCATCATTATTATTATTATTATTATTATTATTGTTGTTGTTGTTGTTGTTGTTATTGTTATTATTATTGTTATTATTATTATTATTATTATTATTATTATTATTATTATGCATAAATTATTGCCTTATAACAAGCTAAAATTCTACCTCCATAATGGATGAAGCAATAAAAGATTGTTTGACACTTTTTTATGATATTGCTCCTTTAGCTAATAGGAGCAAATAACAAAACATTGACTTTCTACTATCAACATACCTAGCAAATCTAACTCTAAATATCCAATCATTTCTAAATGATCAGACCTCTTATAAGTGAATAGCTAATCTTTTGTTGCTTGAAGGTATCTCAATACTTTCTTTGCAGCCTTTCAATGATCAATACTAGGATTACTTTAATATCTACCTAACATCCCACTACAAAATTGATGTTAGGTCTAGTAAAGGTTTATAGGTACATAAAACTGCACATAACAGAAGCATATGGAATTGCTTCCATTTCCTTACATTCCACATCATTCTTTGGACATTGCATAAGATCGAATTTATCTCCCTTTTGAATAGGGACTATACCTACTGAACACTTACTCATGTTAAATTTATCAAGAATTAGCTTTCAGAGACAATCCTAATGGAACTTCTTATCTTTTACAGAATAATGAAATTTGATTCGAATAGAATGTCTTTCTCCTATAACTTTCATTTCAAAACTCCTAGAAAGAAATTCTTTATTCTTATGTAACAAACCAAAATCATTAGCAACAAGCAAAATGTCATCACCATTCAAAACTAGAAATGTAAACTTACTCCCACTAATCTTTAGGTAAATACACTAATCAATAGTGATTTTCTGAAAACTGAAAGAAGTAATGGTATTATTGAACTTAATATACCATTGCCTGGAAGCTTGTTTAAGTCCATATATTGACTTTTTCAATTTACACATTATATTTTCTTTACGTTCAATGGAAAAACATTTAGGTTATCCATATAAACTTCCTCCTCAAGATCCCCATTTAGAAAGGTTATTTTCGCGTCCATCTGATGCAACTCTAAATCAAATTAAGCCACTAATGCTAAAATTATCCTTAATGAATCTTTCTTCGAGATAGGTGAAAAAGTCTCTTTATAATCAATGTCATCTTTCTGAGTGTAACCTTTGGTAATAAGTCTAGCTCTATATCTTTTAACATTACTATTTGAGTCACGTTTGTTCTTAAAGACCCATTTATAACCAACTTGTTTAGAACATTCTGGCAAGTCTACAAGATCCCAAACATTGTTTTGAATCATTGATTTCAACTCTTCTTTTATAACATCAATCCATTTTTCAAACTTATTACTACCTATGGCTTGTGAAAATTAAACAAAATCATTATCAATGCCACAATCAAAATATGAATCTTGCAAATAAAACACACAATCATCAGAAATAGTTAACCTTCTAACCCTTACAAGTTTATTTAAAACTAAACCAACTAGTTCATTTACGTGAGCTGGTTGTAAGTTAGGCTCAACATGGGGTGCTTCTTAATTCTCCAAATATTATTCTTGATTATTTTGATCTTCCAAAGCAGGAACAAAAAATTGTTGTGGTTGTGAGTTTAAGACCATTGATAAGTAATGGAATATTAGCCCTTATTTCATTAATACCCACAACTTAATTTTCAACATTCCCACTAATCTCACCATTTTCTAAAAATTTGGCATTGTTGTTTCAACAATTTTAGAACTGTGATTTAGACGGTAAGATCTATACCCTACCACTAACTATTCAAGAATCCAGCTTTCTTTCATATGGATTGTAAATTCATGCCTCCACTAGACAACACCAAATATGTAGGTGTCTTAAACTAGGTTTCCTTCTAGTCCATAACTCAAAAGGAGTTTTAGGAAATGCTTTACCAGGACCTTTGTTTATCATATACATAACAATTCTATGTGTATACATCCACAAACTTTTGGATAATGAGGAATTACTCATCATACTCTTAATCATATCCATTAATGTTCTATTTTGCTTTTATGTCAGACCATTTTATTGCGGTGTTCCTAACATAGTATACTATGCACATATGTCATGACTTTCGAGAAACTTAACAAACAGACCATGACACTATCTAGATTCATCATACTTTCCATAATACTCACCACTTGTATTATATCTTATAGATTTTACTTTTCTATCTAATTACCCCTTAACCTCCTTTATAAACACCTTAGGGGCGCTTACAGGTTGAGTTTTTTCATACAACAAATAAATATATCCATACCATGAAAAATCATCTATAAAGGTAATGAAATATTTTGCTCTATTAAAGGACGAAGTGTCAAAAGGTTCACAAATATCGATGTGTATTATTTCAAGAAACTGATTGCTCCTAGTGGCTCCTTTCTTGCTATGTTTGGTTTGCTTACTCTTAATGCATTCCACATATAAGCCAAGATCACTAAATTTAGATTAAGTTGAATCTCATTTTTTACTACGCTTTCTAACCGTTCTTTAGATATAAGACCTAAATGTTTATGCCATAAGTAAGTAGAATGTTCATTCGCCAAACTACGTTTCATTCCAACATTATGATTAACAATAAATAGGGATTTAGGAAAAACACCATCAA
The DNA here is from genome assembly GCA_026413575.1 of Erythroxylum carthagenense. NCBI lineage: Eukaryota > Viridiplantae > Streptophyta > Magnoliopsida > Malpighiales > Erythroxylaceae > Erythroxylum > Erythroxylum carthagenense. Next base: position 7,809,184 of record JANZLD010000001.1, read on the forward strand.
GTTTCAATTTATATAAACCATACATAAGCATTCTATAACTAATAAAGGAATTATTCTTATACAAATTGAAACAATCACATCCACCTATAAAGGTATATCCACTAGCATCAAGTTTAGAAATATAAATTAAATTTATAGAAATTGAAGGTACATAGAGAGTGTTCATTAGATCCAAGTGATGCCCAGTATCTCATGTCAACCTATAAGTTCCTACACCTTCAAATAGGTCCTTCATTCATTTCCCCAAAAATGTAAAGTTGCTAGTTAGGCTTATGGTTTGGATTATAATAATATTGGAAATATGAGTAGTAGCACCAGAATCAAACTACCAAGTATTAGAAGGAATTTCAGATCAATTTGATTCAAAGCATACAGAAACATAATATATACCTTTCTTTTTGAACCAACCCTTACGTTTTAGGCAATCTTTTTGATAATGTCCTTTCTTACAAAAGTGACATTTATCTAACTTTTGTCCCTTCCTTTCACCCTCAACAGCTTGTGAAACTTTAACAAGTTCTTTCTTCTTAAAATTCTTGGCCTTTGGTTTAAGTTTCTTTCTAATTCCTTGACCCACTAGGATAATAGAAGGGACTCCTTATTTCTTTAATCTCGCTTCCTCTTGAATAAGCTTATTGGAAAATTCATCAGTATTCCACTTATCCTTTAATATGTTGTAATTGATGTGGAACGGTTCATATTCAGTAGGAACTGAGTTAATGATAAATTACACTAAGAAGGAGTCTTCCAAAGTCATTCCCAATATCTTAAGTTTTGCTGCGATATTAGTCATATCAAGGACATATTGCTACATACTCTTTGCCCTATCAACTTCATGGTCATGATTTTAGTTATAAGTGTTCCTACAAGTGCATTATTAGATGAACGAAACTTACCTTTCACAAGCTTAAGAAAATCTTTAGCATTATGATTTTCAGTGCTAAAAAGAGTAGACTTAATGTTGCTAACAATTGTCAATTGCATAAAATTCAAACATAACCTATTAGACCTTACCCATGGTTTATAGTGTGCCTTTTCAGCCTCTGTACTAGTATCATTAAGGTCTGCAAGCTTATCCTCTAATACCACCAAGTCAAGATCCAAAACACCTAAATAGAAAGTGACTTGTTTACCTCATTTGAAAAAATTATCACCAATGAACATGGTAATAGAAGAGGCTTGAGTGTGAAGGTTAATAACTGCAAACATATAAATGCTCACTAACTAACAAATTCAGACAGAAAGCACATACATTAAATATATTATAAGTTTCCTTTTTGTAAACACAACAATACATATCATCACTATTATTAGAATGATATTTAAACTTTATAAAAAAATTAAATAAACTTCATCAAATACATATAATATCTTTGGATAACTATATATATGTGACAAGAGTATATCAATTTTCTCTTTATATTTTTTAGTTATAGAATATTGATTTAGTTTTGGGTAAAGTCTTTAATTTCTATCAACTAATAAAATTTTCATAAAATGTATAAATTATACGACCATACATTCAAAATAAATTTGTCTACTTTGGTGACTGACAAATTAATAATAATAATGATAATGATAATGATAATAATATATCCAAAGCACCATGATAAAATTTTGATTATAGGTCAAATTATCATTAATATGACCAAAATGTAGGGGTGAGCATTATTCGGGTCGGCCCGATTACCCGGCCCGGCCCGAATTAATTCGGGTAAAAAAATTTCAAATTTCGGGTAATTCGGGTAATTCGGGTATTACCCGAATTATTTTCGGGCTGAGGTCAGGTAATTCTAAAAAACTTCGGGCTGGCCCAATTACCCGAATTAGGTTATAAAATACAAAATTTCAGGTTTTTTTAAAAAAATTATCAAAAAAACAACTTCGGGTAATTCGGATAAAGCCGAATAAAATTCGAGTTCGGGCCGGGCCTGAACAGTGAAATTTCGGCTCGAATTACCCGAATGCTCACCCCTACTAAAATGTAAGAAATCAAAACTTTAAAAATCATTCATCCATCAACAAAATTTCATGGATCAAAATTGTAATTTTCCATTTAAAAACAAATTCCAAAAGTGATGAAAGGTGAGGCAATTGGCGGCAACATGACTTGCCCAATATTCACAGTAATTTTCCATACAGAATTGCAAAGATGCTCAATGTCTATTCTTTTTGTCATTCAGTATTCGGCGGCCACAATCATGAAAATTATTACATACGGTGGTAACAATTTTTTTTCAGGAAAAAATTATTCTTTATATAAAAACCTAAAATTATAATTTTTATAAATATCATAATTGAAACAATCACTAAATCAATAATTTAAAGATTATTATCTATTCAAAATTTAAGATTCTCACACCACATGTAAATTTTTATGCTTAATATTTAAAAATCAACAGATAAATTATTCATGTCCATTAATATCTCAAATATAATAATAATCATATAGATGAAATAAATAAATTACTTATCTTAAGCAAAATTCGACATAATGTAGACAAAGTTTTCAACAATTACGAACTAATTTCTTTTCCTTAACTTTCTTTCTGTAGTAGATAGTTTAATGAATAGTTAAATATGTTCGTTTTGTATTTTATTTTACCTGCATACTTTATTAGGATGGAGAGAGGACTAGGTTATATACCTGTGAATATCTAGTCTTGTACATTTATAAATTACTAAACTAACGGTCAAGATTTAATATACTATTACATTAAGATAAAAAAAACCTAAATCAAATTTAATATTGTCTACAGAAAATATGGGTTATAACACAATTGCCCTTGAGCTTGCTGTTAACTGTGAGAGCCAATGAAACAGGGAGGAAAAAGCAAGGGAAGGACAGGTTAAATGGTGAAATACAACCCCCAAAGACGGTAAATCCAAGCATGCTTCCATCACTTCCCCGTACCTTAAAAGTAGAACTCCTTTTCTTTTCCTTTTGTTAGGAGTACAATTTCACATGGACTTTTTGATACGAGCGTTGTGCCATATTTGATATTTATTCTTTAAATCGTATTTATTATAACTGCAGTGTCAAACTCAGAGAAAAAAGGGGATTGGATAGGATCAAGTAGTTAAAGTGGGAAAGCGGATGATTACGTGGTTTGCTTATAGTTGACGGTGAGTTGCTTTCTTCTCATTCTCACTTCTTCCTTGTAAGCTAAAGTTTTCTCTTCATGATAGCTTGCTTAGAATTAGAAGAAGAAGAAGAAGAAACCATTAACAGCATGCACGACGGCATCTTCCAGGTGATCAGAGCTTGAGCTATTAATCTCTTGTCTCATCATTCTATTTGGCTTCGAGTCAGATTGGTCAAGAGTTGCATTATCAGTTCCTTTGCTATTACTACTAGGTTGTTTTTCAGAGTATAATGATGCATGAATCATTAGGCATCCCTGCCTGTTTCTCATCAAGTGAACGGCAAAACGATGACCCAGCCACTGTGATAAGGTCCGGCCAGAGCGCATTCATGTCAATATATCGAACAAAGCTAGCTGGGCAATGTCGTTTGATCACCATCACCTGGTGCAAGGATCTGTTGTTACATGGCCTCTCTGTTACAGTTCAAGCAACAAATGGCAGAGACCACCACCACTGCAAAGTTGAACTGAAGCCATGGAACTTTTGGAGGAAACAAGGGTCTAAGCAATTTGTAATAGACGATAGGATTGTTGATGTGGTCTGGGATTTTAAGGCAGCGAAATTCAATGGCGAGACAGAACCACAGTCAGATTATTATCTTGCTATTATCTGTGAAGAAGAGGTGGCTTTACTTCTTGGTGACTTGAAGAAAAATGCTTACAGAAGGACACTTTGTAGACCTTCGCTTATTGAGCCAATATTAGTATCGAGGAAGGAACACGTATTTGGGAAGAAGAGATTCACAACAAGAATCAAATCTCACGAGAAAGGGCAATTTGTTGAGATTTCAATTGAATGCAAAAAAGACGGTGATAATGGAGAGGTTGATCCTCAACTGGAAATAAAGGCAGATGGGCAACTAGCCATTCAAGTTAAGCATCTTCAATGGAAGTTTAGAGGAAATGATGCCATAAATTTGAGCAAAACTAGAGTGGAGGTTTGTTGGGATGTTCATGACTGGCTATTTGGTTCAGGTCCAAGGCATGGCCTATTTATAATTAAGCCTGTTTCACAGTCTCCTTTAACAAAATCAGCACCGTCGTCACCTACATCATCACTGTCATCCACATCAATGCCATTTCTGAGTCAAGAAGTGAACAGTGCTTCAGTAGCAGATGACATTGCAGGTGGTCCATCCAGCTTTTGCTTGCTTCTGTACGCTTGGAAGATGAACTAGTTGGTGCAGAACTTACTGCCGTCCCGATCCATTCAAAACTCACATGATCATGTTCTTGGTTCATAGTACAGTGACACAGTGCTCGACAAAAAACAAGTAGGTTCAGCTCCCACTTAAAGAGAGATGGTTGTAAGAGTAGCACCTGGGCCCAATCGGAGCTGGAATGTTGTCATGGAATGGACAGGCCAGATCCGAACACATGCACATGGCCAAATAATTTCCCTTATCGTGAATTATGTTCCAACTTGGAGCATTTTTGGTTCTATCCTCCTCATATAATCATGTGTCAAAATGGGTCAATCATAATTTACGAGTGTGTAATTATGCCTTTTCATTTTATGTCTATTCACGTAAAATTGTGAAAAGATTTTACTAGACTTCGGTCTTTTTCATTGTAAAACCAACACAAAGATAATCTGCCTTATAGCTATACTACGATCCTAAAAGGCATCGTTTTGATTAGGAAGAAACAGGATCAGCAAACGCAAAAAGGCTACCAAATTGTGGAAAAAGGTGGGAGCTTTTAACATGTTTGCAGGATTGCGAAAAATATTGGAGAAACATCTGCTATATGGCATCAGTGGTCCTTTCTTTTGAAAAGCCATTTCCACTTGGGGTCTTCGAGCTCTTATTGGTTGTTCAAAAGAAAAAGAAAAGGTAGCAAATTTGGTAAACATGGTGGCTAATGAGCAAACATTGTCTGCATGATTCTACCTTCGAGGGTTGGAAGATGGGAGGGCCGAATGCGAGTACTTTCTCCTTTTTGGTGGAATTCCCATTAGCGTGGATTTTTAAGCTGCTTTTATAGAGTTTGAAGTCGCAAAATGTTTCACCACTACAGCTCATGTTGTGAGTATACAAGTAGGACCTGTTTGACTAGATCCTTTTAATGAGTAGTCCTTTAAGTATGGATATATCTATATATATATATATATATGAAACTATTATGAAATCGGTGGAAACTTCTTTATCTTACATAGATCATTCAAAATGTATAAATAGACATATCTCAAGGAAATTTTAACATACAAACTTTAGACAAAAATGGTAATGAGAAAAAAATAAAATCATTATTGACGTTCGATATGCAATTGAAATTAAAAACACAAAGAAAGAAGCAATTCTCAACTAAGCTTAATTCACAAAATAAATTAGAAACTGTACAATTTTATAACAATATTTACATGATAATGACCCTATCCTAAAATTTTGGGTTAGCAACAATCAATCATGGATTGGCTTTTTTGCACAATAACTCAGCCTTTGACCTTAGAGGAACTAAAACATTTTCTCTTTCCCTAATAGGTTACTTCTAGTCTAAATAGTGATGGAGCTAAATTATTATCAAAGTGCATATATTATTGTGATTGTGATGGTTATTAAAAATAATTCATAAAAGAAAGAATTAGTAACCATTAAAGATATGTTATAATTCATAATTCGAAAGCATCTTAGGCTTTGAATTATACTTACTGTCTATTAACCATCAGTAATTTGAAAAGAGTAGAGGTTTAGTTGAAGAAAAATATTTATTTGGGAATGATAACGACAAAATAGAAAATAATAAAGTAAAGAGACACACAACTATCTACATGGTTTGGTGCAATGCTTATCTCAACGTGCAAGAGAAGAATAAAATTCACTAATTAATTTGAAGAATACAAAATGTGGAGAGTAATACTCAAAACTCTAAAACCCAATTGTACTCTATTTTACTCTTAAACTTTCTTCCTTGTTTTTCCCCATATGAAACCATGCAAATGAATGAGTTTATATAGGTATGGTTTCGCTTCAAACTTTGGTAAGAATAATGTCACGTTTCATTGCCCAATTCCATTCAATTCATTTGATAGACAAGTGAACCAAGGAATGGTGATTTCTTCCCCTAAAAAATGCTTGGATATAGACATGCGACATAAGTCTAAGAAGAAGGAAGTGGATGACAAAACATATCTTTACCATGGGTTTTGAAAAAAATTCAAGCAAAACATAACAAATCTCCACCTTGACTTGAATTTTCTACTGGATGTAGAAAATTAATGAACTTTACTCCACCTCCTCCAAATAACCCTATAAAGGTAACATAATAATATGAAATACCAATTAAGTCCAAGCAATGCTTGAACTTTGTAACTAAAAGAGATTTGGTCTTCATGTCAATCAAATTGTAAACAGTATCAATTTTCTTCACATAAATAGTACCTTAAGAAATAATATCATGAACAAAATGACCTTTCATAAAACATTGATCTTTAGTTAAATGAATAACACTTTGGCTATCACAATGGACAAAAATCACCTTATGATTTGAATTGAGCTCTTTAGATAAACCTCTTAACTAAATGGTTTTTTTTTAAATAAGATTACTTGTATAGTCTGAATCAATATAACTAACCACAATATCCATACTTCTTCCAAATTCTAAACAAGAATTAGTGGTACCTCGCAAATATCTCAAAATCTATTCTCTACCTGCTAGTATTAGGATTAGCTATATATATCTACTAACAACATTGACTGCATGTGCAATATCAGGGTGAGTACACACCATAACATACATGAGACTATCAATAACATTAGAGGATGAAACATATGACATATACTTAATTTCATCATCTGACTATGGTGACATTGTAGCAAAAAGTATAAAATGAGCAACACGTGGAGTACTTATAAGTTTAACATTTTTCATGCCAAAATGCTCCAAAACCTTTTCAACAAAACCTTTTTGAGAAAGGTAAAACTTTCTATAAAGTTTATCTCTTCGAATCTCCATACTCAGAATTTTCTTTGTTGCTCCCAAATCTTTCATCTCATATTTACCACTCAATTTTAACTTCAATTTCTTGATTTTAGATATATTCTCACTTGCGATAAGCATATCATCGACATAAAGCAGCAAGTACATAAATGATCCATCTTTAAGTTTTCTAAAATGCACATAACTATCATACTGGCTTTGGGAATAGCTGCGACTAACCATGAAGGAATCAAATGCTTGTATCACTGTCGAGGAGACTATTTCAAACCATGCAATGATTTCTTCAACAAGCAAACATGGTCTTTCTTGCCTTCAATCTTAAAACCCTTAGGTTATTGCATGTAAATTGTCCCCTCAAGCTTTCCATGCAAGAAAGCAGTCTTAATAGCTATTTTTTCCAACTTTAAATTATGCATGGCAACCGAAGCAAGCAAGGAACGAACAGAGCTATGCTTAACAACAAGTAAAACCGTATCATTAATGCAACTCCATGTACCTAATTATAGCTCTTAGTAACTAACCATGCCTTGTACTTAGCACCTTAAACACCTAGAATGCCATCTTTCTTCTTGAAGACCCATTTGCAACCAACTATCTTCTTATCTTTTGGGAGCCTAACCAAATTCCAAGTTGTATTCATATAAAGAGACTCCACCTCTTCTTGTATAACGATTAGCCACTTAGTTGAATTATCATAAGAAATAGCTTTTGAATAAGAGGAAGGTTCACCGACATCATCAATTTCTTGTGCTATTGCCAAAGCATATGCAACATAATCTATATCAACCAATCTTTAAGGTATTTTTCTCTCCTTTTTTGGCCTATGTATAGCAACAAAATGCTCCTCTTGTGGGATCTCAACAAGAGAAGGCAATTGAACTTGGTCTTGTTGTGAAACTCCATCTTCTAAAGGCAAATTCTCCACCTCAACTTCTATAGGCTTTTCATAATTCTTCACACTAGTGTTAAAAGAGCTAGGATTGTCATCTCTTGGGTGAAGCATAGTTGACTCATCAAATACAACATCCCTACTGATTACAACTTTGGATGTCTCAGGATCAGAAATCCAAACTTTATATCCCTTTACACTATAAGGGTAGCCAACGAAAATGCCCATTTTAGATATGGGCTTCAATTTACCATCATTAATATGAGCATAAATTGGGCAACCAAATGCCCTTAAATCAGAGTAGTTAATAGGTTTTCCATACCACAATTCTTCAAGAGTTTTACAATCAATAGCTGTAGACAAAGAATGGTTTACCAAGTAGCAAGTTGTAGAAGCTGCCTCTGTTAAGAAATCTTTTGATAGCCCTGAATTAGATAGCATGAAGCAAACTTTTTTTAACAGAGTTTTATTCATGTGCTCGACTACACTATTTTGTTAGGGGTTCCTTTAATTATGAGATGTCTGACAATGCCTTCATCTTTGCAAACTTTATTAAATTCACTATCATAAAAATTTGGCCTATTATTCTTGTTTATTTACTTTTCTACCAAATTCTTCCACTATTGAAGGTAGAAAACACATTATTTTTGTGTTTCAGAAAATACACCCATACCTTCATAGAGTAGTCGTCAATGAAGGTAAGCATATACTGAGCAATATATTTAGAAGGAATATGAGAAAGGCCCCAGATATCTTAATGAATATAACCTAGAGTACCTTTAGTCTTATAGACTACAGTACTAAAACTAACTCTAATATGTTTTTCAAAAATGCAATGCTTACAAAAATCTAACCTTGTTGTACTCTAATCGCTTAAAAGACCCCTATTGCCTAAAATATATAGACCTCTTTTACCCATATGTCTAAGACGCATATGCCACAATTTAGTGACATCAAAATCTGACATAGGAGGTGAAGTGACAATAGTTGAACCTGTAACATTAGATCCTTGCTACACATATAATCTGCTTGTTTGTCTAAAACCTTTCATCACAACAAGAGCACCTTTCAAAACTTTCAAAACCCTATTTCCACTAGTAAATTCACAACTATAATCTTCTAATGCACTTAAAGAAATAAGGTTTTTCTTTTAACCAGGAACATGTCGAACTTTAGAAAATATTCTCACCACACTGTCATGAATTTTGATTTTGACTGTGCCAATTCTAGCAATCTCACAAGGGTAGTCACTAACCAATCCTTTTTGTGGCATATATGGAAAGTGCAAGCAGAATTTCAAATCCACCTTTGTGTAGATTTGACACCATCACCGGGTACTGAGAGAACATCACAAGCTCCTTCTTCAACAACATTAGCTTCAATGAGCATTTCTTCATTTTTCTGACCTTTATTCTACTATTTGTTTTTCAATTTATAGCAAATTGACTTAATGTGCCCATTTTTCTTGTAATAATTACAAATAAGATTCCTATATCAAGATTTGGATCTAGACCTTAGTTTTTGGTTGCTCGAAGAACCACTATTTGTTGACCTCTCTTTATTGAGTAAACCTTTTGTTGGACCATCATTTCTACTTGTTCCAAGCTCCTTATCAGTGAGTTTTTTTGAAAATAATGTTGCTTTAACATCCTCTAACTTTAGAGTTTGCCGACTATAAATCAAAGTATCTGTAAAGTGTCTGTAGGATGGAGGAAGTTAGTGAAGCAACATAGGAGCTTGATCTTCATCTTCATAAGAAATCTCCATATTTTTTTAAATCCAATAAGATAGTGGAGAATTCATCAGTGTGAGATATGATAACATACTTTCTGCCATACTGAGTGTGTATAGTTAGTGCTTAGCTACCAGTTTGGTGGTCAAATTCTTTGTAACATACAAAGACTTAAGCTTGTTCCATAGTTCTTTGGCAGTCTTCTCCTACACAACTTCTCACAAGACTTTGTTTTACAAACATAATTGAATGGTAGCAAGGGCTTTATCATCCATCTCCAGCTTCTTCACCTCATACATAGTAGTGGGTAATTTATCTTTACCCAACAATGCCTAGTATAGATTGTTCTGAATTAAGATCACGCGTATCTTAACTTGCCATATAGTGAAACTCATAGTACGATCGAATTTCTCAATATCAAATTTTGTCGTTGCCATGACAAATCCCAAATAAATATGGTAGTGGCTCTAATACCATTTGTCAGAAGTTCAGTTGCAAAAAAATATTTAATTGGGAATAATAGCTAAAAATAGAGAAATAATAAAATAAAACATAAAATAGAATAGTTGCATGGTTTGGTAAAAGCTGAAATTATCACTGTATGCTATGGGCAACCAAAATGCAATTAATAAAGTGACCAAAGGTGGAGAGTTTGATTCTTAATTGTTTCGATTTGTTGAAATGAAAGTGTAGAGTTAATTCGTTATATATATATATATATAACGAATTAACTCTACACTTATATATATATAATTTGTTAATTAGCAAACTATTGACATCTTACTCAGAAGTAAGGCACGTGAGCAAGTTGCCTTGTACAAAAACCCCACTAGTAATATTTCAAAGCCATACTGATCTAGAGTGAAGAACATGGAAATCCAAGGAAATGAAATCATAAGCAATTTGGCCATTGTTGAAGTCCTTACGTTTGATTCCTTGAGGTCTTCTCTCAAAGGACGTGTAAATTGTTTGGTCGTTAAGACAAAGCAAAACCAAAAGACCTTGAAACTTAATAAAAAGATACCTTCTTACAATGATTCAAGAAGAGAAAATTTGCATCTTTTTACCGTTTCGGATAGTGCTAGTAATCTATGAACCAGCCACCTCTAGCAGTTGGAGGAAAATCCAAAGATCAAATGTGAAAAACGATCAAGTTGCTAGTCGATGATATATTGCTCGAGAAATAAAGGTATAAGAAAATACAAATTTGGTTTATTTGTAACTTATAAGTGTCACATTAAAAATTGATTAATTATTTTTACAAATATGCATACTTAAGACTAATTTAATAAACTTATTTTAAATTCAGTTTATGTCATTATATATATTAATAAAATTAATAATAAAAAACTTAAGAAATAATACACTATTAAATTTATGAATAAGGTTCTCTATTCTTTTTTGTTTATTGAAAAATTATGATTAATATATTTAAATCATCTTATGACTAATTTGTTATGAACAAAAATATTTTTGAGTTGATTTATCCTAAGTAATATAAACTTTCATTTGTTATAGGATGTTAATTAATGAACAAATTCCTATGTATATATGTATTTATGTATCTAAGAGATATTAATCAAGTTATAATAATCAATTATGTTTTAAAATATTTAGCTAAAATCACTACAACAAAATTCACCTTTGGCCATAAAAAAATCGTAGCTTAAGGTAAGAAATCATCACTAAAAAGGATTGGTGACGATTTATTTTTGTCGCCCAAAATGTCACTAAATTCTCGTTGCTAAAAACTATAAGCGATGTTTTGGATTAATCATTGCAAAACGTTTTTGGAAACATTTCACTTTAGTAGCGAAAAATTGTTAGCAACGATTGGAGGAATCGTGACCAAAGAGTTTGGCTGTGCTTATTTTTCATAGCTAAAAATTATTAGCTACATTTTCAGAAGCATAGTCAAAAGTTTTTAACTACGTTTCAAGAAATATAGCCTAAAGTTTTTAGCAACATTTTCATAAACGTTGTCAAACATTTTTAGCTATGTTTGAACGTTTTCATAAACGTAATAAACTGTTTTTAGCTATGTTTGAAACATAGCAAAATTTTTTTGACTACGCTTATGAAAACATTAAGGTAGCAAAAAACTTTTAACTACGTTTCTAAAAATGTAGTCAAATGTTTTTAGCTACATTTTGTAAAATGTAATCAATTTTTTTCTTTGTTTTAACGAAATGTTGTACCATGTTGGAATAAATTATTTGTTACATTTTAAATCCATATTATTGTACATAATGTTTCAATATATTTTTATTGATAATTTATTATAAAAAAATTATACAAAAATAATTGATAATTTAAAGCATTGTATATAAAAATAAAATATAATTAAATTTCAATGTATACTAGAATTTAATTATAACTTCAACAATTCTTATATATAAAATAATAAATATATAGACTAGTTTACAAGTTATAATACAAATCACTCAGTCGTTGCATCTTCTTTAAATCTGTAATTCAAGAAAAAGTATTAAGTTTAAATTATAATACAAAAAGTAATTATGGGAAAAAAGTATAAGAGATGTTATTAATACCATTCACTTTTATCTTCACTGCTTTGATTGTTTTGAAGTACTTATCATGCTTGAACTTTTTTTGAGTATGTTGTAATGCAACCTTAAGCTATTTATTTTCCTTTTCATGATAGTGAACATATATGGATCTTGATGAGGTTGAAACATTTGACTTAGGGCCAAAGCCAAGACCTTTAATTTAACCAGAACATGTAACAGGCACGGTATCACAAATGTCTTCTACATTGGCCTTATTGCCTTTAGACATTGATTTTTGTAACAACCCTTCCATCTTATTTTAAAATTTTAAAAAAATATTTAATGTAAATATTATTAATTAGTAGTACATAAATAAATAAACTTAAAATTTAAACAAGTTTTTATATTTACATAGTTTTTTTTTCTGCTTCTTCTGACATCCACTCTTGACCTTCCTTATAGTGAGTGACTTTATACAGTATGGTCCTATCATACTTTATTCATCTAGTTCCTGCTCACTCTATTTTATGAAAGAGAAATACAAGGCACAATAAATAATGTAGTGTAATTGATCTAATTATAACTTGTAAACAAAGATCTTACATATTTATTTTAGACAACTACAAATTATTTGGACCATTGATTATGATGAGCTTTCATTTTTTCCTCTATTAACCTTTGCCTTGTTATGTTTTTCCTAAATAAAGAAAAAAGATATTCATTAAATCATATAAATAGATTAGTGGAATCAAATGTGAAGAGAAAGAAAACAAACCTGAACTTTGGGAGAGAACCAATAATCACACAAATTATTCCAATTTTATAAAGACATTCATTTTAGAACATGTTGCCTTGCCTTCGCATCAAAAGGAAAAGATTTGTAAAACTGATGCAACCTAAAATGATGATCCCTGGTCATTTGTTTCAACAATAAAGTCACATAGTTTGAAACATCAGGGTTATTGATATCAACAATATTCAATTTTATCTATGGACAGTAAGTAAAAGTGTAATTAATCTTACAATAAGTGAAAGAATATTGTACATAGTTAAATAAATTGAAAATTCACCACAACTTTATCCATAAAACTTTCAAACAAGTTATCTTCCTTTAATTCCTTAGCATGCTTGATGCAAGGTAATTTTGTTCTCACAATAATTCCTAACTCACTTGACAATTTTGCATATTAGATCTAACAGCCTTACAAAGTATCAACGTATATTGAAAACTTAGTATTCATTAAATCCTTCATTCGTTACAATTCACAACCTCTAGTTATACCTTTACATCTTTTTTTAATATTGAAAATGGAACCTGACAACAAATCAATAATGATATGAAATCCCTTTGTGCTAGTTGATTCATTGTTGTTTGAGGAAGAACGAGGTTGTGCTTGACTGATTTCATTGGTGGCTGAGGTTGACTGTTGTTGTTGGCTAAGAACCAATTGATCTGGATGAAGTTGCATATCCCTCTATTCCATAATGTTGATACCTGCCACCTTTCTTTCCTTTTATTCTATCAGATGCTATTGTATTGGATTATTATAAAAACAAACATAAATTTTATTAACATTACAATGCATCTAATCATTATTTCAAATATACCTTCAATCATTGACATTAATCATATTAACATAACTCAATCATTAACAATCTGCATTAACATAACTCAATCATCAATAATTCATATTAACATAAGTCAACCATCAATAATTCGAATTAACATAGGCATGAAATTGGGTTCACTTATAGAAGTACACCATACAATGCCAATGCATTTTTTCTATAAAGGAAAATTATGTTTATCGTGATGAATCATTACTTTAAGTTATCAACAATCCACATATGACATTAAATTTTAGACATGAAAAATTCAATAATCATGCATCATCTTCTAGGCCTAAAGGTAATTTAGCAATTTTAATAGTAAATTACAATAAATCAAAAAAAATTTATTCGATTGATATAATCTTAAATTATAATTAGTATTGAGAATTTGATAAAACTTTAGATAAAAAATAATTTATCCTATTTTTGAGATTTTTAATTAATTAATATCTCCTTATGATATGATACTCAATTTTACATATAGTGATGATGGTTTAGGTTAGTTGGTTCATTTGTTGTTAATCCTCCAACATCATTCCTTGATTACATTTAGTTGGATCCACTTGACATTCATTCCCCATAAATATATATAATTGCAAAAAGATGAATGTTACGTAATTGAGATATTACACTTTCTTGCTTTCAATTGATTTCGTCTCTCCAAATCTTGGAATCCAAGATCTAGTCTTCCTTTCAACATGTTTTCCAATAACAACAATGAGTAAACATATGTTCTATACTTACTATATAATATTAACACTAAATAGGCAAATAAGAATTGCAGTGATTTCATTCAAGCAATTAAATAATCCTCTAGTCTATAGCCAAGTTATAGCGCAATAATAGTAACATTGAAGCATAAATTGCACTAATATCAACTTCTAAATGAGTAATTTTCTTCTTCAAATTCACCATACACCTGTCTCCTTCATTTTTTAACATCATTTATACTTTATCTATTGTATACAACCTGATAGAAAAACCTTTCATCTTTTTTAAAAACAATCTAATTTATGTTTTAAATTCTCTACTAATTTGTCACAAACAATTCAAACAAAAGCAAACCATCTCCAACAAAACTTTGATCAAACATGTTATAGGCTATCCTCAAAGAAGCTTCCTAATGCATCTAAGCCTTAATCATCCCATTTTGGACCAAACAATAATACGCACTCACCATCTTTCAAACAACAATACACATTCATCTTCTAAACAACAATACACAAAACTGAGACCTCCTTACAAAATGTAAAACCCAAACACAAAAACTCAGACAATGAAAGCAGAACATAAAAACTAAACATAAGTTGGACGGATAATTGGAAACAATGGATAGGGAATGATGAAGTTAGATAAGGTTGGAGGCTTTTTAATGCAAAATTTTACTGAGAAAACGATGAAGTTGAACGACGAGGTTGGATGAGGAAGATGGGCTTTGTTTTCTTGTTTAAAATAACATGAAAATGAAGTCGTTTGTTATGAAACAAATGATGTCATTTTGTGTTATATTAAAAAAACTATAGCTAACATTTGGCGACGATTTTAGAAAAGTGTCGTCAAATGTAGATCATTGGTGACGCTTTTATTGAAATATTCCTAAATTAAGGATTTGGAGACGATTTTATAAATCGTCACCAAATCTTTTCATATAATATTTTAAATATTTATATATAAAATAGTGTAGAATTTACATATAATAAATAGGGTTTTATGACACCACATAAAATTGTCAAATCAAATATTTTAAAAGAGATAAATAAAAAGTATAAATCTATGTAATATTAATTAATTTTTATTTTTTAGTTTTATAAATGTTTTAAATGAAAAATAAATTTATTTTTAGATTTACAATCATTGTCAATAATATTAAATTTAAATTTTAAGAATATGATATTAATATTTAATATTGATTTCCAATTTTTACTATAGTGCAATTATCTTGTAATTATATTGAAATAAATATAATTATATATGGTAATTAATATAATGATATATGAATGTATAGATAATAATTCTAATTAGTATAATGATTTATGAATATATATTAAGATATATTATTCTATTTAATCATAATTCTATATATATATATTCTATACTATTATATAGAATTTATGTGTTATATAGAATTTCTATAATATATAGAGTGTAATATATAAGAATAGGGTTTGGCAAAGAATTATAAAAATCATTGCAAAAATTTCACGTTTTTGCAACGATTTTTGTATTCATCCCCAAAGGTGAAGCCAAAATTATGTCTTTTATGAAATTGAAAACCTAATTACCCAAAAATAGGACATAAATTGTTTGGATAGAGCCTACAAATAATTAGGGGCCCAAAACAAGGCCTATTTCTACAAGCAACAGATATTCTACTTACAAAGCAATAAAAACGACAACTTAACGCACAACTACTAATAAAGCAAAAAAAGGACAACGTTGCTGTAAGCAACAGACAAGGTAATCTTTCTATGATGACATTTTATAAATAAGGTAAATAAATCCTCCCCAGTCAAAAGTATTGGGCCCCGTTTCCGAAGCCCAACTATCGGATCGTAGACAAAAACATAAGCGAATTTCCAAGTTCCTTAACCTGGATCCAAAAAGAGAAATCTCTCCTTTGCATGACATCTCAAGCC
>JANZLD010000001.1:7833353-7844544 GCA_026413575.1 Erythroxylum carthagenense
AAAACAAAAACTTATACCGGTTTGTATAGGTCAAGTATAAGGTATCCAGCGCAACGTTTCCTTAAGATAATTTTTCCCAGATGTCGGACACTTGTAATGCTATTCGATTTCTTTTCATTTGTATGTTTTGATTCCAAACTGAATTCGATCTGTATCTGTTTCACTGGTTTGTTATTCGATAATCCGATTCGAAATCACTTCGTTTATGTTTCCGCATTTACGTTCGATTTGGATATTCGATTTCATTTGTATTCGATCCTATGTGCTTCGCTATTGATTTCGTGTTTTTCGTTCCGTTTCGGATTCGATTAAGAATGATCATGTTTAGTTCTTAACAGTGGGGTTATGAGTGTTTAGTTTAAGCAGGTTGGGTTCCGGAAACGGGATCCAACACCAGTGACGTTAGGTGTTTAGAAACAAACAAAATTGTTGGATAGAGATTACAAAGGCAACGCTGAGCTTCTAAACACCTAATGTCATTGGTGTTTAAGAGCAACTTTGCCTTTGTAATCTCTATCCAACAATTCTGTTTGCTTCTAAACACCTAACGCCACTGGTGTTTAAGTGTTCCACTATACTCTTATATCACAATTATTTTGTAGAAACAGTAAAAAGGGAAAATTAAGAGAGTTATGACATAACTAACCTTTTATTAATCAAATCTCAAAGATACAATACAAAGGAATTCGTATTTCTTTTAACTTGAAGCACTCTGCAGGAACACTACTAAAAAAAACTCCCTATTTGAAGCGCTCATAATGAACTTTCTATAAAAGCTCTCAACTCTCTTTTAAATGATTGAAATGTCCAATTATTCACCCAAATGAACTATAAAGGATGCCTTTATATAGACTTACAAGAACTTATGGACCAAGTAAGCTAAACTACTCACTTTTTCCCTTAACTCCACCAAAGCTGGGGGGAAGATGTCACTTTTTCCACTAACTCTACTAAGTTAGTGATCACTTTATGCCACTAACTCCTCTTTTTCATATGGGAGGACTATTTAGAAGATCCATATCCATTTCCATCTCATTCAACCCACTTTTCCACTATTTAAAGCAGTCCTCCTACTTTTTAAGGTAGTACTTTGACTTTCTTAGTCCACTAATTGCATGTTCTTATCATATATCGCCATGTTATTTCATTGTAAAGTTAAGTGCCTTGACAAGCCTTCTGTTTAACCATTTCGAGCCATCTTTATGCATAGTCCATCCAAGCACATCTATGGTGCAATCACGTTGCTTCATGACCTAACTTAGCCAAAGTTTGAGTCATTGTATAATAAACCTTGCATGTTTACAGACCTTATAACCTCCTCATCAAATTTAAATGCCTTAGTAAACCCTTAGAATTACCATGACTTAGTTGCATCTTTCATCTTTCATCTTTCATCTTTTAGTTTTGAATCTAAATCTTGCATCTCGTCAAAGATGTTTGTCTATATGTACTAAGGCATGCTAACACTCACCTACTCTTAAACTTTTATTAAATATGGCCACTTTTCCTTACCTACTTGCAGGTTTTTTTTTCTATTAACCCAAGTACCAATTGTCTCCTAAAGCTCACTAACATTTGCATGATTCCACATTTTAGAGTTATAGGTCTAGCAATGACCCCTATCAGAAAATTTTGATGCCTTTGTCAAGATAATCTATGGGCTCCTCTGAATGTGATTCTCTCAAAGACTCCTTAGTCATTAGCACATCTCTAATGTGCCATTTCCCTACTCCATCATGTTTGCCTTTACTTTTGTTCAAATACTACTTCATAAGGCTTATTACACCAAATATAGTATAGTTATTGAGGTAGACTTCTTTCATTAAATCTTCACCTCTCTTTCTTTAATCCTTCGTAACAATGAAAGTCACTTGCTTCTCACCCACCTTCCATTTTGGGCATTCAAGAGTTAAGTATGGCCCTTTGTAAATGAAATAAGCAATATCCTATTTTTTTTGTTTATTATACTTGTAGTGAAAAGATTCACACATCTTCTCCTTACCTTTCTCTAAGACATTTTGCGTCCCACCATTCTTTTTATTCTCATTGTTCTCTTAAATTGGTGGTGGCATTTAGATATCCATTAAGGCATCTGTAACCACTATCGTGCTTAGGAGATCTTTCACATTTTACCTTTGAAGCTTCATTTTTTCCATAACTTGCAAGCCGCTTATGAAGTTGATAACTTGTCTTTCTCATATATGTTGTACACGTCTAACATCAAAGATGTGAGTTTCCTCACATACACCTACATTGAGCCATCTTGCTTCAACTTTTTAAAGCTTCCCTCCTGAGCTATGAATTATTGTTAGGGAGGAATTGTTAGCTCCTTCTTCATTTTATCCTCAGTTTTAATGGAAGGTATACTTGCACTGATATCATTAGAGGTTAGCATCCTCCATCATACCTTTACATCATCCACTATGTATAACCGTGATCAACACCTTTTCCTAATTTGATAGCTTTACTGCTGTAAAGTATTTCTCTATATCCCATAAGAATTTTTTTTAGCTTCTTAGCACTTTGTTTGCATTTGAAAACTTAGGACTCTCTTATCTTCACCAGAGTGCTTTCTGATCAAAATCCTCATTCGTGCTTAGATATGGCATGTTTAAGCACTAACAAATCGTAGTTCATCTACTCACTAGCCTTTAACTAGTCCTCATGTGCTTTATTTGTCTCTTAAAGATAGAAAAATAAAAAGCCACGATGGGTTTAATGGATTCATTATCATTAATTGGAAAACCAAAGCTTTTGGGAAATCAAATAAATATCATACTCTTATCAAACTATATTAAAAATATTCAAGTTGAGCAGGAAATTTTGTGGTAGCTAAAGTGCATAATAGGGAATTGAAAAAAAACACTTGGATTTGGTTTCACAACTACTTTGAAATTGGCCATCTATATTTACTTTATGAATCCTACTTTGTTAAAGAATACGTTAAACCCTAAAGTAAAGGTTAGTGAGCTCATAAATAGATATGAGTAGCAAATTAAAAATAAAGGATTCTTTATCATTTTAGACAATTTGATAAGTCAGGACCTAAATAAATAGTGAAAGGATAACTTAAGATGGCGTAAACACTCTTCTAGATTTTTTACTAATCAATCTTACTATTAAGTTTTCAAAAATTCAACTATTAGAATCTAATTGAAGAAGCTAGTTTCGAGTAATCGTATCCCTCCTTAACTATCTTTCATCATGGGGTTCACTATTGAATACTCATGATAGAGCCAGAGGCTTTCTTAGTCTTAATGAAATATAAACTATGTAATAAGGAACCTAAATCAAGAGATCACTTATTCTTTAAATGTGATTCCACCAGAGGAATAGGGTTTAAATATAAGAGAATTGCAATCAATACTGCATGGATGATGATAGGGGATAAACTTTTCTTTAGGCCCTTAAAAGATAGCTCTTAATAAAGGAAGATATCGTTTAGTGATAGAGTCTATGGCATCTAGAAAGAAAGAAATGAAAGAATCTTCAATAATAAAAGCATGAACAAAAAAGGTTTTTATCTTGTCATAGTTGATTTGATAAGAAAATTCCTCAAAAAATGTATAAATATTAACCAAGTATTGTCAATAATAAAAACATAGACAATAGATCTTTTATCTTTTCACAATTGACTTGATAAGAGAATTCCTCTAAAAAAGCATAAATATACACCAAGTATTAGCAAATATGTTAAGGAGATGGATAATTGGACGATGATAGACAAGCACTTCAACTTAAGAAATATAGAGTCTATAATGAAAGGATATTACACTAATGCCAGCAATCTGGAATGATAGATTTCTAAGTTCAAAGGTAGAAAATGATAGCTCTAAAGGAAATGGTTAGCTGTTAGATCTCTTGTATAAAATTCTAAATTCTATCAAAAGAGGAAGAAAAAGGATTAAACATATCCCTAGGCTAAGTTGCAAAAGATGTTACAAAGTTTTAATTTGATATATAAGTCCTAATATGTATTGTTGTTGAGTAAAGTTGAAGATGTCCAAAATTTTCTTGCTTAGGATCAACTTTTCTTTTATTCTCTAGATCTTGTATTTTTTGGGCCTAGAATGAGAATTCTTCTTATAATTGCTCTTAATTAACCAAGAACTTGTTTGCTTAGATATATTCCTAGCATCCTTACAACTTTGTTGTAGCTTAGACATTAAAACTCATTTTGTAGATTATTCAATACATTTCTTTTAACTTAAAAAAGAATTGATTATAAGAAGATTCCTCTTTACCTTATTTAAAGAAGATTATTAGTGAAATTCTAAGAAGTGTCTTGAATAGTGGACATAAGTAAGGATTGTTTGCTAAATCAGTATAAATTTGGTTTTATTTTGTTTATCTATACATTCTTTAAGTTATTTTTTATTTTTAAAAATTTTCAATATTTATATTACTAATATTAGATATGTTCAGGGGGACTATTTAATGTATTTATTCTGTTTAATGTATTTATTTATTGACTTCTTATTAATTTTATTGTATTTAAGACTTATACTTATTTTATTTAGATATAATATTCACTTTAAATGGTTTGTTTTGGATGTACAGTTGCATCAAACTTATTATTAACAGCTAATTTCACTGAACTAAACTTGCATTCTTACTTTTTCTAACTATAAATGTGTATAAAGAAGAGCTAGTTTATCTTTTAGTCTTTAAGATTATTTTGTGATCCTTGGATTAAGGATAAGTAAAATGTTTAAGTTACTTTGATATTAAGAGACTATATACGCTTTAATGATTAATTTATTATTGAATTTTTGATACCACAATATGTTTTTGTTTATTATAAAAAAGGAGGAGATTATTGAACAAATGGAGCTTACAATTCATATTTTGATGATTAAAAAGCATAATTAATCCTAATGATTTATTCTTTGATTTCTTAAAATAAAGTAACATAAGATGAATTCAAGAAACAATTTATGGAGTCCAAATATATTCAAGTCAAGTCAAGGAACAACAAGTTTACAAATTACTTGTAATCTTTCTTATATCTCCTACCAAGTTATTTTAGCACGTTAGGCCTCTTCATGCATAAGCATAGCATCTTCTGAACTTAGTCTATAAATATTTTCTTGTATTAAGAGAAATTAAGGTTTTAATTTCAAAGGAAACCTTCTTGATCTTTAAAATACTCTTTGAGAAACTTTTGAAATATTTTTTGATTAATTTTGGTTAAAGAAGAGGAGATTAATCTTTGAAATTACTTAAAAATTCTCTGGACATATGCTTTTAGACACAATGGTCAACTAATATATAGGTGTAGTTAACTAAGCATAGAATTAGTAATTGATTATATTAGTAATTGCAAACAGTTTACAAATTGTTATTCCAGGTTAGCCAAAGATTTTTGAATCAATACTAACTAAAAATAATGAACCATTTTTTCTAATCATTTTAAGCTGATATATCATACATTGATCATTCAACTATCTCTATATGGCTCATGTTATATCTAATAACTACTAGCTGAGTTACTCTTGACTAGAATATATCATAAGTAGTATCAAAATAGAGCAATTCTTATATGAGATACTTTGGTGATTTAATTCTAATGATTACTTATATATTTATCATAATGAGAATTTTTATAGATATACAAGTAATGTTCTAAATGAGATTCTCAACTATGGTTAGTTCAATGAACTTGTTTCCTAATAAGCACTTCCACATTTCTTTAGGAATCTCTATTTTTAATCTATAAGATTGACTATTTCCTTCATAAAGAATAACATATGTGCTAATTTGTTTATATTTTATTAATGTTCAATCTTAATAGAAAAACAACAAGAAACAATTTAGAGATAATGCATAAATATAATATGAATCTTATAATCATGATCTCACCGTCATTCCATTTGCAATGCATATTTATATCATGAACTTTATCATATTTATTTGAATATATATAAGATAAAGAATGTAGTTAAAAAATTACATCATTAAATTACAACTCGATGATTGGTTGTAGGACATAAATCAATAAATATAATTCAATGCCAAAGCCATATTGGACAAAAACAACGTCATTTGCTTCAGAAATTCCATTTAATTTGCAAAACAACATTTTTGTCCTTCTGGTACACTTCTTTCATTCCCATCGCAATATTTGAAGGTAGCCTTCCTGCATCTACTTCCTTTTGTCATTTTGGGAGTTTCAAGCATCACTCTAACTTCCTCTCCAAAGTAGCTGATATTGAACAAAGTTTATACCCATACTTCTCCAGCCTTCTTTTCACAACTCACTCCAAGGGAACAAGGCTCTTGGAGTGGCCAAGATATTTTTGGACAGTAGCCCCTTCATGTACTACATATCTAGTAGCGCAACCAACAAAACATCGATCCGAAACTATGGCACCCTCACTTGTAAACTCCTCGTGAACCTTCGCCCGCAGGTCATGTGCAGTTTCTGAGATCGTGAAGTTACTCATCAAATTTGAGTAAGTGTATTTGTTGGAAATCGTTCTAGTGCAATCTTTTTGTTGTCTCTCTCCTACGAAATTGTATGGCATCACTGATACCAGCAAGAATACAAGACCTTTTCCTGCCAGAAAAGCCAATGACATGATTTAATTCTTCTAAGGGAAATATTCCTTCCATAACTTAATTCACACTGTACAGTGACTCACTCATTCACACATCCCTCTGGACACTGTCAACAAACCATCCTAGTGGAAACGCATGAAGAGCATTTTAGATCCATGCTTTAAAGCATGCTCAAACTTACGTCCGTTATAGCTCTGAAACACCAAGTGGGAACATTGGAGATGCAAGTGGGACTATATTGACCGCCTAATCTCTCAGTTGCTTCCCTAACTTGTCGTCTTGCTCCTTTGGATAGACTCATGACACACACAAGAAAACAATGAATGGACCATTGCATCACACAGCCTACTCATACCTATTGAAGGTGTGGCATGAGACATTGGTTCCAAGGACTGGAAGCATCAAAAAGCAGGCATTGAAAATATGAACCCTACAAACAGCCTCAAACAGCTTTGTAGTCGATCACTTGGACTCTACCATTTCCACTGACAATCACCAATTCTCATAACCCCTTCTTGGTTCGTCGAAAACAACATTTCGATGAGTATACTCGAGCATCATGGACCACCAAAAGGTCCAAACAAAAACCAAGGAAAAGCAGTAGTTTTATGAGAAAAAGAAAGATTTTTATGGCCATTAACGTTAATGTTCTATCATACATCAACAAATAATTTGAAGTATGTAAGAGCAGTTTAGGTAATATTTAGCTTTTATCGAATTTTTTTCTATAATTCAAATATTTAACAATTGGGCAAACAAAGAAAAGAAAGTCAAAGCAAATGGTATAAAGGAGGAATTTTGAAGAATATAAACAGGACAATGAATTGAATTTTTTATCGAGACAACGAATAAAGAAAAAACAAATGATAATGGTGTTCTTTTTACGTGATTTTCTTACCACCTCTTTCCTGACCCTGCTCTCTTGATTGTTGAGCTATGCCCTCTCTCCCTATAAATTTCTGGTTATTCCCCTGATGTACGACTTTCTCTTTAGTTTTATTTCAGATCCCTAAACTTTCTCTGTCCAAATGGCTATCTTTTCTAAACTTTATCTCAATTATGTGATGGATTATCCAACACCTTCAGTTGTTTCATGTACCGCTCATATTCATCGTGTGTGTATCCGCCAACTGCGCTCCATACAATGTCTTTGATAGCTCAAAGCTTTTCATATCTACATTAAAACTTGCTTCAACCCCCATCAACACACATAAATTTCTTATTTTGAGAACATAAAAGTCCGTTAAAAAACATAAATTTAAGTTAATTAGCATTACCTTTTGTTTGACAGACATAAAAATCCGATGTTTTTCTTTTTCTTTCCATTATCTTGCTCCAAACTCTCCACGAACCACTTCCATCTTTCTCCATTTTTATGGCAATAACTACCCAAACAAAATAAAGCATATTATCATTCGAATTAGTCCTTATATTTGAAAGTAATTATTGTAAAAACGTGAAATTTATGATATAAAATTATAATTGACATTCCTAATTTTAGAATCTTAAATAAATAATTGTCATAAATCATAAGAGTGTAATATTGTATACATGATGTGGAAGGTGTCATTATTGTAAAGAGATCAAGAAACTTTACTATATTCTTGGTTAAAATTGGTTTCCCTTTTTTGACTCTCTTGCCACTATAAAAACTTGATGAAAATTAATCTATAACCCTAATTAGTAGAGAAAGAACCAACATATATACATATATATTGCATGACTTTTAATCTGGCCTGTCCATTAAGTAACCAAAATTTGGTTAAGATTTATGCCACTATTAAAAAAGAAATATAGATCAATTTGAACTCTTTAATTATATTATTAATATATATAGATTATGGCCACCAATTGGGTCACATTCTAACTTTCTCCCATTTGACTTGATACTTCAAACTTTAGTTTAATAGTGTAAACATTAGGCACACATAAATAAATCTCTTAATATCTTAATAATTTTCCTCAACACAATAAACCATATATTGTAGTTCATGGTAATCATGCACATCAACTTTTCATAGTTCTTTCCATATACCACAATACTAGTAATTTATATAGTTTGGTAACATAAATGATATATAAAATCATAAAGGTCCACATTAATGTCTTTATTTCTTATTTAATTAAAGTTATATGTGAACATTCATAACAAATAAGAAAATTGCCAATCAGAAACTTTCTTAAGCTCAAAAGTGTCAAAATGTCATCAAAAGTAATCATTAATATAACCAAGGCTCGTTTTTTGAACATGTTCCTTAAATATCTTTGTTATGTCTAATTCTATTAAATTTTGCTTGCATTCATACCTTGACTTTAATTACAAATTTTTATATTTTTAATCCAAATTTGTGGTGAATTAAGTGAAAATAGTGAATATTGCATAAATGCTTATTGGATTATCTTGTGAATGTTGCATGAAAATCAGAAGAATTTTGCATGAAAATGGGTGTGACATATTAATTGCACGGTCACACACGTTAATTGCACGGACACACGTTTAATTACACGGACACACCTGTGACACATGAATTACATGGTCACACTCGTGACCATGTAACTCACGAGTGTGGCACGGGGGTGACAATGGGTTACACCCATAACTATCATACCCACCCCGTGACAAGTTTTTCCATTGCATTCATCTAATTATTAAGTGGCATCCGCAAGTTGAAGGCTTGAAAATCTAAACTTAAAAACAAACTACAAATAGAAGGAATTGAGGCTAGCGGTGGGGTGACACTTATTCTTCACATTCGAGATACACTGGGACATTTTTGGACTCAAAAACAGATAGAGACATTTCTTGTTATAATATCATATTAAAATTAACCACCTAATGATTAATTTTGTCATTATTTACAAATTTTAAGGACTAGAAACTACTTGTCATTATTTTTTGTTTAATATTATTATTTGCAAGCAAATTTAAATACTTTATTATAAAAATTCAAACTACATATATTTTTTGTAAAAATTAAAAGGAATGTTTATTAAACTATAGCAAAAGCTAATTCCGGTCCTATATAAGGATCATACATTTACAAACTAAAACGCCTACTCTACTATACATATGCAAATATGCAAAATTTACATCATATTAACCACATTTCTCTAATATTTTGGCTAATTGAGTATTGCTTCCTATTGACTATGATAACCTCTCTAATCATGTTGACTATTTGCTCAGTAAGTTTATACTTATGTTGTTCCTCATTCTTGTAAATTCTCTTGTTTCTATCTCTCCATACGCTATAAATTACCATATGAAATGAAGTCTTGATGAGTATACGATTCCTCTGGCCAATTCTGGTGCATCTAATGATAATGTTCAATGTCTCTTGCCATCCAAAGTTGAAGCTAGGGAGTTGTGTCATATTTATTGTAACATTCCGTTACTGTTAGCAAGGATATTTTGGTAAATTGGGACAGACTGATAGGTTTCATTACATTCACTGATTGATCATGTTACTGGCCTCTAATTATAGAGGAACATGTTTATTGCATATGCATTTATTCATGGGTACATGCATTCATGATTTTTCGGTATTTATTTGTGAACTGAAACTGACTGAACTGACTGAATTGCAATTGATTGAGAAATTAAGAGTAATTGGGTTCGAATGACTGATTTAGAATAGTTTAAGAGTAATTGGTAATTGATAGTGGCTTATAGGAAATTTTCTGGAAATTCGGGAGAAAATACCCGGACCAGAAATTTTCGAGTGACTGACCGATTGATCGTCTGGTACTGAGAGAATTGTCCAATGGCAATGGAAAAATTAGAATTTCATTATTAGGAAATAAAAATGTTGAACCATTGGAATTTAGAGACTGAAATTCGAACTGATTTGGAGACCTATGTCTATAAATAGCTAGGTTTGAAAATTTGGGGATTTTTCTAAGTCAAAAATCGTTTCTTCTCTTCCTCCTCCCACGGTGTTCTTCGATTCCTCCCATCGGTGAGGATTCTTCGATCTTTCCTTATGGTTTCTTCTTATTGTGCAAGGCTAACTTGTTTATTGTGGTTGTTGAAGGTTGAGAAGCTTTGAGATTGGTTAATCGGTGATTGGAGAAAGTTTTAGGGTTTTGGGAAGATTTGTGGATTTGAGGATTGATTTGGTAAGTTAATGGCTTTAATGTTGTTATTAATGGTTTCTGTTGCATTTATGGCATTTATTGTGTTAGATTGGGTAGTTGGGAATGTTTAATACTGGTTTTAGTGAGAGAAAAGTCGAAAAATCGGTCAGAGAAGACGGTGGCGCAACCCGCACGTCGCGACGTCTAGAACAGCCTCGCCGCGACGAGCGCCGCGAGACGTCGCGGCGAGCGAAGGGTTTCACGGCGCGACGCGTAAAGCGTGACGTCGCAGCGAGCGCCTGGCCTTACGTCGTGACGAGCCGCGTTTGGGTGATGTTCGCAATGGCGAACGTCTCCTACGTCGCGGTGAACAGGCTTCTACACGTCTCGACGAGCGGCCGTAGGTCGCGACGAAGGGGACGTTTCTGATTGAATTGATTTTAGTTTATTGGGCATAACTTTTGGTGTAGACCTCAGATTGAGGTGATTCCTGATTCGTTATGAACTAGGGAAAGAGGTCTACAATTGAGGATAATTATGAGAATTGGAATTC
>JANZLD010000001.1:7852985-7864321 GCA_026413575.1 Erythroxylum carthagenense
ATCTGACTAGAGGTAAGAAGAATGTCAACTAGGCAAAAATCGAATGGAATGAGGTATGTATATGTACAAAGGGGACTAAGATTTATTCCACTTAGAGTCACTAATATGAACATGATAAGCAAAAGAAATTGGAGGCTTTTCAAGGATAGAAATTTCATTTAGGCATGTTGGGTGCACAGTTACTATATCTAAGGATCAAACTTTTGGTATCTAAACACCTCAACAAATGCTTCCTCAATTATGCAGTCCATACTCAAGGTCAGGGATAAGATTAACAACTCAATTGTCTTACAGAGTTAGAGAGGGAATCAATGTGTCCTTATGGAATGATAATTGGACACCATATAGAATATTGGAGGGAAAAATTGACTTCCAACCTGTGAAGGTAATATTTCATCAAATGTCACTGTCTCTCAGGTTTTATCAGATCAATCCTTATTATCAAGAATGTTGACGTATTCAGGATTACTATTTTATCTTGCTAAATTACTGGAAAAGATGTAGTTATATGGAATGGTACTTCTTCAGGTGAATGCTCTAATGCAACAGCCAAGAAACTATTTTAGACCATAGGACTAGAAGTAGGGTGGCACAAACTTTTTTAGGTAACATCGAGCTTCCTATACATTATGATTAGCGGTTAAAAGAAGACTACCTACGATGGACAGACTAAACAAGTTTATGATCATACCTAATCGACGCTCTCTAAGCAATTTAGACCAAGAATCACCAGACCATTCATAGTTTAAATGTACCTTCACAAACAATGCCTAGATGAAGATGCTTTAGGTGTGCAATATAAGGAATCTACTGATGCATGGTGTGATATTAAAGAATGGAGCAGCAAAATAAGGCATATGACTAAAAAAATAGATGGACATACAGGATCTCACTCTCTTACTCGATAACAAGCCTGTAGGATGAGAGGAACAAACAAGTGTTTTAAGACCATGGCAAAAGCAACAAGTTCTTCATTAATGAGCTTTTGGCGAAAATCATAATTTAGTTGCATATTTACAAATGCAAAATATCACTCAATACTCAGATCATGGACGCATGTGGACATTAATTAGTGTAACACTTTGCTTCTGTTATTGGTTAGCTAGCAAAGAGTTTCTCTAAACTGAGAAATGAAGCATCAAATGCATCTTAAAATTCTCCTTGTAGTCCCTTTTGATGCTTTTAGTGGCTTAATAGGGAAAAAGAAAATGGTATTGAACACTTTAAAGATGTTGAGCTACTCTTTCAGATTTTAAGACTTTTGACTAACACCTCAAATATAGAAATATTTTGACTCTATAGTTCCAAAGGAGATTATTATATATTGTCATTCTTGATTCAAATCAAATACAAAAGATTTTTGGCTATATAGTTTACAAGGAGAGTATTAAATACTGTCATCCTAGAATCAAATCAAATATAAAAAATGTTTTAGGTCTATAGTTTCAAAGGAGAGTATCAAATATTGTCATTCTCGAGTCAACTAAAAACGCCCCATCTTCAAATTTCATAGCAAAACGAGGATGGTTGAACTGCAGAACTGAAACGTAATTCATAATAGAGCTTCATTTTATATTAAAGCCTCGATTACTCCCTGTGAAGACGGAGCATTGCTCCAGGAAATAATAATAAATGTTTTCCTCGCGGAACACTTTTAAATTTCAAGTTCTTGGAACTAACGAATATTTCGTCGCTCCTGATTCTTGCAATTATTTATAGGATACTATTAGCTTGTACAGGTGTGTACTGACACCAACATGCACATGGGACACGGCCATTAAATTAAGCAATCGGTGCTCGTTAACTTGTTATAAAGAAAAGCTTCATCTTTTGGAGATATCACACCACAATAAGCCAAATCTGCCGGTCAGACACTGCCAAACAAGTAACAGTACTACAAGGAATCTAAAGTCATATTAAGTATGGTTGAACCCAAATTCTTGGTCAGAGAAGGAAGCTGCAGATTTACTATATATGGAGTAGTCGAAACTTTTGCCAACAGCCCCATAATCCATTCTCCCTTTTGATCTCCATTTTCAACATGGATCATCAATTCTGCTTCTCAATTTTTCTTTTTCTTTTCCTCTGCATTTCAATTTTTATTTTAAGGAAGATATCAAAGACTAATCAGCAGGCTCAAAACTTGCCTCCAGGGCCAAAGAAGCTGCCAATAATAGGAAACCTGCTTGAACTCGGAGGGTCTTTACCTCATCATCGACTGAGAGACTTGGCCAAGAAATATGGGCCTCTTATGCACGTTCAACTTGGGGAACTCTCCACCATTGTTGTATCATCACCTGAAGTTGCCAAAGAAATAATGAAGACCCATGATGTTATCTTCGCTGATAGGCCATATCTGATTGCTGCAGAAATCATAGCCTACAACTCAAGTATGGTGATGTCAAGGTATGGAGATTTTTGGAGACAAATGAGAAAGATTTGCATCTTGGAGCTGTTAAGTGCCAAAAGAGTGCAATGTTTCAGATCAATCAGAGAAGAAGAGGTGTCCGATCTCATCAGAAACATTTCCTCTAGTTCTGGATCACTGATCAATCTCAGTAAGATGATATTTTCTTTAACGTTTAGTGTTACTTCAAGGACTGCATTTGGTAAGATATGGCAAGACAAATACGCATTTGGACCAATTATACAGGAAATTATACAGGTTGGAGGAGGATTCAGTGTCACTGATGTCTACCCTTCTCTTAAATTTCTTCCAGTTATAACTGGGATGAAG
This sequence comes from Erythroxylum carthagenense, assembly GCA_026413575.1. NCBI lineage: Eukaryota > Viridiplantae > Streptophyta > Magnoliopsida > Malpighiales > Erythroxylaceae > Erythroxylum > Erythroxylum carthagenense. Next base: position 7,855,723 of record JANZLD010000001.1, read on the forward strand.
CGAAAACTGCAAAGGTTGCATAAAAAAATTGATAGCGTACTTGACATCATCATCCATGAGCATAAAGCCACTAAGTTGGCGAACGAGGCCAGCGAAAAGAGTGAAGTAAGAGATCTAGATCTGGTTGATGTTCTTCTGAATCTTCAGGAGCATGGAGATCTTGAATTCCCCTTATCAACTGATAATGTCAAAGCTGTTATATTGGTAAGTATTGGGATCTTATCAGCTTTACCTGAGTTCCTTTCCATCTGATTACACAACAACCTAAGTTGTTGGGTGAGGCAGGTAAATGAATCCTATACAAAATTTAACAGGTCTAATTAACTCCTTTGATAATCCTACTGTAGGATGTTTTCGTGGCTGGCAGTGAGACATCATCTACTGCTCTTGAATGGGCAATATCTGAACTGCTGAAGAACCCAAGAGTTATGAAAAAGGCACAAGCAGAGGTGAGACGTGTTTTTGATAGAAAAGGTGCTATTGATGAAACAAGCCTTCAAGAACTGAGCTACTTAAAATTGATTATCAAAGAAACTCTCAGACTACACCCACCTCTTCCATTATTGATACCCAGAGAATGTAGGGAGACATGTGAGATCAATGGCTATGTAATACCGGCAAAATTCAAGGTCATTGTCAACTCATGGGCAATAGGAAGAGATCCCAATCATTGGAAAGAACCTGAGAGATTCTATCCAGAGAGGTTTCTTGACAGTTCAATAGACTATAAGGGTGCTAATTTCGAGCTCATCCCATTTGGTGGAGGAAGAAGGATATGCCCAGGCATAACTTTTGGTATAGCTAATGTGGAATTTTCACTTGCACAATTGCTGTATAATTTTGACTGGAAACTCCCCAGTGGTATGAAGGAGGAAGATCTCGACATGACCGAGCTTTTTGGTGCTGCCGTTAGAAGAAAACATGATCTGCATGTAGTCCCTATACCTTACAATCCTCTGCCCCTTTAATAAGCCGCAGCAAACTGACTGGCATTTTACTATGGAGTTGCTTGCCGACTGTCAAGTGATGAAAATACTCATGTTTACTTCCATTTCTGTAGAAAGAAAAACAACCTTTGAAGCGGTTCACTTAAGACAAAATGGCTTCATTCAACGTCGATGTTCCAATTAACATACGAGTGCTTTTGCTTCCTGTTTGATCTAAACGGTAGAGTGGAATTTGATGTTGGTCTCGTCACAGCAGGAGGTCTGAACTTTGTTTTCCTCATCTTGCAACTACCATTTTAAAGCACCAATTTCATCATGAAGCTGCAATTTTAAAGCACCAATTAATATAATTAATAATTATCGATGAAGAAATAACATAATTAGACCCAAATAAAATAAAATGTAATCATATGCTCTAAATTTAATTGAAACGTTATGTAATGAATTAAAACATTGAATTATACCAAAAAAATAATGCACGTAAAGGTTATTGAAAATTTCTTTGACATTTCAAAATATTTAGGTAATTATGATGTGTTACTAATAAATTATTTAATTAGATAATTAAATATAAACTAAAAAATTTAATTTATCTAATATTAAATATGATTTAGAGTTAAAATTTATATTCATTGCCAATGTATAAAGGAATATAATAGGTCACAAATAAGAAATAGGTTGAAGAGAAAAACAGTGATTTAATTAAGTTAGATTTAATCGTAAAGTTTGAGAAATTTAGGATTAAATAAGTGATTTTTAAATAAATAAGGTCTAATATGACATATGGGAACTTATTTGGGTCCAATTAGTATTTAGTTAGAATTAATTATAATTATAATAAATTTTAATTTTAATTAAATTACTAAAAAGTTTAAAATCTATTATAATAAGCTTGAGTTATGAAGGAGCTAGCAATTCTTGCTAATCCTATTTAGACTAGTTGTAGAGTTATTTTCTCATTTTCTATAGATATTGGATACAGGTTAGACACATGTTCAACTATAATAATTGAGATGAACTAATTTTAGAAACAATTTGAAAAAATCTTAAGAAAAGAAATCATACTTTGTGATAAGGCTCAAAATATAATTATGCTTTTTTTATATTTTAAGTTGCAGTAGGCCTCCAAAGGTGACAACATTGGCAGCAAGTAGACAAGGCCGAGTTGTGCTAGTAAAATAATGTTGGTGGCAATGAACAACTTAGTGGCAACTAGGTTTTGAGTCGAGGTGATTGGGTTTCTAAGAAAGAAGAATATGAGGTGTTTGGGTATCAGAATGTTCTATTCTATAGAATAGGGTGTATTTAGATCCAACATTATTCTATTTTAGGGTTGGAATAAGGTTTGCTTGGTTTTTAAATTAAAGTAATTCAAAGATGAATAAAGTTATCCTTGGTATTGAATAATGTATTCTAAGACTTATTCCAAGTATAATTTAAAAGATTTTAAATTCAAAATAAACTATAAAATTAACTAAGTTATTTTTAATATGATTAAGAATAATAATTAAATTGATTCCTAATCTAAATTTTAAAAAAGTTATTTTTAGAATTAAAATTAATTATATTTCAAATAATTAGAATTACATATTACTTTAAACTTAAGAAAAGTGTTTACTTAAATAATTAAAAAAGACCTGTCTTAATTAAAATTTATTTATTTCACTTAATTTAAATTAATTATTTTATTATAAGAATTATTATTCTATTTATTTACAAAATTGTTTCTTTATTTATGGATGATAGGTTTCTTGATTTATTATAAAATTATTTTCTTTGATTAAATTTAAAAATGTTTTCATTTATTAATTAAAAATTAGTTTTTTAATTTTAAACTATAGTTTTCAATTTAATAAGGATTGATTTTATAATTAATTAAGAAAGGAATCTCTAAACGAATAATGAAAAGAATTTATTGATTAAATTTAAAAGTGTTTTCATTAAATTTTTTAATTGGTTACTTACTATTATAAAATAGTTTTCTAATTAAGGTAAAGTTATTTATAATTAAACTAGAAATAGTTTTTTTTAATTGGATTTGAATATCTTATAATTTTTTTAAAAAGAGCTTTCTATATTATAATAAGTAAAAATTAATTTATTGATACTTTTTTAATTCATTTTATTAAAGAAGTAAAGATAATTGGAAATAGTTTCCAATTATTCCTAACTATGCTAGAAATTTACTTCGTGTTGCAAAGTTGGATGATGATGATTTTAACTTTAAGATTAGAAATTGTGTTCTTTTTATATAAATACAAGTACTATTATGGTTATGGTACTTTAATTGATTGTTTATATTGTTTTAATCTTGATATTGATTTTTCTGAATCTCTACTTCATGTTGACCATATTATAGGAAATAAACACAGTGCACATAATGAATGTTCTGCTTTTTTGTGGCATAAAAGATTAGGTCATATATCCAAGAAAATGGTACAGAGGTTAGTAAAAATGAAATCTTACCTTAATTGAATTTTGTTGAATAGGATATATGTGTGGATTGCATTAAAGATAAGCAAACAAAACATATATCAAGGAATCTAACCATAAGAAGTAACGAATTACTTAAATTAATACACACTGACATCTGTGGTCCTTTCAACGTTTCTTCTTATGGCAGCGAAAAATATTTCATTACCTTTATTAATGACTTCTTACGAAATGGTTATATTTATCTGCTACATAAGAAGTCTCAATCTGTGGACATCCTAGAGGTGTTCGTTAATGAGATAGAAAAGTAGTTAGATAGAAAAGTAAGATAGTTAGGTCTAATAGAGGTGGTGAATATTATGAAAATTTTGATGAAAATGAACAATGTCCATGTCCATTTGCAAAGTTTCTTGCAAGTCGAGACATATGTGCACAATATACAATGCCTAGTACACTACAAAAAAAATGGTATAGCTGAATGGCATAATCGTACTCTTATGGATATGGTTAGGAGTATGTCAAGCTATAGTATTGTACCTTTATCATTATGGATGCATATATTAAAGATCGTTGCATACCTTCCTAATAGGATTCCTAGTAAGATAGTTCCTAAGACACCTTTATGAATTGTGGACAGGAAGGAACCCTATTTTACAACACCTTCACATTTGAGGTTGTCTGGTAGAAGTAAGGCTATATAATCTACATGAAAAGAAGCTTGATGCGAGAATTGTTAATAGTTATTTCATCGGCTATCCTGAAAAGTCAAAGGGGTATAGATTTCATTGTCTTATTATAGTACAAGAATAGTTATGTATAGTAACGGTCGATTCATTGAGAATGATCTAATTAGTGGGAGTGAAGAATCGCAAAAAATGGATATTCACGAGAGTCAAGTAGAAACTACTCCAAGTCGAGTAGAACTACTACATCAAATGTAATCCCATCGGTGTTTATTCCTCTTGTTGCATAACAGATCCACAATATACCATAACAACAAATTAATGTTCCAATTCCACAAATTGAACATAAATAAAGAACCAGCTAATAATGTTCAAGTTACAAATGATTAACTGATGCCACAAGAAATAGCATTGCGAAGGTTTATAAGGTAGAGAAGATCAACTATTTCCAGTGACTATGAAGTTTACTCACTTGAACATGAATGTGACTTGAGCATTGATCAGGATCCAGTCTGGTTCAAACAAGCCATAGAATGAAGTAATTTTGAAATGGTTTAATGCTATGAAAAAAGAGTTGAAATCAATGGATGATAAAAATGTTTGGGAATTAGTTAAGTTGTCAAAAGGTGCTAAGTAAGTGGGCTATAAATGGGTCTTTAAGACCAAACGTGATTCACAAGGCATCATTGAAAGGTATAAAGCAAGACTTGTTACCAAAGGTTATACTCAAAATGATGGTATTGACTATAAAGAGACCTTCTCTCCAGTTTCAAAGAAACTCTTTAAGAATTATTATGGCTCTGGTGGCTCATTATGATTTAGAGTTTCACCAATTGGATGTAAAGACCGCTTTTCTAAATGGTGGCTTAGAAGAAGAAGTTTATATGGATCAACTGGAAGGTTTCGTGACCACAGGAAAGGAACGATTAGTGTGTAAATTAAAGAAGTTAATATATGGACTAAAGCAAGCTTTCCGACAATGGTATCTTAAGTTTAATGATATCATTACATCTTATAATTTTGTAAAGAACACTATTGATCAGTGTATCTATATATAGGTTAGTAGGAGCAAGTTCATTATATTAGTCCTATATGTTGATGATATCCTTCTTGTTGCTAATAATATGGTTTCATTATATGATGTAAAGAATTTTCTCTCTAATGATTTCGGAATGAAAGATATAGGTGAGGCATCCTATGTGATAGGAATTGAATTATTTCGTGAAAGATCACAAGGATTGTTAGGATTGTCTCAGAAAGGCTATATCGAGAAAGCATTAGAAAGATTTCAAATGAAAAAATGCTCCACAAGGATAGTTTCAATTCAGAAAGGGAACAAATTTAGTCAAATGCAATGTCCACAAAACGATTTGGAATGTAAGAAAATGGATTTTATTCCTTATGCATCAGTAGTTGGGAGCTTAATGTATGCTCAAACATGCACTCGGCCAAATATTAGTTTTACTGTTGGAATGTTGGGCCGATATCAAAGCAATCTTAGAATGGACCACTAGAAAGCTGCAAAGAAAGTTTTTAAATATTTACAAGGCACAAAGGACTATATGCTCATATATAAAAAAATCAACCAATCTCAAAGTGATAAGTTACTCGGATTCTGACTATGCCAGTTGTGTAGACTCATGGAAATCTACATTTGGTTATATATAATTGTTTTGCTCACATTGTTATGACACTTGTGAATTCAATTACAGTCATATGTTTTTGCTTACTTGCTTGTTATCCATATTATGTTGTATACCATAATTATTATTTGTGCAATAACAATTACAGAATTACCCACTTAAAGTTTTATGAATTGAGATGATTATGTGATACATGGAAGGAATCATGTTGTATAACTTATGACCGCCATGATATCATCATCTTAATTCACTTAAGGATGACTTAATCGATTCTATGTATTGTGTGCACTTAAATTTTTATTGTTGAATCACCAAATCGTAACATGGTCCAAGTAGGAGATTGTTAGATTATTTAAAGGCTTATGTAACTTATAGATTTGAGTCCCATGAAAAGAACCCAAGATCATGATTATTGGGTATTAAATAATGGATCTCAAATAGGTCAAATACCCTTTCCCTCTCTCTTTTAAAATAAACCAACATGATGGTTGGTGAAAGACTATATAAGTTTTAGCAACTTATCAAAGGGTTATCTGTAACATTTGGAGAAGCACATCAAAGAAGAATAGAAGAAGAGAGGGAATAAATCTTTACAAAAACTATCATCGATTCAAGTATGTCTAAATAAATCGATCCATTAAAATGTCTTACGTTTTTTTTATATATAATAATTGAATCGATGCCCCCATCAAGGTAAAGAAAGGACAAAAGACTAGATTCCACTATAGAATTTAAGGCTAAACACTTAATCTCCATAACTGCTAAGTAGGATTATAAGTAATATAATACATCACTAAGCTTTAAGATAATATATTATGGATGATTTTTTTTTCTCTCTAATCCATTCCCTTAGTTGATTAATCATTCAAATCGATGTTTTCTTCTACTGTTTAAAAAACCTTCAATTCTTTTACTTCAATATTCTATATATTACACACCCCACTGCTTAAGTTGTATAGTGAAGAGATTGCTTGTTTGCTTATTGTGTGGTCACTAAAATATAAGGAGCATTGCTTCGGACTTGGTCTTGTGGCCAGGTGTTCTGCTTGATTGCCTATGCTTTAGTCGTCCCTTAGCTTATGCCTACTTGTGTTTTTCTTTGTCTGCTCTGCGGCTTTTGCTTAGTATAGCAAGTTGTGTCTAAAGTGGCACTTGTAAATGAACGCTATGTACATATTCTGGTCCATTAATTTATTCTTCTGATTTACCAAAAAAAATATAAGGAGCAATTAAAGCAATCCAATTCTCTTACATAGCTGATAGCCATCCGTACATTCTTGGAGAATAGATAGTCAAAGAATAAGTGGTTTAAGGTTTTAGACTTTTTTTGTATGAAGTACACCTATTAGGCATATTCAAAAATTCTAACCTTTTTATATCATGGAGTTTTTACCTAGCTATTAGCCATTGTAGTTTAGGTTGTAAACATTTAGACCAAATGATTGAGGTCTAGGCCATCTTACGGAGTTAGGAACTAATTCAAGTTCTACATGAAACATTGGTGAACTTCTTGGATTGGCCTATAATTTTATATCTTCCTCACCTAGATCAATTAAATATATTGGAATTATGTTTCTATAGCTAACTAGATTTTTGTAGCATCTTGAATCATCTAAATTGGAGTTCAAATATGATCTTTATTCCAAATTTAAGAATGATTGTCTAAATAAGATATTGGAATTTAGTTTTATATGTATAATAATATTTGGGTTGATATAAAATATAAATTTAAAATTAACATATTAAATTATGTTAGATAGATTAGTTAAATTAACACAAAATATTTTTAAATATAAAAAATTAAATTAAGCTTAATAAATCTAATATCTTATTTATCTTCCAAAACTATCCTATTTAGACAAAACTTCTTAAATTGAGTACAACTTCCTCATTTAATCTCTGATTAAAATGATTTAAGATTCTATAGAAATTTTAAAAGAATTCTGAAACTTTTATGTTTTGATTAATTTGAGAAAATTAAGTAAAAAGTATGGTTGTATCTTAAAGTGTATTAGTTAAGTAAATCAACTTTATGAAGGACATGTCTAATGACATGGGGTGTGTCCCCATTTGTGTTCAATACTCTTTAAACAAAGCTTAAAATACAATTAGAAAACTTAATAAAATTTTCGTAGCATATTTAATCATCTTAATAGGAGTTTAGATGAGAAATCTACGCTAAATTTAAGAAGTATTATCTAAATCGGAGGATAAGTTAGAATTCATTTAGTTTTGTATATAATTAATAACATTTTGCTTTGATATAAAGTATCCATCTAGAAATTAAAAAATTAAATCAATATGGATAGATTAGTAAAATCAAATTAAAATATTATTAATTATATACATAATTAAATTAAGTTTAGTAAATCTAATATCCAATTTATCTTCCAAAAATATCCAATTCAGGCAATACTACTTTAATTTGGTTTAACTTTCTCTTCTAAATCTTGGTTTAGATGATATAAGAATACATTGAAATCTTTCTAAGAGATATAAAACCTTTTTGTTTTGTGTATTTAGATAAAATATGAAGAATATGGTCAGAAACACATATTGTACTTTAAAGTGTGTTCATTAACTAATCAATTTTACAAAGGACATGCCCGGAGACATGGAGTGTCCCAAAGCATGCTCTTTATTTTTAAAAAAAATTAAAATTTAAAAGTGTTAGAGACGCTCTTAAGCTATCAATCATCTAAATCCGAATTTGGATGAAAATTATACTAAATTTAAAAATTATTGTCCAAAACAAGTATTGAACATGTTAGAATTAGTTTATATTATATATAATCAATAATATTTTTCTTGATATAAAGTTGATGGGTGTCGAATCCACCAAAAATAAATCCCAAACACCAAACGAAAATAAATTGCGCACAGTGGTAAATGG
>JANZLD010000001.1:7870820-7886177 GCA_026413575.1 Erythroxylum carthagenense
TAAGTATAAATACATTTATACCTAAACATATACATAATAACACTCATTTCTTTTTACTTATTATTTCTAAATTCCACCTAAAAGTCGGGGTCCAACAACTAGAGTCTGGACAATATTTGTTCGAGGCATTTTGGTATGTGGAAATGATATTGGAAGTGTTGTTTGAATGTGAATGCGACTGACTAAGTGATTTTCTAATTCTCAACTGAAAAGTTGAATGTTAGACCTAGTCCGATGACTACTATTACTGTGAATTGTTACTGTGACTGATACTGTGATTGTTAAGCTATCATAATACATACAAAAGAAAGTGATTGAATTTGATTAATGAATTGTGACTTGCATTTCATTTCAATGCATGGAATATAAAGGCGTTGTGACTGATGTTACTACTGATACTGTTACTAATAAGAGCTATAAGCTCCCGTATATGTGGTTTGAGCCTATAGCTCACTATGATTAATGAGCCCTATATGCATATTAGGTAAGGGATAGATTGACTAACTGAGTCTGATAATTTAAGATACTATAAAAGCACATAATCACAACAATATAAAATTGAATATGAGTCTCATACATATCACATCCGCATATAATTTGAATTCATTGAATGATTTGCAAAGCTGTGTGAATGTTGATATATGATTGAACTATTTAACTGAAAAATGTTTTATCTATGATAGTATTTGATACTTGTCAAGTGGATTTGAACTGTATGATTACATGCTATAATTGATCTTGTTTTATGACATGAGTGAACCATCGAGGATGGTTACTCTATTGGGTTCGCAAAATTCAATTAATATTGTACAGTTGCTTTTCAGATTCGAGAGTGAGACGACCTAGATTCTAAGACTTCGTAGAAGCATATTTTGTGCAACGGGTACAGTCAGATTTGGCTCAAAGATCGATCAGCTAGGATTGAGGACATAATTGTTTCTTTCATGTTTATTGTATTCGGTGTGTACTGAGTTGTTTATACTTACAGGATAACATTGTAAAACATGGATGGTATTATATTATATAAAACAATGTAAATTATGGTTTTTAATATAATATGATAACATTTTGGGTTTTAGAAAATGTGTGATTGATGATTTAGTTTATGATGCCATGTTATGTACAGTGAATGTGAGATAGTTAACACGTCATTTTTGTCAGACATGTATACATGTATCCGATGGACGCACATGCATATGTCAGATGGGAATGGGGTGCTATATAAACAATGAGAAAAATGTTTTATATCTATCTGCTAGTGCATCTTAATATGCTACGTGTTTCACCACTCTAACTAGTTTTAAGATTCAAGCTCTTCCCGTGACATTTTTAGGCATTCCAATATCATCAAATAAACTAGCACTATCAACCTATTAAACACTAATCGAAAAAATTTGTAACATAATACACAATTGGTGTTCCAAATCTTTATCACAGGTAGGAAGCAAATAAGGCCAAAGTCAAATAAAAGGAGCTTTGTACCCCCAAAGACCAAGGTGGACTAGGTTTCATTCCCTTAAAAGTGATCAACATAACTATGTTTTCCAAAACCACTTGGAGGCTATTAAAAGATAAAAAATTGTTATAGATTAGGTGGATTCATAACTGATACATTAAAGGAACACACTTTTGGAATTTTAGTTGCCCAAATAATGTTTCCTTACTGATGAAAAATATTATAAAGGTCAGAGATAAGCTCAATCAAGTAATTTTCTTCAAAGTAGGAGACGGGAAGAAGACCTTTTTCTAAAGAGACAAATGGACAAAATATGGAGAATTAGATAACCAAATTATCCTACAATCACTTAAAACCATCTACCAGCAAAATGCCACTATGCATCAATTTCTCTTTAATAAAGCTCTAATGGTGAGTATGATACCTAAATTAGGAATCCTAACATACTTATCCAATTTCACACTAAATTCAAACTCGGATTAGAAAAAACACTTGATCATCTATATTTTAGGTGCCCTTTTCCAATCAGGGTATGAAAAGCAATTATACAAAAATGTAAAGTTGGGGTTCCACCAGATACATAACATGACACAATCGATTAGAACACAAAATTGATACATAAAACAAAAGAAAGCAGACGGATTTTGGGACTTCATTTTTGTACTTGGTATTAAATCTATAGGAGGAGAGAAATAATCTTGCCTTCTAAGAGCAACCTAGAATTGTAACATCCCTCTTCAAAGATCTGCTCTATAGGATTAGGCTCCATCTGGTAATATATGAAAACATATTCACTTAGTACTTAGATAATGAACAAATGGAGTATTTATTATTAATACAAGTGTTTAAGACATACTGAAACATCAAAGATAACAAAAAGTGTAATGAAGCTTTTTATGCTTTGTGTCTTAGCACTTTTATTTTGATGCCCTAGAGGCTTAATTAAAATATTTCATTCTTCAAAAGAAAACTTTGATTAATAATAATCTTCAAAAGAGATCTAAAACTTTTGTGGTTTGAGTTTTTTAAGAAAATGTGAAGAACATGATCAAAAACAAAGCTATATTATAGAGTGTGTTAAGTAAATCAATGTTATAAAGGACACTCTTAGAGAAATGACTGTGTCCTAAGCCATAATCTTTTTTCTAAGAAAGCTTAGAAGGAAAAAGTTTTTGAGAACTGTCTAATTTTTTCGTCTCATCTTGAATTATCTAAATCAGAGTTTGGATGCGAAAGTTATATTAAATTTAAGAAGCATTGTCTAAATGATATATTGGACAAGTTAAAATTAATCTTGTTTTGTATATAATTCATAATATTTTGGTTTCACGTAAATATTCATTTAAAAATTAAAAAATATAAATCATAGTAGATGAATTTGCCAAATTAAATCAAAATATTATTAATTATATATAAATATAATGTTTGTATTTATACTCCAGTTAAGATGGTTGAAGATTCTATAGAAAATGGTTTGGACAAGTTAAAGTTAATTTAATTTTGTACATAATTAATAATATTTTATTTTTATTTAAGAAATTAGTCCACCATTATCTTCTCGCACCATGTTAAGTTATTAGTAATACGATTGACTAAACAAGCATTTACAAAATGATGTTTTTTCTATAAAACCATCCATAAACTTTATTTGGCAAATGAAAATTTACTAAGCTGTGTTTATAGATAAGCATGGTTTGTGATACAAGGGTGTACTCAAACATATATTGCAAAAAATATTTCATAGAGAACCATTCTTTTATGGAAATAAAAAGAACTTATTATGATGGTACTTTTTATATAAAAGCGTGATATTGTTTGTAAAGAGTGATGATTTATTTGTATAGAACTATGATATTGTTTATAATCAAATTTAATATTTACATATTAAAGTATAGAAGGTACTTATTTATTTACTCTTATGGTATTTTTATATATAAATGTAGTATTATTTATAAACAATGTTAATATTTCTTTTGTATGAAATAATGCTATTATTTATACTCAGATGTGATATTTATATAATAAAGTAAAAACGGTACTTATTGTATACTTTGATGGTATTTTTTATATATAGGCATAGTATTATTTGTAAAGAGTGATGGTATGTATGTATAGAATTATGGTATTATTTGTACTAAGATGTTGTATTTACATATTAAAGTAAGTATGCTACTCATACTATGATAATGTTTTTTATACAGAGACGTGGTGTTGTTTATAAAGAGTGATAATGCTTTTTGTATAAAATATGGTAGTATTTGTACTCAGATGTGTTATTTACATATTAAAGTAAATGTGGAATTTAATTGTTCACTGTGATGGTATTTTTTGTATTGAGATTTGATATTGTTTACAAGAAGTGATGGTATTATTTGTATATAGTGGTGGTATTTCTTATAAGTAATCATACTATTTGCATCTGTTGAATGGTAGTATTGTGTGTGGGAATCAATTGCCTAGAACGTACAATATGAGTTCTCTTACTTTACACATTTTCATTTTTATAGTAGTATGTCTAAGCTTCTTATTGATTTAGCATTTTTCTATAGGTCCTTTGATTTTTTTAGGAATGATAATTTTAATGAAATTAATTTGGCTTATACAATCTCTTTCAGATGCAATATCATTTTCTAAAACTTCTTAAATGTAAAAACATGATTAAAAGCAATGCCTTTCAATCCCCTAACTAAGCTATTCCCATCTAAGACTATAATGAGTCAATCATTTACAAGGTCAATAAGAGTTAGAGCTTTTACAACTTTCAGAGTGCCTCCAATATTAAAAGGAGTAAGTGGGATGAGAGAATGCAAAACATCTCTTACACATTAGTTCTAAATGCATATATAAAACATTTATTGTAGCAACTTATAATAATGACCTTTAAATAAAAATCTCATGTAACACTTGTTCTTACACCAAACTACATAACCTAAGAGTATATAACAAAGTAAAGGCAATGCAGCTTACTTTGGTTAAATATTTTAGGTTTTTATTACTATTACACTCAAAATATTCAATAATTTCAATAAGTTAATGCTATATAATTTCAACCAAAATATTATTAATTATATACAAAAGTAAATTAAGTCTAACTTGTCCAAAATCTTATTTAGAAAATGCCTTTGAAATTGGATATAATATTCTCATCTAAAGTTCGATATAGATGATTCAAGAACTAAGAAAATCTTAAGAAGTTATCCAAAATCTATATCTTGAATGTTTTGAAAAAGAAGTGAAAAACACAATATGTAACAAACTAGTGTCCTAGAGTATGTCCTTTGTAAAGCTATTTATTTAACAAACACACTCTAAAATAAGATATGAACATGTTCTCCACATTTTCGTAAAAAACTTTTAAAAAAAAGTTTTAGAGATCTTAATCTTTTCACACAATCTTGAATCATCTTATCAGAGTCGCCATTGGAAAGTTATGCTTAATTTAAAAATTATTATCTAACTTATATAATATCCAATTTAGACAATGCTTCTTAAATTGAGCATGCCTTTCTCATTGCAACTCTAATTGAGATGATACAAGATGTTACAAAAATTTTAGGAAGTATTGAATCTTTAAAGAAGTTAAGAACAAAATCTAGGATACACCAATATCTTTAGACATGTCCTTCATAATGCTTTTCACATACTTTAAGACACGGTCCCATTGGCTACCTTATTCTTATATTTGTAAAAACTCAAAACATAAAATTTTAAAAACTCATAAATTTTCTATATAATCTTAAATCTTATTAATTAAAGTTTGGATAAGAAATTTAGGCCCAATTTTAAAAGCATTATCTAATTTGTCTAATATCTAATTTAGACAATATTTCTTAAATTGACATAACTTTCTTATCTGAACTCTAGTTGAATTGATTCAAAATCTACAAAAATTTTAGGTGTGTCATTTAAAGAATACAATATGAGACAAGCTAGTGTTCTAAGGTGTGTCATTTGTCAATCTGTTTATTTAACAAACACAATCTAAGACAACCATATTTTTCACATTTTCGTAAAAAACTTAAAAGAAAAAAGTTTATATATCTTCTTAAATTTTTTTATGGAATCTTTAATCATCTCAATGAAGGTTCCTATATAAAATTTCTCATCAATTTAAGAAGAATTGTCTAACTTTTCCGTATTTGAGTTGAAAATACTTTTTAAATTGAGTACAAATTTCTCATCAAAACTACTATTGAAATAATTCAAGATACCACATAAAGATTAGAAAGTTCTCAATTTTTATCTTTAATATATTTGTAAAAGGTAGAGAATACGATATGGGACATGCTGGTGACCTAGGGTGAATATTTTGTAGGGTTGTTTATTTAACAAACATACTTTAAGATACAATCATATTTATGACCATACTATTCACATTTTTGTAAAAAAAACTCAAAACTCAAATATTTAGATCTCTTCGTAATCTTTTTTATAGAATTTTCAATTATCTTAATTTGTAATTTGATGAGAAAATTATGTCTAATTCAAATAATACTTCTTAAATTAGGCATAATTTTTCTCATATGAACTCCAATTTAAATGATTCACGATGCTATGAAAAGTTCAAAAAGTCATATAATACTTTTTTAACTATAATTTTTTGAAAATTAAATGAAAGACACACTTTGGGACACCAACATTTTCTACTTAACGAAAACATTTTAAAACACAATCGCATTTCAGATTATGTTCTTCACATTTTCTTTAAGAACTTTACAAACAAAAATTTTAGATCTCTTCTTAAACTTTTTGCATAATTTTGAATCATCTCAATTAGAACTTGGATGAGAAAGTTGTGCATAATTTAAGAAATGTTATCTAATTTTCTAATATTTAATTTAGACAATACTTCTTAAATTGGGTATAAATTTCTCATTCAAACTCTGATTGAAATGATTAAAAATGCTATACAAAGCTTAACTTTTTTATCTTAAAGTTTTTTCTAAAAAAAGTGAAGAATACAATTTGGAATACATTGATGTCTAGGACATATCCTTCAAAGAAATGTTTATTTAATAAATACATTTTAAGACACAATATACTTTCATCCATATTTTTCACATTTTCATAAAAATTTTAACTCGAAAGTTTTAAAGCTCTTCCTAAACTTTCTATAGAATCTTGAATCATTTGGGATCGAAATTTGAATAATAAAATTGCTACAAATTTATGAGGTGTTATCTAACTTTTCCCTCAACACATTGCATGAAAAATGAAGCTTAAAGCTAAAGGTCTTGAAAAATGCGACAAATCTTGAAAGTTAAGATGCAAAGGTTGAATGTTTTTATGCTAATTTGATAAAATCATTTACATAAATGCTCTAAAAGAGATTAAATAATTCATAAAAATATACACACTTATCTATGTATAAAGAAAGAAAGAGAGAGCTTACTTAAAGAAAAGGCAACCACAAATACAAAAATTGGAGATATAGACGATGAGCAAATATAACCATCCTATAGAAAAAGAAGATCAACAATAACAATATTTAGTATAAATCTCGCTAAGAAGAAAAATTAACAACAATAACAACATTTAATATAAATCTTGCTAATTTATGAGATTTAGGAAGGTTCAATAGTACACAATCTTATCTTTAATTAATAGAGAGACTGTTTCTAACATCTTATAAGAATAATTAAATAGTATTCATAAATTTAAATAGATATATAAAGAAGAGGAAGAAAACACGTTTGATTTATGCTTATTTTGATTGTAACTGATAATTACTTGGAAAAGTTTGAAGAAAAGAAATTTTAGTGTTAAAAATATAATTTATAAATTAGTCATTTATCATTTTTATTATAATATAATTAAATATATTAGATGACAATTGATCATAATTAACAATGAATAGTTTGCTCCTTCTCTAACTAGTCGTTTTCTTTTTCTAGAGGTCTGTTTAGTTGAAGGTTTTATAATGGAATGAGATGGAATGTAACATTGTTCGATCGTTTAGATAGAGGTTTTATAATGAAATGCAATAAAATGAAATAGGATGGGATGGAAGCGGAGGGTTTCATGTTATGTTCTATTCCACCTAAACAGTAAAAATGAGAACCTTCCAATTCAAAAGGTTTAGAGTGAAACGTAAATTAATAAATATATACTGCATAATATACCTTCAATAATTTTTCATAATACCAATTATTTCTTACTCGACTTTAATAACATCCAATACAACACAATAACATTTTTATATAATTAACAATAAATTGTATATAATTAATAATAAGATAACAAAATTTTTATTAATAAAAATAGAAAAATATATAAAAAACTTATTCTTTAATTGTTTGTCAAAATGTTGTGACATGTTTTTGGTAAGTCACAAATATATTTTTATATAAATAAAAATATAAATAAATTATTTTAAATATAAACCAAATAGAATAGAGTAATATTTAATATAATAAATTTTATTAAATAATTAATAATATTTTTTATAAAATTAATAATAAATTGTATATAATTAATACTAAAATAATAAAATTGTTATAAATAAAAAATAAAAAATAAATAAAAAACATTATTCAAATCACATGTCTGTCTTTAATTGTTTGTTATAATTGTGAGTTGAACAAGTTACAACATTGACATATTTTTCATAAGCCACAAGTTTTTGTTATATAAAAGTATAATAATTATTTTTATATTTTCGATTTTAAATTGTGTGAGAATATTATATAAAAGTATAATAGTTATTTATTTTATATTAAATTTCATTTCATTCATGCTCCAAACAATTTTTTATTACATGAATCATTTCAATTCTCACAAATAACTTTTGATTATATTATATTTATTTCATTATACATCGTCCATTTCTATACGTTAGATTACGTTATGTTTGATTCGATTAATTGACATCGAAGTCCAAAGTGTAACATTCAGTGTCAAGTGGCTGATTATTGGAACTGCCGTAAAGTCCGAAACGGGCAAATGGCGGAACTACGGCACTCGAGCTCGCTTGGTGCTCGGGGCTCTTCCTCTCCGATCAAGCGCGACGGCGAAGATTCTCCTGTCATTCACGAAACTGACTACCACTACCACCACCATGTTCGCCACCATTTCTTCAGAGGAGATCGGGACCGGCCCTTCTGGTCCAATCTCTCGTTCTTCGTTGACGATCCTAGGATTTCTTCTCACAAACTCAGGATCTCGCTCCTTTTGCTCGGCATTCTCGTTTTGGCTGGATTGATCGCTCTTCACTCCATCTATACTCGATTGGTCAGTTTTTGTGAATCTACGATCTCGATAAAAAGCGATATTGAGTTGTAATTTTGGATAAACATGGTGTATTTTCTTTGTTTTATTCAGTAAATGTGGTTCCATAACATTGGGACTTTGATTTGACAATCAATTAAGAGAGTTTCGAGTTTTATTGTTTATGATATCCTTTCTATTAGGACTTTTTGCTAAAATTCCGTGGATTCTTTTTCTTTTTTGGCAGAATTATCCATACTTGTGTAGAAAAGAAGGAATTGTGCTTCATTGTCCACATGTAAATTCTTGGATTACTTTTTTTTTTAAATAATCCACAGTCTTGCTGAAAGTTTGGTGTGAAACGTGGCCTTTGTTTTTGCGAAATTTAGGTCGAGGAGCCTCACTCACTTTGGGAGAATCCTTACTCTGCAACAACCTCTTGGAAGCCTTGTTCTGAGCGTCGTGATACTGGAATTTCAGGTGATTTTCTGCTTCCATTGAGTATTAGTTAGAGTTTTTTTTAGCGTATGGAAAGCTCTCAGAAATGATTAGAATTCCTAATACTTTTGGTGATGAGTGTAACGTCGAGAGTTTTATGTTCAGTTTCAAGATTCCCAATTTGCTGTTCACTTTACTTCTTTTTAGTTTTATAATCCTTTCTTAATTTTGCAGGTCTTCCTCCAGAAAATGAAACAAGTGGCTATATTTTTATCCATGCTGAGGGTGGTTTAAATCAACAAAGAATTGCTGTATGAGTCCCTTGTATCAAATAGTGTAATCATAAGAGTTCTCATTTTCAATTGGTTTGTTCCGATATCAAAAGAGTTTGTAATTGTTGACCCCCTCTCCTTTTCTCGAACTGCCCAAAGCTAAAAATCAAACTTGCATGCTTTATGGTTCTTAATGTATGTTTTTGAGAAACTTCTGTCATTATACTTCTCTGTTTTGCTGGAATTGGAAAAATTATATGGACCTGCATTATTTCTTGGGAAACAAGATAGCTTGTATTATCATGTTGATTGGGAATCAGTACTAGTTACTTTCCTGTTTATCTGGTTCCGATGCACCTGTTTAATTCAAAATCCACGTTAGTCTTCTTCAAATAATTTTTTGTCTAACAAGATATATTCAATAAATATCTATAGTGAATAAATTCTAAGTGATTTAATTCTAATGTTTTTTTGCAGATATGCAATGCGGTTGCTGTGGCCAAAATAATGAATGCCACCCTTATATTACCAGTGTTGAAGCAGGATCAAATCTGGAAAGATCAAACGTAAGATGATCTGATTTTTGACATTTATGTTTTATTATCTGCTAAGCAATTGTGGTTCATAAAATTTGCAATACGCTTCAAAGTCATGTCAAATTCACTTCTTTTTTTATTTATTTTACTCAATTTTAGAAGTGAAAGACAAAGTTTCACACTAAGTGCACACTTGCAGGAAATTTGAAGACATTTTTGATGTTGATCATTTCATCGACTATTTGAAGGATGATGTGCTTATTGTTCGTGATATACCAGATTGGTTTACTGACAAATCAGAGTTATTTTCTAGCATAAGGTTTCTATATTCACTAAGCCTCTTCGGTAATCCCAAGCATGTTGGGCATATCTGTGTATTTTGTGTGATGGACTGAGTCTTAATTTCATGACTAAATTTCTGTTTATCTTCTAGACGGACAGTGAAAAATATTCCAAAATATGCACCTGCTCAATTCTACATTGACAATGTACTGCCAAGAATTAAGGAGAAGAAGATAATGGCTCTAAAACCTTTTGTCGATCGACTTGGGTAAGACATTGATGCTACATGTTCATGGGTGCCCAATATCCATTGAAGAAAATTGGCTCTGAGCTTTTCCATCTTATCAGTTATTGACATTTATGCTTGGCCCAGGTATGATAATGTGCCACCTGAAATCAACAGACTAAGATGTAGGGTGAACTATCATGCTCTTAAATTTCTTCCTGACATTGAACAGATGGCTGATTTATTGCTATCTAGGATGCGAAACCGTACTGGAAGTCAAAATCCTTACATGTATGTTACAGTTCAGCTGGCCATAATCATTATTCTTTAGCTCTAATTCTGAAGGTGCTAATGGACATCTGTCTTTCAGGGCTCTCCATCTTAGATTTGAGAAAGGGATGGTAGGCCTATCTTTCTGTGATTTTGTGGGAACAAGAGAGGAGAAAGCTAAAATGGCTGAGTACAGGAAAAAGGAATGGCCTCGACGTTATAAGGTCTATGATTTGTCCGTTTTCTGCTTTTTAGAACAAATGAAAACTCAGATACTTGATGTACTAACTTAATAATCATGTGCAGAATGGTTCCCATCTCCATCAATTGGCCCTGGAGAAGCGAAAGGAAGGTAGGTGTCCTCTCGAACCTGGGGAAGTGGCAGTGATTCTTCGAGCTATGGGTTATCCTAAGGAGACTCAGATATATGTAGCTTCAGGTCAGGTTTATGGTGGACAAAATAGGATGGCTCCACTGAGGAACATGTTCCCGAATCTGGTATGACCTTGTATATTTTATGGTGTTGTGGTAATCATTCATTTCAGTTCAGTCACTCAATTCAGTTGCATCTTTCTCGTTTCTCTCAAGCTTAGACAAATGATTGCAATACATCTGTTATCCTATTTCCATGAAATATAATATGATTAGGCTTGTTCTTAGATTCATCTTTGCGGGCCACATCATGATTGATATATTTTATTATGTAAGAGTGGAACTTGTAAACATACTACATTATATTTATCTGCCTACCACAAGTTTCACTTCGATGTGTTATTTTTTTGGTAAATCACTTTGATGTGTTATTGTCAAAGAAGAATCTCAGTTTTGACCGGAATGCTAATCTGCTTTTGTTTGTCTGGCGACTTCTTTTGTGGGCTGAATTGTGTACACATGCTGGTGTGAAGCTACAACTTAGGTTCACTGGGTTAAAAGCCTTATTATATGCTGAGAGGTGGGGCAAGCACATATCTAGGAACAAAAAAGAAAAGTACGGAAAAGTAGGCTCCAAATTTTTCTGTTGTTTATGTTGTAGAAGGTTTTGTAGTGCTTATGAAAACTGAAGTAAAAGTTTTCTGGGGAGCTTAGATATGGTACTAATGCAGTGGGCGTGTGGCAACATATGAAGGGTTGATGAGAGGTGTGAATGTGCCAGGGACACAAATAAGATTAAGCATTTGTCTTTTTGTTGAACTCTTGGTCTAGAAGGGATAGAGGACAGGTTCCACGTTTATTGAACATTGAAACAAAAACACTGTTAACTTGTAAAAATCACGTTCAGGGTTTAGAAAAAAATTTCTATGACATCTAATATTTAGGAATCATTTATGAGAACTATAAATCATCCTTACATGAGAAAGTTTCACAATTCAAAATTTATTCCTATAATAAATTTTATCCTGCTAATCCTAATCCTACTAAATAACTCTAATTTAAGATATCTAAATGGAATGGATCTTACTCTACTAACGATTATTACCTAATAGACTTAAATTCTAAATCAATTAGTACAAACTAAAACAAAATTATTTTAATTCTTATTATTAACTAAAATTATTTTTGTTCTTGGAGCTTGAGTAGCTTTGCTCATGTATACATATGCCAAAAATTATTGAGGTTTGGTATTTAATACAGTAATATTATTATATACCTAATATAAGATACCTTTATTAAAATAGTTTAGGTGCTATTTATGAATATTTTGTTATTCTATTATGGAATTTTGTATTGCCTTCCAATTATGAATGATTGTGATAAATCTAATGTTTAATACACCTTAGTGCCCTTGTGGTCTTTGTGTTTGTAGAATTACCTTCACAATCAAACCGTATTAAGTTGTATATATTCTTTTCCCTTCTCCTATATATCTTGTTTATCTCTATGTTCACATAGTATTAAAGCTAATTTACCATAGTATCAGCGTGAGGCTCCAATTTTTAGATTTATCTCTATGTTCACATAGTATTAAAGCTAATTTATCATAGTATCAGCGTGAGGCTCCAATTTTTAGACAAATATCTATTGCTTCTTGAAAAACTTGAATTCGTAACTTTTGATTCTTTTTCTTTTTTTTTTATTTTGTCATTTCTTCATGCAGCTATCAAGAGCATCATAACCTAATGATTTTCTTTCTAGCAATCTATTGAAAGTGTGGATATACCTCTAGCCTTTCATCTTGCAACTCATTGAAAGTATAGTTACCTCTATTCTGTCCTTCCTGTCAGTAGTCATCAAGAGGGCCACTATCTCTATTCTTGTCTTCCCTTCAAGTAGTCCATTAAGAGAGCAGTTGCCTCTCTTTCTTTCTTTCCTCTATTCTGTCTTTCCTTCCAGCACCCATGGAAAACTCCAATACTTCTGTCATTATCTTTCCTTTGTCTCTAGCTTCTGTTCTGTTTTTCCTTCCCTTATTCTTTCTTTCTACTCTCAATCTTTCAATCACACTACTGCCGCCGTTCTCTCTCAGCAGTGCTGTTTCCTTTATTATCAAGTTATCTTCTATAACTTTTTAAGATTTATTAAGAAAAAGAAAAGGTGGCCAGAAACTCAAAAGAGGAAAAGGTGGAGCACAAGTTGGACCTGGCCTACCACCGGACTTGAGCCACCCAAAGCAACGTTATTTTGAGGAAGTTTCTCAAAATGATGTTGTTTTGGCGGCCCGTTTTTTAAACTTAAGATTAAAAGGATATCATTTTGGGTGGAGGTAGGTATCGGGCCAGCTCCCAGGCCTGAGCTCAGCTCAAAGCCAACTTTGATCGCTCCTGATCGGCTGACATCCCTGTATATTATGCTTAAATTTTTATGCTCTCTGTTTGAAAATGTCATCGTACATTGATTCAGAATTCATATGCAAGTTAAACGTAAAAATATCCACTTATCACCTTGATGGGGTGTTGAAGATCATGACAATTTAGTATTTTCTATAGGAATATTATTATGTTTCAATATATAATATTTTGTGGTTAAATACTTTTGGTATTGTTGAAGAATTTGTGATATTCGTCTTCTTAGAAGTAGGCCTGACCTCTGAAGCATCATTGTGTAGATCATTCGTTTCTTTTTCTCCTTTATTTCTCGTGTAGTTTACTTTTACACAATATTGAAACTAATTCAATGTAATATAAATTGATCAGAATTTCTGATACTTTTTGAGTTTGTATTTTGTTCACTTGTTATGTTTCCTATCTTTCCCATATTCATCACGAGGTTTGATAACAGGTGACCAAGGAAGAGTTGGCAAGCAATGTGGAATTGAGTAATTTCAGGAAGCATGTGACAAGTTTGGCAGCCCTCGATTTCTTGGTTTGCTTGAAGTCTGATGTTTTCGTTATGACCCACGGAGGCAACTTCGCAAAATTAATAATTGGAGCGCGCAGGTACATGGGTCATCGTCAAAAATCCATAAAACCAGACAAGGGGCTAATGTCTAAATCTCTGGGAGATCCATACATGAGCTGGGGTCCCTTTGTTGAGGATGTGATTGTCACCCACCAGACCCGAACTGGACTGCCAGAAGCGACTTTCCCTAGCTATGACCTATGGGAAAACCCCTTGACTCCTTGCATGTGTAAAGCTTGACCATACAACTCTTTCACCTCTAATTTATTGTGAGCAGCATGCCTAGGAAGTACCTGCTAGCCATTGCTGCTGTAACTAGTTTCTGATAACGAGGAAATGAAGAGTTCAATATCGCAGTTTTGATGCCGAGAGGAACTTAAAGATCAGGATTTACATTAGAGACACCGATAGGCTCGTTGGAGATGATTTTGGCATGATCAGAGAACTTGTGGAGGGACCATTTGATTGGTTCTCATTGCTGTGATGCTCAGAAGTTTTGTTGTCCAGGAGAACACGCAAACTCAATGGGTCATGTTAAAGACAATGTGAGCAGTTGATGTTTGTGTGCGAGTCGATATCTTGTATATTACAAGTTGAAATCTGTAACTTTTTGGCCAATTCATTTTACCCATTGCTATTGACCTGAGGCTCCTTGAGTCTTATCAAAGCTTTTGTTTTTCAATGTTGTAATGGTTTAGCATTGTCCATTTTCCACCTAAACAATGCACAGTCACCATTATGTCACGCTATTACCAAATCCTCACCAGTAGGTGACAACAATCATAACAGAAAGGGAGACAAAGATTTCAACTTCAAGGGACAACAATCACAATAATAAAAGTTCATTTGTGAGACAATAACCATAGTGAGAAAAAGGTTGACAAAACGATAAAGAACAAGAGAGAACAGAAGATTGACGGGCGGATGGCACGCTGACACTGTCGACAGAGAAAGCAAAAAAGAAAACTGAGTTTGAGGATAACAATCATCACCAACGAGAAAAAAAAGGAAGGGGAAGGAAATTGGGGAGAGAAGGAAAAATCAAGAGCTTGTTACCAAAATCATCAATAAAATGTCAGCTGATAATGGTGGGCAGTGGTTGTAGTGATATGCTTGTAGCTGTATCGCGAATAAGAGAAGAAAGGGGGGAATTAAAGGTTTCTGTTTATACACATGGTCGGAGTTCAAAAATGTATTTTTATCCACTACATTATCTTGCTAGTTTCACTCAACCTCAATAGGAAAGTTTGTCTCTCTCTTTTTTTTCTTCTTTCTCCTTGTTCCAGTCCCTTTTAACAAGTAGTCTTGTTTCATTCATTAAAGTTTTTGGTTTAT
>JANZLD010000001.1:7901454-7913753 GCA_026413575.1 Erythroxylum carthagenense
GTGATGTATAATCGAAATCCAACACAAATATGCATCTATCATCTACTCTCCAAGGCTCAAGATTTCACTAAATTCTTCTTCACAAGTAAAAAAAGGAACCTTGTTACAAGTCTCTTTGTTTTCTTAGATAAAAATAATTCATTTTATAATCTTCCTTGATGGTGAACAAAAACCTAAAGCTTTCTTGAAGCTTACAAGTACTATTAATATCCCTTAGTTAACTTTGCAACTTCAATAAATCTTTCTTACTTATTTTAATACTCTAGGTCTCACCATGATTCAAAATGAGTCTATATGTGTTTAGATTACTTAAACACTCTCTCAAATGTGTTCTTGCAACAACAACAAAAATCATAAAGTTGTCTAACAACTAAAAAATAAGTATTTATAACTTACAAGACTTTAAATAATCATTAAAGACACAAACTAATTGTTATAATAATAAGTTCTAGGCAAGATAATCTACTCAATCACCTCCTTTTGGTTAGCCAAACTATTTTTTGACCGAGGTATCAACTACCAAACCATTACTTAGATAAAAAGTTACCTCTCTAAAACTTTTATAATCTATCATCGACTAGCCAATGGTTCACTAACTCAAACCATCTATTATGTAACTTCCTGATACTTTGTTCGACAAACATATCTAAATCTTTAGGCTAGTCGAACTCTAGTAGAAACCAACATTCAAAAATAGTTTGAAACATCAAGTTTAAAAATTCAAAATTTTCAAAAACTTCAAAACACCCTATTTTGATTATAACTTGACTTTACTCACATTAAAAGTTGGCCAAAATTTTTTCTAAAGATCAAGATATTTTTCTTTAAGAACCAAAAACTTAACACTTCTTCATAAAAGAAAATGCATGCATTAAAATTGAATATGAGATGATTACGCATAAAGAGCCCTTACATTATTAAACTAATCAAGTTAAGGGTACAAGAAGCATTATATTAATTTTACATCATGAAAAATTTTCAATCTTCTTTTTTAGTTTCATAGATCACTTGATACTTGACATAATGTATCTTTTGACTCAATTGATTCATATAGTTGAATAATTTCTTTTCCTTTCTTTGAATGACTTAAAAAAATAAAGCATAATAACAAATATATTTATTTATCATTAAATCATATATTGTAGTCTTTTTTTAGCTCCACATTTATCTTATGCTGCCTATTTAATCAAATTTATATAATTTATTTAGCATTTTTCCTATGAATTTCTATTTAAAAAATGTAAATTTAGACCAGGCTTTAAACATGGAAATTCTAATTTTGCATAACTTCCCGAAGAAGATCTTAATCTTGAGGGCAAGATCAAAAACTTTTTTCTTTTTTTGGTCCCTTTTATTTGGAAATTTTCTGCTTGTAATTGCAAACGAAAAGCAATGAAGAGAATTGTTTGCACAACAGTCAATAATAATATACTACTGATAGTTTTGAAGATAGAAAGGCATTCAAGGTTGGAAGATCCTCATAAAAGGTTGTGCTGTGTTATTTAGTGATTGTTCTTGCCGCATTACTTAGAGGCTCTAGTTGTGTAAGTTGCAAGAGGTTTTTCTTTTCCAAGCTCTTGCTTCTCTAATAATTATAATGGCTGATTCGCGCTGATGTCTGATATTAGTAGATCAGGCCTTTGCCGGGTATTCTAATGGGAAAAATGTTATTTTAAACCTTTTCTTATTGGACCAGTTGGCTCTTTGCAATCAACCTACTGTTACTCTTAACACGTTCCGAACGAAATGGAATTTCCGGTCCTACAACTACGAGGCTTGGAATTCAATGCATTGGGTCCAACAACAGTTTCAAATGGATAGAGTTGCATCCGCACCATGAAAATTCTCGTCAACCCTCAGGTTTACTTTTTGAATCCCTCTGGTTTCCTGAATTCATTAAGTCTTTGGGTTTCGCACACGTGGTTAACCCTCTTCAGGAATGAGCAGTGTTCTAAGGGTGATAACAACTTTCTTTTCACGTTTCAACCTTCAACTGTCTAACATCGTTAATAATCCAAATTAGAAGCATGCAGAGTCATTGTTTTTGCCAGCCAAACTTCTATTACTTTGTTAGTGTCTCCATACCTAATTTTTGACGTTGATTTTGGTTCATGGTCCTGTTCCTTCAGTAGTGGCATTTGTCCCCCTCAAAGATCCATCGTTCTTTAGAATCCAATAAAACTTGCGTGCTTTCAAAGTGAACAGGGGATCCAATGAAGTGATTAAATATTCAAGGTACCAAGTTTTCATTTTCATCGGTTCTCAGCAAAGGGAAGGTCTTCATGAAGACTAATCTTCAGAATAAATGTGGGGCCTTGATGTGGATTGTGATTGTTAGATTCCAAAAGAAATATGAGATTTCAATGTGGATTGTGGACTGGGCACAAAACTCCTTTCGGACTATTGACCTCAATAATCGAAATAATAAAGATTAATAGTGTGCATCTGGTATATATATGTTCATACTTGGTCAAATCTAATTCATCCGTTAATGTTATGACAGAACAAAAGATGAATGAATTGCATCCAAAAAAACAATTAGAATGTCGTCTACCCTGAAATCAAACTTGAGGTAGTAGTATCTTTTCAAACACAATGCGTGATACAGGTCAACCCAGAGAAATAAAAAACTTTAGTATTTGGATTTGTCTCATTAATTTGTGGGTTGGAATTTTATGACAACCAGTAACACTTTAGTTGCTGGATGCAGCCTTAAGACCATAACAACAGGGAATCGAAAGGGTATTTGCTTCACTTGTTCCAACTGATACTATATACTAATTCCTAAAAATGCCAAAAGTTGTTTCTGTACATGCCTGCGTCCAGTGATAACTTAGTTTCTCAATATATATACATCACGCAAGCAGATAAGAGCTCCATTACTACCTGGGACCTTTACTTTAAGAAAGCAGTTTCATCAAATGTTCAATACAAGTAGAGCAGATTCTGCAAGCAGCAGCAGTCACCTTTTTCAGATTCCATTTCAGCTCTAGGCACTTATTCCACCTTTTGATGTGAAAGACTATTGAGAAGGTTCTGAAAATGCTCATGCTGCTAACCTTCTCTAACAATCTGCAGAAGCAGTGAACATAGACGTTTCAGTAAAACAAACCAACTCGAAGAATAATGGGTAGCCATCAACTGTTACAGACAGAGGGTGATCGAGAGCAAGAGAGAGGAAAGGAGACATACTTCTATTCTTCTATTCTAATCTAAAGTATTAAGAGTGGTTATCAACTACCATATTCAAGTTAAAAAGACTAAATGCAACGCCAAGGTTAGATTGCAGTTCGGTGTTCTATGGTCCAAACAGGCCAAGGAAAGTAATAGCATATTTCAACGTATTAAAAATTGATAGTAGGCAAACAGACACTTAATGAAACGATCTATTGAAGGTAATACTATGCAATTACTTAGCACAACTTCGTACTTTTCACCCGTTCGAGAAGTGCAGAACCTCTTCTCTTCAATCTTTTGGACAAATAACCACACTGCTTATATCTAATTTCAACCATGAGAAGATGTTTCATAAAACTTGCCCACTCGCCACCTTTCCCAAATGTGCATTACATATAAAACTTGGGACCAACAGATTAATTGATAGGTTACTCGATTCATATACCTAAGGACCTAAGGTGAGCAAACAAAAACATGTATATGTTGATTCACATACAAAATGGAAGAAAGGAATATCAAAAAGCTCAAGAGCGATATATGATATTTCATAATATACAGTTTATAAGACAAGCATAAAGAATGATGACTACTACCATTTTTTTTGCTTGCACAACTTCCTTCTATTAATCATGCAGAAATACACCCCCAAAATGTAACTGACGTCAATTCATGGCATTGTAACTTGAATCATAACAAAATTTATAACAATCAGGAAATCAGTCAGCTAGATCATATTGTCATCAGTCTTCTGCACGTTAGATTTTGGGAAGAAAATTCAGCATGCCATAGCAGCGAAACAAGACTCCATATAATCTCAGAATATGAGCAGTATTAACCTGTAGAGGCGTATTTGCGCGGAAACCAATCTGATTAAGCATGTTCTCTGTCACTTCCACTATCATACATCTTTGCGTCAATATCTCTAGTCAAATCATCATCCAAGTCGGGCAGAGAAAAAGACCATGACCGAACCAGGTTCCTAGGGGCTTTAGATGGTTCATCAATTGAAGGTAGCAGCATCCTGGGTGGAGGATTGCTTCCTCTTCTCTCCGCAATTGATTGGCAAATAGTCTCTGCTCTTGAATTATAATTAGAAGAAAGCACGTTTCTAGGTGACTCTGGAGCTTGTTTGTAGGGTAAGTAAAACTCTTCTGCCAAAGGAGCAGTCTTGACAAAACATGGATCTGTCGGTTCCAGTGCAGAAGGTGAAGGTTGCCGGGAAGACAAATATGAGAGGTCAGACCAGTTAGAAGACGATGGTGAAAAGGTGAACGAACTAGATGAGTATTCTGAGGTTGAAGGGGACAGTAAAGGGGACTTATTTCTGAACTTTGGGCTGTTATCTGGCAAACATGAGAAGGAGTCTGGGGAATCACAAGGTGTTGGAGGTGGAATTGAAGAGTCGGCGAGGGCCACGGAGCGACCATCTTCATTACTAGGTCTTGCAATCGTATCAGGGCTTTTGTTTGGAAAGCTCTCGAAAGAATCTGGGGAGCCACATGGATCTTCTGACAGAGCTCCGGATAATGAGCAATCCACCGAAGCAAGTTCTTCTTTACAAACATCTATGACCATATCAAACCCATCACGGGATTCAAAAGAACCAGAGTTCATCTTAGTCGATGTGATAAGCTCTTTAACTCCACCGTTAGCAAATTTCTGCCTTAGTTTTCCCCATCCAATTTCTCTGGCAGGAAGACTAGTTTCTGATCCAACGTTTGACACTGAAACTGGAGGAACAACCCCACCAGCCAGTGCCTTGTGGAAGATCTCAAAATCTTTATCATATTCATCAACCTTCCTCTCACCAGCAACCTTACAAATAGCTGAAGCATTAATATCATTCCCAAAAGACAAAGGTTGTTCCATTCTGACCTCAACTTTGTTGCAACCTGCTCCAGAGACTTGTCCACTTGTAAAAGCATCCCAGAAATCTAGGGTTTCTTCTCCTTCTTCGATGCTCACAACTGGACCCTGGGCTCTTTCATATCGTATAACCTGATTGGCTGCCACTTTAGCATGACTTGACATAAATGAGTGACAATTCTTCCCAACCCACACATATATGTTCCTAGGAACATGAACAACGAACGCCCCACGTGAATCAAGTCCTTGTACACCTGGTTGGCTCAACATTTTTGGTACAAGATGAAGAGGATCATATGATGAGTGTGGAGCCATTCTATACATCCTTAACACAGAGGACGGGCTCGCTGGCAAAGCATGAACTCGCTTCTGACACTGTAAAAGTTGACAAGCAAAGCCCATATTTGGATTTGTAACGCCCCTCGCTGCCTTGACAGATTGAAATGCATCCTCGAAGCTTTGCCCTTCCCTCCACATCAGGTATGCAATCACCAAAGAAGTTGATCTCGAAACTCCCTGACAGCAATGCACAAGAACCCTCCCACCTTGATCTCGAACATCCTCAAAGTAATCAAACACGTCATAGAGAATACTTGTGATGTCCTCGGATGGGCTGTCTTGCAACCAAAGTGTCTTGTAAACAAGATCGTTCTTGAAATACTCAGGACAAACAAACCCAACACAATTTAGTACATGAGTAATCCCATTTTGGCGCAAAACCTCACGGTTCTTAGCCACAGCATCACTCCCTAAATAAACATGGTCAGCAATCCTCGAACATTCCTTGTCGAAAAAAGCAAGCTTGTCCTTCTTAAACTGAAACTCTCTGACAGGCTGCTCTAAACCAGAATTCTCAAGTTGTTGCACAGACCCCCTTGGGGTTTGAGGATTAGGCCACACACCAAGATCATCGGAGCCGGCCTTCGGCCACTCCTCCACAGGTCCCCGTGAAATGGACAGCGGTTGAAGCGGTGGCAAACACGACCTCGCCTTATTATTTTGTTGGGGTCTCGGATTAGGCTTAGTCGGAGACCGGTCGGTCCACGAAACGGACCGGAGATAGGTTTTTCGATTACCACCTCCGGCGGGGCGATTCGTGTCCTTTTGGCGTAACATGTCAAATAATAGCTCAACAAAATTCCACTAAAAAACGGATGCCCATTAAAGGATTCTTCCTGGAAAGGCCATTGACAAAGCCAAGTTGCTGCCTTTGACAATAAATAGCTGATTACGAAATCTGAGTCTCTCTCTCTCTGCTATGTTCTCTTTTCTTCACCTAAAAACCTTGACCCTCCCTCTCTCTATAGACTACGTTTAATATATCCCTCCCCCTCTCTCTCTCTCTCTCTCTGAAACTATTTCTCAAAACGAAAAAGGAAGTAGAAAAATTAAATACGAGCGTGAACCGGTAAAAGCTCAGGCGGAGAAGGTACAGTGCAAGAAAGATTCATTCAACAATAGAGACAAAAAGAAACGTAAGAGAAGTGGAAGAAAGATGGTTGTTTTCTCTATGTATAGGAAAATACAATTACGTACATCAAGCAGAAAAAAGCAATGAAAACTAATTCAAAGTTAAGCTAAGACTGTTGAAACTTGAAAGGAGACCTACTTTTCCTCGCGGAGATCGAAAAATATTATCATTTATATATATGTGTAGTATATACACAGTACTACGCATGTCTCTATAGAACAGGGGCTTGGGATGATATTTTGAAATTTATCAAAATACCTTTTATTTATATACCTTTTAATAAACATGTTGATCGTTGTATAGGATCACAAACCTATGATGTATTTTGGAATACAAAGGTAAGATGTTTTAATAGATTATTGGAATTGGCTACAAGCATCTGGGCATCTACTTTTCACTTTCCATACACTTATCAAAGAAACGAAAAAAGGAAAGAAAAAAAAAAGTGGAAGAGTACACAAGTCGGCAACATGGAGTGGAAGAGTATGAACAAGTTGGTATTTGTTGAAAAATAGAAACAATGAGAGCGAGAGAGAGAGAGAGAGAGAGAGGACTGGTTTTTGATTGATGAAGGAAGCAAGCTTGATGTTTCTGTTTGGACTTGGTCAGAGTAGCGATTGGTTGGCTTTTGGTACTTTTTAGACTGAAGGTAGATAGGGTCAAACTCGCACATCATCATGTCATATCATATTGATCTATTATTTTTTTAGCATTAATTTGATTTAAAAATTTGCGATTTTTGCATCGCATGTCAAGTCTTGTGATGTCATTTATATCCTTGGCAAAGGATACACCTCATATCATTGAGTACTCTACCTAGGCAGAGGAATGCCAAAAGCACCGCCTTGATTTTCATCGACCGAGGAAAGTTTCTTACATGCATTTATTTACCTATTCTCCAAAAAAATAAATCTTTTTGTACCATGATACGATATAAGCCGGCGATTGACCGTGATACCGTCAACCTGAGGTTGCCGGAACCTAGAAATATTTTAGAGCGATACATATTTATTAAAAAAATTAATAAAATGTTTGATATGTCATTATTAATGTTATTACTCATACGAAAGAAATTATATATTAAACTGTTTTGAAAACATAATTTATATAATCAAGAAGTGAGAAAAAATTAAAGGATAATTTTAAAAGTAAAATTATAAATATATATGAAAAGTTACGAATAAATTTTATTTTAAATAATTAAAATCTCTAAAACGATATTTATTTTTAATGGAATGAAGTATTTATTAATTAAGAAGAGGGGAAATAATTTGTTACCTTATTTGTATTTAAATATTCTTAGAGATGTTTAAAATTTAAGGAAAACTGTGTATTGACCGGTTCAATAAATGAGTTACGCAGCCTTTGTTTCCTTAAAACTCAACCCCTGCATTTATGAGCGTGGAATTTGCATGTAGTTAAGAGTTTAGATCCCTATTTAATATTATGATAT
Organism: Erythroxylum carthagenense; assembly: GCA_026413575.1. NCBI lineage: Eukaryota > Viridiplantae > Streptophyta > Magnoliopsida > Malpighiales > Erythroxylaceae > Erythroxylum > Erythroxylum carthagenense. The sequence goes on from JANZLD010000001.1 coordinate 7,909,422, forward strand.
CTTATTGTGTCTAATAAATTTTAATTATTTATTTATATGAGTCTTATATAAGTCCTGTGTGAATCTCATATAGATCCCGCAAAATATATAACAGAGTAACATTGAACAGAAAATTTTACTCCCGTAGCTAATAGCTACTGCCTGGGATAACCATAACCACGCATTCTCTAAAGTTATGCAACTTTTCAGATTCCCAAGCAACCTGCCTGGCAACAAGCAAGCTCCCAGGACGGTTCATAATTTGGCAAGGTTTAAGTTTAAGTTGACAGGTGCGCCTCTCAATTGCAGTTCATTGCTTCTAAACGGGTCGGGCGAACTTTATGAAATGTATATAGAAATTAGTTGGAATTTGACCAGACAGACAACTGCTATTCTGCTGTCCTATCCTATCAATGTGAAGACCGTAAAGCCTAAGAAACACTTGCACTTCTAATTCTCAAACGACATGTAGACCAGACTCGGATGCCTAAACCGTCCAGAGAAAAAGAGCAGAAAACAAAGAAATAAATAAGCAAAAGCTTAACGGGTCTAGTCAATATTGTCTGCAGCAGAAATTTTATTTTTTATGCACATTCTAAAGACAAAGCATATGAATCCGATAAGATGTATTAAAATTGCACGACACAGTCCTTGACTTATAATTTAAGGTCTTTATTAAAAAATGTTTATCCTAATTTTATTATTATTTTTATATAAGTTGTAATTTCGATTCCTCGCTCAATTATATCAATGGAATTATATATTCTTATTTTCTCATAATTTCAATTCTTATAATAGAAGTAAGAAATTTAAAATTGTTGACGTAAGAAATTAAATGTTGAATAACTTAATTTCTACTAACTTACTATGCATTTGACATAACTCCAATATTTAGTTTCCCAATCATCATTTCAATTTCACAAGCCCAAAAAATGAAATTTCCAAATAATCTTTAACATTTCTTAAAACATTTATGCTAGTTCTTATTATTATCTTAATAGTATCATGTATTGAAAGCACCCTAAATTTTAACTAAATTAAGTTTCGGTCAATTTTTAGTATATAAATCACTTATATCGTATCAAAATTAGGCAATTTGGACTTAATATGTGTTAAAGATGTTATTTTTACAATAGAATTTTACAAAATATCCAAATAAGTATCTATTGTTATTGTCACCTATGCTTTCAAAATGTAATGATTACTATTTTAGTAATATTAGCATGTAATGAATATTATTTCAGAACGTTATAGTGCAAAGTAATAATAAAAATTTACTTATTTTTTTTAAACAATACGGTACAAGTCATACATTTAGCTTTTAAAAAAAAAATAAAAATGGTGATCAAGAAGAGTATGCATGTATCGAAAAAAGAAGAAACGTGAACCTTTTATGCTCATTGAATCCCAAATTATTCTGCTTAGGAATTAGCGGAACATTAGTTAGCAATAAGGATTGACAAAATTTCACTAACTGTGTTACTGTTTATAATATCGCCAGCCCATGGTCAGTGTGTCTAGTTTTGAGTTACAGTGGAATTAGTTTCATTTTTAATGCTTAGGCTTCACGCTGGGCTTGGAAATATCACCTCCCCGAAGCTTAGGGGGAATCGAAGATGGTCCTGGCCAAGGCCAAGGTGGCTTCATATTACCGGTTATTAACTTATTTAATGAGCATTTATTTATTAAATTGGTAGATGCTTAAGATAGGAACAAAGTAACGTAATACGTATTGCTATGGTAGGAAGTTTGGACAAAGAATATCGAAGAGGCAGGAAAAAAAGATAAGAGAGGTCAAGGAAGGTGGGCGATGAAAGGATGAAAACGAACGTGGCTCTTAAACATCTTCGATCTCCTGCTTCTTCAACCTTTCTGTTCCAAAATCTCCAAAAAATTTTCTTTTCACGAGTTGAGATTCAAATTGATTAGTCTTGGTGAATGCGTCATTGCATGAGACGAAAGGGAATATACAATCTATGGCCATATTCATCATGTTATATTTCACGCACTATAAGAAAAGTATGAAATATCAACAAAAACTTACTGATGGAAAAGAAAATGTCGCCAATAACTGACGGAAATAATACATCCGTCGGCGAAGTTGCTTGAAAAATTGAAAAGGGTTGAAACATAAAGGGAAATTTACCAACGGACTTTTCTGTCGATAATGTAGTCGGCAATTATGCGTTGTCTTCTATCATGGAGCTCAAACTTTTAATATAAACGACAACATTTTGACAAAGTAATCACACGACATCATTTTGTAACAATTATGAAGCCTTCAGTAACAAAATGACATCGTTTAAAACGAAGTCATTTTGTTATAGGACAAAACGTTTTGCTTCAGGTTGAAAGCGACGCCGATTGGTTGTAAGTTATACGATGTCGTTTTGGTTAAGTAAATAAGTTAAAGCCTTCAGTAACAAAACGACGACGTTTGGTTTTAAACCAAACAACGTCGTTTTCATTGTGAAGGAACGTTTTGTTATTTACACCAAAACAACGTTGTTTGGTTTTAAACCAAATGATATCGTTTTGTTGCTGGGACAAAACGCTCTCCCAGTAAACCAAACGACGTCGTTTTCATCATGAAGGAACGTTTTGTTATTTACACTAAAACAACGTCGTTTGGTTTTAAACCAAATGACGTCGTTTTGGCTTAGACAAAACGCTCTGTCAATAATAAAACGACATTGTTTGGTTTTGCCAGTAAGAAAACGACGTCGTTTGGTACCGGAGACGCAGCAACTCCATGGTGTAAAAATCAAACAACGTCGTTTTCTTGGTGAGAGAACGTTATGTTCATTAAACCAAACGATGCCGTCCACCGTCGATTACATCTACACCATGGAGTTGTTGCATCTCCAGCCACAAGCGTCATCTTCTCCGGCGGTTAACGTCAAGGTATTTTCCTCCTCTCTCTATCTTCACGACTGATTTTTTGAAAATTAATGTTTTCCTTTACCATTTCAATGTCTTGGATTGTCTACATTCATTGTAAAATTAATTTTTGTTGTTTCTTTGTATTAGCTGATGAAGATTGATTAAGTGTACTGAAGAAAATGACAAACGATGTTTTTGGAAAAAGAACACTCTAAATTAAACATCTTTGGAAGAAGTCTATATTTGAAGTAATAATGCATGGTAAACTCTAAATTATGTATTGACTTGAAATCTGGTTTTGTTAATTATTATATATTATAAGTTACATCATTATGAGATATGCTTTGATAATGAGAATTCATATATGGAATTATGTTACTTTTAATATTTTCTAATAACTGTAAACAAGTTTATAATAGGTTACTATAGAGGTATTTTATAATTCAAATACATTAACAAGGATATAAGTATCTTTGAATCATTAAGACTTATTGAATCAAACCAAAGTTGTATTAAGCTAATAAACCTTATAAAATTTCATGTGATTATTGATGTGTATGTAACCCATAATTTAGACACTACAATCCCTACTCCTAACATATCACCTATAATTGAAGGAGAGGAGCACTTTAGGAATAATGGAGATCATATTGATGAATTTGTTACTAAAGAAGTGAAAGCAAAAGCTCATGAATATGTTGAAAAATTATTAATGAATAAGTGTGGTGAACATGTTGATGGACAATATGACGAATATGTTCAATGAACCTGATAGATATGTTGATGAACATGATGATAAACATGTACAATATGATTTCCATGTACAAATTTTGAATGAACCTTAACCATTTTGAAATTAATTCAACTAATTATGGTAATTTTATTAATAGTGACAAATATCCTAGTGCACAAGACCCAACTGAAGCATTGCAAAGACCAAGTACAAGTATTAGGTATAATTCAATAGGTGTGGCATCATAATGGAGATCAGGCATGGAGTGTAAAAATGCAGAAGAATTTAAGTACAATAGCATCAATCTTTAACTTGAATTTGCAATAGTAAAGAACTGTAAAAACTTGTAACTCATCTCAATAGTAAAGGTTTTCAACTGAAAGAGGACACAATATCCTAACCAGTTTGATTACCATGTTTACTAATCTTCAATTTAACTTGACTACCATGTTTACTATCCTTCATTTTAACTAACTCCTAAAAATCGATTATTTGTTCCATATATAGAATATGGTTATCAATCAAAATGGTTAAACTTGTTTGGTTATAATTGAATCAACTATTAAACCCACAATATAGTTCCTAGGCCATTTATTTGAATTCCTCGAAGTCACTAGACTTTAAGAAAAAACTAATCCCTTCATAAAACAAACCCCTTCAAATATTGGTTATATTGAAGAAGAAATCAACCATATTATTTTAGTTTATCTTAATTGCCATTGTCATCTTAAGCTTAA
>JANZLD010000001.1:7936619-7948217 GCA_026413575.1 Erythroxylum carthagenense
AATATTGGTTATATTGAAGAAGAAATCAACCATATTATTTTAGTTTATCTTAATTGCCATTGTCATCTTAAGCTTAATTGGAGTTCATTCCAATATCAGTGTACAAAAATATCATAATATAAAGCAAGTCAAGTTGACAAACCAATCATACTCATAAATACGATTTTCTATATAAATTTTATATTTTCAATGAAAAAAGAAGGAATGGTAGCTTGAAAACCTTAGATAATGTTATATGATTGAAGTTCATGGTACCTAAATACTTCTCTAAGTCATTCATTTTATTGGACACTCTAAATCCTATATTATGTTTATAGTTCTTAAATCCTAACTATCTCTCCAATTATTTGATTTTAGTATAAGGCCTAGATACCTCTCTAGGTCTTTTATTTCAACGAATAGGTTTGTTAGTTATTAATTCTTAGAATCCCCTTTAAGAGCTTCAATTTTTTCCTAAAACATTAGATACTCCTCTTATTATGTAATTGTTAATTCTTAGAAAACTCTATATGACCTGTAGTTTTTTAAACCCTAAATACCTTTCAAGGGTTTTAATTATTAACTTATAGATACCTCCTTAGTACCTTCAATTTTTGTTTGATAACTAAATTCATATTTAGACTTGCAATTATTAATTCTTAGAAACATGTCTAAGACATTCAATTTATGTTTACAGCCCTAAATACCAGTGTAGGTTTGTAGTTGTTAATTCATAGACATAGCCAAGACCTACAATTTTTATCTAAAACCTTTGATATTTATTTAGCTTTATAATTGCTAATTCCAAGAAGCCTCTATATGATCTTCAAAAACTTTCCTCTTTAGGTTTGTTGTTTTTAATTCCTAAAGTTTCTCTAGGAACTTCATTTTATTTTGTCTAAAGTCCCAGGTTTTAGTTTGTAAGTGTTAATATTTAAAATCCTCTAGATAACTTTCAATTTTGTCTAAAACCTAGATATCTCACTAGTTTTGTAATGGTTAATTCTTAAAAGCTTATTTAGGATCTTTAAATTTTTCCCCAAATACTCTAAATACCTCTCTAGGTTTGTATTTAATAATTCTTAGAAACTCCTTTAGGATCTTCAATATTTATAAAAATATCTAAATATTTCTTTAGGTTTTACAATTTAATTTAAGTATTGTCCTAATTACATTTTAAGGCTTTTTTAAAATTGTTAGTTATAAATCTTTGATTTCCCTATAGGGAATAACATGCAAAATGAGTAAGGAATAAGAAGTAAATAGCATAAGATAAAGGGTTGCCATGTCAAAAGAAAGATCCAATTCAAAGAGGAGGAAGAATCACCATCATATATGAAACTAAGCTTAAATGGCAAGAGATGAAGGAGAATACCACATTACATATAAAATGGAAACACCCATAAAGTAGAGTGACACCCATGCATATGTTAAAACAAAAACCAATCAAAAAAAGAAAGGGAAAATACATCATGTAAAGGTGAAATGATAGTAAAAGAAGGGCAAAATGTAAGAAAAGAAGAAAAATAACAAAAGAAAGATCAAACAATATGTATTAGGGGAGATAAACATAGCAGACTAATTTTGTTTTCAACTTTGTATTATATTGATAAACTCTTATTTATTTAAGTGTTAATTAAAGTTGCGATTAAATACTTGAAATTTTATTTTTTCCAAAAATTGCCCGACTTTAATGTCTCTATTAATGGAGCTGAGAAGGTAAGCTGCACTAGATATATTGGTTTGACACATAAGATAACAGGAGGAAAGGATGTGCAACTCAAAAAAATTTTAATTAGTTAATTAGTTAATATGGACTGAATTGAAAATAGACATATAATTTGGAGACCCAATTTGAGTTGTGGTTACTGGTCGATATAGAAGTGTATTTTTTGGACCTTTATTTGAAAAGGAGGATATCCATTTTATAGGAAAAAATTTGTTGAATTTTCAATAGGGTCCTCGTAAAATGTGACATAACCGGTTTTTAATTAAAACAAGAGCTTCTTAGTATTAACTTATGATCTTATTATGGAGGAGACTTATAATTATGCAAATTATTGGGGATAACACCTGATGGTTGAATCATTTGAGTATACCTAATGACCTTGATTGATTATATTATTTCATGGCAATTGTTTTAATATATCCTGCTTTCTTCAGAGTAAAGAACGAATTTGTTCTTGGTTGTAGGAACTCATTTGTTGCTAGTATTTATATTTTAAAGGGGATTGAAGAGAAGCTTTCGCATGTATTTAAATGACATTCATTTTCGTATATGGTGTGACAATGTTAACAATGAATTTCACACATTTTAATGACATTTGTATTAGTTTCTATATTTTTCATTCTAGCTTCGTCATCATCATCTTCCTTCACATACTTAAGGAAGATCCTTTTGTGTGCTAGTTGAGGTAAGTGATTTTGTTTTTTACTACATTTTTGCTCTCTTGGTTTATTTGTTTGCGGAATGAACTTCCCATCTGAACTTCCTGCATTTTTAATTGATATGGCCTGCAAGATGTGAAACTTGTTTATGGTATGAACTTCATTTTATCATTGAATTAATATAAGATGAGTTTGACGTATATTATAGTTCCAATTACCTTAATATGTCAATCTGTTATTTCATTGATTCTTATTCTGTCATAATTAGCTTCTCTTTATTTTTCATGTCAAAAATTTTGCACGCATCTTTTAAAAACTGTCTATATTTTAACACAATTTATTAAAATAAGTATTCATATTTTTATGAATACTTATTATATTTGGCACGAGTACATATTTAATATACGACTTTTAATATTAATAATCTTCTAACATATATTATTACAAACATATATGTTTGATCTTCAGGATAGGTTCATTTTTTAGATTTAAACCCCTAAACCTTAACTCATAACCTGTGATGATTGCTTTTATGAGGCTTTTCGGTGAAAAATACGAGGAGCTTAGGAGTCACAACGAGAATTTGTTATCTTGTTTCACAAATCTTATCTTAGATGTGAAGTACTATTTGGCAAACATAAATGATACTGAGTAATGATTCACTGTTGTTAATTAACAGTTGTGCAAAAATTAGTTATGTTGATAGATCTTAGATGTATATACGATTAACACCTGATGGTTACATTAATCTTGAATCTGTTGCCGGATTTGAAGCTTTTATTCCTTATGCATGTTCTCAACTTGCATATATGGATGGGCCAAAGATCATATGTCCATATAAAAAGTACAAACACAAATATTTCCTTCCTATTGATGAAGTTAATGGGCATTTGTTGAGAAAATGGTTTGTCCCTAATTATTTTGAGTGGACACGACATGGGGAACCTGGTATTTGTAGCACTTTAAGGGGTAATCACGCAGAATCATCTGTCAACTTCAATGAGTTTAAAGGGAGGATTCCATTTAGAACAAATTATGAGTCAGTTACTAAAAATCCGTACATGCAAATAGTTTATGATGCAAGTGGTAATACCATTGAGGGAAATAAGGAAAATCTTGAAGAAGAACCTAACCCACATGCAAAACAATAAACTACATTCAGCAGACCAAGAGTTATGGCCAAATTGTGAGATAATGACCCAATTGTCTTCAATTGCTTGAATATTGAACATAAAGTTTGAAGGGCATATTTCAAACTGGAGTTTTGATAAAATTCTTGAGTGGTATAATGAATCATTGTCTCCTAATCATACAATGGTTGATAGTTTTTACAATATGAAAAAACTTATTAGGGGTCTTAGTTGGCCTGTTGAAAAGATTGATTGTTGTAAATTGGGTTGTATATTGTATTAGGGAGATGATGTGGAATTACAAGAGTGCAAATTTTATGGTCAACCAAAGTTCAAGCCTAGAAAGTGTTCGATGAAACAGAAATTAGTACCCTAAAAGCAGATGTACTATTTCCTGCTAACTCTGAGACTTTAAAGACTATATACTTCTGATGCTACTGCATCTTACATGAGATGGCATAATGAACATGAACAAGAAGACAGAATTACAAGTCATCCTTCAGATGCACTAGCATAGAAACATTTCAATGACACCCATCTTGAGTTTGCAACTGAAAGTCAAAATATAAGGTTAGGGTTGTCGACGGATGGATTCCAACCTTTTGGAGAATTTGGCCAGCCATATTCATCATGGCCAATCATAATAACTCTTTATAATTTGCCTATATGGATGTGTATGAAGGACGCATATATATTCTTGACAGTGATTGTGCCAGGCCTTTCAAATCCAAAGTATAAAATTGATATTTTCTTACAACCATTGATATCAGAATTGTAACATCTTTAGGAATATGGTATTCAGACATATGATGTGTCTCTGAAATAGAATTTTGTGTTGAGAGCGGCATTGATGTGGACCATTAGTGATTTTTGGGCATATGCCATATTGTTTGGATGGAGCAAAGTAGGAAAACTGGCTTATCCTTATTATGACAACGAGTTTGATGCTTTTTATCTTCCAGACGGGGGCAAAATTTGTTGGTTTAACAATCATAGGAAATTTCTTCCTCTAGATCATCCATTTAGAAGCAATAAACAAAAGTTTATTAAGAATAGGATGGGAAAAACACCTCCTCCCCCTTACAAAGCTGGTGAAGAGATTTTGCTGGAGCTCGATGAATTAGGCTTGCTGAAGGTTACAGAATTTGAAGCTGATGAAGTTAATACAAGCATTAGTAAAAACTTTGGTTGGAAAAAACGAAGCATCTTTTGGGATTTTCCATATTGAAAAACTAATTTGATATGTCATATTCTAGATGTGAAGCATATTGAAAAGAATTTTTTTGAAAACTTGTTTAATACCATATTCAACATTGAAGGAAGGACAAAAGACAATACAAAATCATGAGCAGATTTGTAACTTTTTTGTAGAAGGAATGAGTTATATAAGGATCTTCGCACTGGTAAATATCAGAAAACATGTTACACTTTGGATAAAAAATATAAGGAAATATTATGTGAATGATTGAAAAGTATAAAGTTTTCCGATGGCTATATGTCGGACTTGGCAAGATGTGTGGACATGAGGAAGTACAAATTATTTGGGTTGAAAAGTTATAATTGTCATATCTTTGTGCAAAGGCTAATTCTAATCGCATTTTGGAAGTTACTACCGAATAAATTTTGGGAAGTGATAACATAAATAAGTTTGTTTTTTAAAGTTTAACATCATCCGAAATCAAGTTAACTGAAATGGAAATACTAGAAAGGGAGATTCCTGTAATTTTGTACAAGTTAGAAGGGATTCTTTCTCCAAGCTTCTTTGATTGTATAGAGCATTTACCTGTTTAGTTAGCACACGAGGCAAAACTAGCTAGTCCAGTTCAATATCAATGGATGTATTCGTTTGAGAGGGAATTCAAATTCAAATTATTGTAATTGAAGTAATAACATGTTTTAACTATTAAATTATAATAACCATATTTTCTAATATAGGTATTTGCATCACTTAAAGAAAAATGTCAAAAACAAGGCTAGAGTTGAAGGTTCGATATGTAACACTTATTTAGTGGAGGAAGCTAGTACATTTTGTGAAAATTGTTTTGAGTCACATGTTCACACAAGAGAAAGAAAAGTTCCTCGTAATGACGATGAGGGAGGAATGAGTGATGCTGATAGTAACTTATCCATTTTCACATATCCTGGGCGACCATATAGATGTGTAATAAGAAGAATGTTAATAGAGCAAGAACTTGAAGCTACCCATGGTTACATTTTATTGAACTGTCAAGAGGTTCAGCCTTTCGTGCAATAAGTTGAACATGATTATATCAATTTTCAAATTTTGTCTTACTCATAACTAAAATACATAATAATCTATTTAGATTATACATGCAACATCCCACTACCATAGGGTACATAGCCTAACATTCAAGCACTTAACCTATGATAATGGTATGTTAGAGAAAAAAACAAATCCCACTTACATATGGCATCAACTAACATCATTTAAAAGTCAACAAATTTTAAAACCATTCATTTCATTCATTCACAAAGTTTACACTATTTCCATTAGACAAATATTTACAAAACCTCATACAGGTTCTAACAAAAACTACAAAATAAAAGCTATAACTTTCTGATGTCAGCTGACAGATCTCTGAGCTATAACTTAGTACAAAACGTTCTTCTAATCCAGAATAAACACTAAGTCTCCTGTCTCGTACTTGAAAAATCACGTTGCAATTTTTATGAGTTTTGCGAACTCAATGAGTAAACCATCATTGACGATTTCACCGGATTCACATACAGATATCACATATTTGACAATTAATCATACAGAACATGTATATTTCAAATACTCACACTGTCAGGCACATCATTTAATCTTTGCTAATTAGATCATATATATAAACAAATACATATGCATATGAGACTCCAAATTTGATATTAATGTTATGACCGAGTGCCTATCACATACAGATACAATTACTAGCCCAGTGGGCTCAGTCAAAAATAATTATCACGGAGCATAGCTCTACGTGCAGAATCAGTAGTCATGGAGCAAAGCTCTATGTGTAAGCGTTTTCATACTGGCTACTCCGGTCATAATGCCTTTATCTGAGCATGCATTTTATAAAATGCTTCAATTTTAGATTATGCCATGTATAACAGTCACATATAATGCACAGTCAGAATCTCATAATCATCGGATCTAAGTCCGACATTCAACTTTCTTTGAGAATTCATGTAGCAGTCAGAATCTCAAGGCGATCAAGCACTTTCAATACATGCCGAACTATTTAACTCCTCAAATTTTGAGTTCAAAATTCATAAACAATCGCAACAATTCAATAATTGGCAAATCAAATCAATTTAATCCTAGGAAATTATCTAGGTTGACTCACAGTACACTCCAATAAGTTATTGCCTAGGTGGTCCAGCAATATTCAACTGGTGTCCAATATGCTCCTCTATAACATACACAACACATTAACAAATATCATATTTTTGCACAAATATTTAAGTATTCCTTTATGCACAAGTATTTATAAAAACATGCACAATGTATGTTCAATGACAATTTTGAGTATATTATTAATTCTTATCACCAAATCAATCAGATATCAAAGCCCTCATTAATCTCCTTTGTATTTATTAATTGGACCATAATAAAACCATGTGAAACCAATTACATAACTTAATTAACCACTTCAGGTTTTTCTAACAACATACTTACCAATCAACTTTCATAGTTAATTTCATCAGGAAAGTGAAGGAATTTGGTAACAATTCCTTCCAACAAATTATTCTTCTATGTATTAAGCCTCTATTGATACCAAGATCATTCAATTTGGTTCATTATTCAATGAGTTATGAGCAAAATACCACAAACTGTGCGCATTGGAAATTTTGGCTAATGCATGGTCATGCATTCAAGTTATACACCTCATATATCTCAATTCCGGTATCTAAAAATTACAAAATTTATACCAATTTAAAGCTAAGAGAATAAGTTATAACGTTTATGAAGATACCTTAGTCTAATTTGGCCCATATAAATACAATGTATTCAATAACTACAGGACATGATTTCTGTCCCTGGTAATGCTACAGCCTAAGCTAAGACTTAGTTTCATGCCAATTTTGAAAGTTTTAGAAACATAATTAAAATTCAATTTCTTCAAGAAAATTGTAGAAGTATGTCTCTAGTTTAATATGAACTAAGAATTAACTCATTTAGAAATCTACAGATCAAGTAATAATCAGAATACCGAATCATGTTCATGAAAATTTTCCAATTCATAACATTCCAACAGACTTCCACACTTTCTTCTTATCAATCATTTTCAAATTAATTCAAATAGCTCTAAATTTTTATGGAGAGAAAGAAAAATGTCTTAGGAATCCATTGATTCAAATTCCAAGTCATTTAGAGTTTGGATGAAAAAGTTATAGCCAAAAGATTCAAGTTGTGCAACAAAACTATTCTAGTTCATATTTACATTTCAAACACTAACATGAAACACACAATTCATCATCTTCTTCTTCCTTCTTCTACTGCAATTTTTTTGTTTTCATGAACAGTAATAATTCTCAATAGAACGTGTATCATGCTTTTCCACTCCCATTTACATTTAAGTCACTCTAAACTAGCTCATAGCTCAAGATCAAATTCAAACATCTAAAAACTGATACATACCCATATTTCAGCATTTTCAACTTTCTCTCACTATTGATTTTTTTTTGGTTTTCATGAACAATTTTCGACAGAATCCATAGCCTCTTTTTCCACATCTATCTGAAGTTAAATTCATAAACCTTCATCAAATCTCAGCTCATCTAAACACAATCAACGCAAAAATCCAAGATTTAAACATAAACTTGAAAATCGATATCCCTCATGCTTACTCCTTATTTTGTGCATTTTTCTCCATGTTTTAGTACTTATTCACTCTCATTACTAAATTTATTTCTTCCATATCACTCATGCATGAACCCAAGTACAAAACATTACAACATCAGCAAATGTTATTCACAAACAAAAACTTACTTGATGTAGAAAAATTTCAGCTCAAAATTTTAGATTTTCTAACCCTCTGAAGCAACCAAACATCAACGCACATTTATTATCTTCAACTAGTTCTCCAGCAGTTGAGAGTTATACAAAAACATGCATACAAGTAGTTTTGATGATGGGTGAACAGAACAAGGAAATGAGTTTTCATATGGAGCAATGAGAAAATGAGGGAAAGACACCTAACTACATGGCTTAACACTTCAATGACACATGGCACCCATGCATGTGGGCCACGTGTCACCTTCCCGTTTGTCTTCTTTTTTTTTTAAACCCCAAAATTTTGAAAATTCTCACAAAAATCACCAAAAATATGAAATAATCAGATTATTCTCCAAATAAATTTTCAGCTCAAATAATTCACAATTTACAGTTTAATAGCATTTTAAACAATCAATTATACTCAAAAAACGTCAATGAATGCATGTATAAATAATTGTAATGTGCAAAATCAATAATATCTTGTGCATGTATGTCACATTATGTATAAGCATGAATTATGCTTCCTAATTTCTCATTAATCTCTAATAAACACCATTTTAATCTTAATTCAAGTAACAGGATGTTACAATACGAGGTATTGTTACGTAAGATAGCACATAGGAAGAAGTAAATAATGAGGTTGGAAAACACTTTGCACAATGGTTCGAGAAATATGTAAGTTATTGCTTACAAATATTCTCATCATTGAATTATAGGATTTAAGTGCTAAAATAAAATTATACTAATTGATTTGATAATTTCTTTTTATATAGGCAATTGAAAAATCAACAGAGAACAAGTTCATTTGTAATCGTGTTAAGGGACCTTTGTGAACTGTTAAATCGTATCCGTTGTATTATTTTGTTAATAGATACAAATATCATACAAAATATCATGGTCATAGCAATCATAAATAGTGGAGATTTCATACAGGGCGAATTGATGGATTACTATGATAAAATTATTGATATACTTGAAGTTGAGTACCTTGCATTGCCAATCAAGTGAACTGTGATATTTAAGTATGATTGGTTTGACCCGACTCTAAATGTTGGAACAAAAGTGTATAGCCAATACAATCTTGTTGAAATCAACAACCAAAGAAGATTGAGACAATTTAAACCTTTCGTGTTGGCTATGCAAGCGAAAAAGATGTGTTATGTCCCTTTTCCAGCTTACGATGAGATAAGTCAGATTGGTTGGTGGTTTGCAAAGTTAAACCTAGAGGTATTTTTAAATCATATGGAAAAGGAGAAAAGAGAATTCAAAGTGAAGCGTTTCAGGAAAATGCTTATTTTATAAATGCATCTGTTACATATGATGATAATGAACCTTTGAACGATCCATCTAATGAATATGTTGACGTTTCATCTGGAGAGGAGGACAAGGGTCAGAGATCTGAAGAGGAGCCCAATTTTGATTCTTATTATTCAAAAAATGAAGATGATTGTAATTTACAATAAAGTTATGATAGTGATTAATTTATGTTTGTGTTTGAATATTTTATTCAACAAAGAAAAACATTTCAAACTTTTCAATATATTGTGTCAAATATTTAATTCAAATTCTTACTCAAGGAATGTCAACATGGCGTCTGGTTCTGGATGGTAATAATTCATTTTATTGGGAGGAATGTAGCAAAATTTTCCATATTGAAGGATTACACAATGCAGCAAAGATCTCTACTTCTTTAAGTAATGATTGTTTGCCTTCCATGGCCAATCTTCTACTTCAAAGTGTATAGTATCATCTGAACAACATCACTTTCCTTATTATGTACATCTAATTTCCTATCATGAAGATATTATATTTATTCATATTTGATGATATATACTACATATTATTTTAAGCTTGCTTGCATCTCAAAGATGGCATGTACGCCGAAGGAGGTGGGAGCAATGAAACAATGGTCGATGAAGGATTAGGAAAATTGGTTGCTTTGGAAAAGTTGGCAATTCCACATAGCTCGTCTGGACGTTCACATACGTATGAGTTTTCATGATGGGTTCGTTTAACGAGTATCTAATATGACAATATGTAAGTTCTATACTAATTGTGTTGTAGGTAAATCCTTTTGTACCATTTCATCTACAAGTTTAGCAATAGCGGAAACACTGTTGTAAGAAGGTGTTCAAAACCTTACACGTGAGGGAAGAACTTTAACTATTTCCAGTGGTGTGTTCGAACATGCTAGGATCCTTTTTGGGAATCCAGCCATCAGGGACTCATTTACCTTCACTGACTCTCATGTCACTTGTAATCTAAGAAAATAATTATATCATTATGATTTATCTTTGCAATACACTAGACTTAGCTTCAAACTAATTACATTACTGTTCTATGATTGTAACAATTATTCTCATAATTGAATTCAAAGTTTGCACTTCAATATGATATTCAACAAATCGCAATATCCTATTACATATATTGTGTAAAATATTGGATTCAAATTCAAATTCTTATATTTCTACAAAATTCAATAAACAATGAATTTTAGGTAGAAATATGGGACCAAAGAGACAATGTGATGTAATGCGGCCCAGATTTAGACGCATGTTCGGCGGTACTTACTTTGAGTGTTAAACCCCAAACTTTTCTTAGAAGTTAGAATTATTATATGTGAAATATTGGAAGTTATAAGTTGCAACATGTTCATTGAGTATGGTTTAGTATTTTAGCCATAACTTTTTCTCTAGTTATCCAAATGAGATGACTCTTGATTTGGGTTAAACTAGAGAAATAGAGATACAACTTATTTGATGAAATTGAGTTCTAATTTGGTCTCGAAGAATTTCAATATTGTATGGAATTTGAGTACAGAATATTGTTTCAGTATAAGAATAGTTTGGAAATGTTTGGGATATAGCTTTCGGATTTCCAAACCAAATTAAATGATTTTGGTGTCATTGAAAAATTAATACAATGAGGAATATTTTTCTAGAAGGAAGTATTATCAAATTCCTTCAATTTTTCCCATGATCATTAGTCAAGGAGTTAGAAGTATAAGATGATAGTTATAAAGACAAAAGGAGGGTAAATATGGAAAGACTACTTAAATGAGGGGCAAAATGGGAAAGACAACTAAAATGTTGTCTTGAAATA
>JANZLD010000001.1:7969101-7985250 GCA_026413575.1 Erythroxylum carthagenense
TAAAAATCATAATGTCTAGTGCAAAGACAAGTAGACAACATATGTTTTTCACAACCAATAACTAAAAAAAATTGAAATATCCAAAACTTCAAACTGTCTTTGGGTGAACTTCACAACGTTCAAAACTCCATCTCCATATCATTTGCATTATTATCATCATATAAGAAAATAAAATATGTTAACAAATTGAGACAAATTATAAGTTAATTTAATATTTTAAGTAAAAATAAATAAATGATGAGAAATAAAATGAATATTTTAAGTAAAAATAAAATATGTTAACAAATAGAGTCAAATCTCTTTTCTAAAGTTTATTGGTTTTCTTGAATTTGGGCCTTCTACATTCATTTGCTTTTTTTTATTTTAATTCGGTAAAAAAAACTTTTTTTGAGTTTTTAATTTTAGTTTCTTCTAATTTCTACAACATATGAAAATAAAAAAGTTATTTTTTATTTTTATCATAATATAATTTACTATCAATTTAATATATATTATTTAATTATTCAATATTATTCTTAATAAGAATTATAAATAACTTAATTTAATATTGTATATTTAATTATTTAATATTANNNATTAATAATTATATGAATAGTTTATTTTAATAATTTAATTCAATTTTATAATTAATTTAAAATTTAAAATTTTTAATTTAATAATTACTAATAAAATTTAAAATTAAAATATATTTAAAATATATAAATTGTAAATATATTTTTCTTTAATAACTAGAATATATATTCAAAATAACTATTAATTTATAAATAAAAATTTAATTATTGAATTATTTATTTTAATAAAATATAATAATTTTCACTGATAATTATAAGATGGTTGAAAAAAGACCAAATTGTTCTTTAATGAAATTTAATTCACGAACTAACTGACTTAGAGTGTACTTGTTTCGGAGGTATGGAAAAAAAGTATAGGTATAAAATGAAAACTAATGTTTGGTATCAACGTACCATTGAAGAGGTAATATTTTCATTCCCCCATTTTTAGTAGAGAAATGAGAGTCATTGCTATACTTTTTGGCGCGAGTTTTGCCCGCGACTGTCCCTACTGTCCTTCACTCTCAAGCTTTTCTCTTGCCTACCTTTCTCTTTCGTGAGAATCAGAAACAAGAAACAATCTCTGCAGCATACAGCTGAAACTAAGAAGTACCACTAGCACCGCTAATTTTCTTCCTTTCTTTCTTCTTCAATTTTTTAATCCATATAATTGCATATTTCTCTCTTCTTTTCTACACATTGAAGAACTCATGTGTTGAACTCACTTTCACAATTGTCTCTCAGAGGCATTTGTGGTTTTCCGTCCAGACTAAGGTCATTTTGAGCTTGATTTGTATTACCCATCTTTCCAAATTCCAACTCTTACAGCTCTCTCTCATCAATTGTTTCTCTTCCTCTGTCAAAACTCCTACCCCATGCTACTTTTCTTCGTCTAAACTGGTCGACTCTCACCTAACAACTAATCTCTCTACCTCTCTTTGAAGATCCAGATCCTTATTTTTGTTAGGTTAGCCTGAATTTTATCCATCATAGCAAACTGTAGCCTTCACCATTTAAAGGTAGGTGCTTTCTTACTATTAGAATTCAGCGTGTTAGTGTTATAGAGTAGACTTCAATTCTTTGATTTCAATATGTCTGTTTTCTTTGAATGTGCGAACTGAGCAAAATAAATTTGTAGAAACAAACAAAAGGTCAAGACGAAGTACAAGAGAAGTAAACTACTCAGCACAATAACAATTGACTCTGTATATGAGAAGAAATTCCTCTCTCTTAGTCTTCTGTTGAAAGATGTTATAAAAGTTTTGGGTAGAATGACATCTGGTTAGTTGTTATTAGAATCATGTTACAAGAATGCTTAAAGTTTAAATTATGAGATATTGGGTATGATCATGTCGCTTTCTTAAGTTACAAACATATATATGCTTACTTTGTGGGACTTTTGGAGCTCCAAAACCATTGACCTCTAATGCCAGTGGCGACAACTTATTATTCCCTATATTTCTGTATCCCATTCGTAGGATAGAAAAGTGTATTTACTATACCATGGTTAAAATTGCTTTATTAAATGAAGCATGAATAATGTGTGCATTCAAAGGAACTAATAAATAAAAAACCAAATAAGTAAGAATTTCCTTTCTTATAGAGTCTTGGAGTTGCTTTTCTCATGCTCCTCTTATGTATATGTATGTGCCGCAATTCGTCTTATTTGTTTTGTTCTTTCTGCGATAGATACTATTTGGTGGATCCTCGTCAAAGGATTTTGAAGAAAGTGTGGGAAGTTTCCTTACAAATGGCTATACTTTAACAACTAGAGAAGAATTAGCTTGTCACTGATTTTTGCAAACTGCGAGCTTTTTTACTCACTTTATGCATCGTAGTATTGCCTTCATCACTTGTCATTAGCGTAAGTTATTGAAAAGTAGGCTTCAAGTTTCTAAATTACAACTTACAACTAATGTTATGCATAGGACTTTATAGACTTAAAAAAACTCAGGTATAACGCTATTAGTTTAATGTTATCATTCAGTTGATGCTAGTTGAATACATTGTCATATCATTTTTTGAAGTGGTTTATTCCTTAAATTATCTTTTTCCTTTATGTGATTTATGGAATTCTTACTACTTTCTGCTATCTAGGTGATATAGTGAATAACTTGCATCTAGTCTCAATTAACTTGGTTTATGAGTAATGAAAGTATTAGGCTTATGTAATTGTAGCAATCTACATGTTGCTGTTATGAATCGAGCATCAACATACAAACATAACGCATTTTACTTATGATGCAGTACACTGCATATATGGGAAAGACAGTACACTGCATATATGCAGTAGTGTAAAAGTTGTTTACTTCTTTTCAAAGGGGCATGTTTATTGTTTTTGTGTCTGCCTTATAAATGTTGAAGGTAACTCTCTAATGTTGAAGGAATTAATCTAAAATCAAATTATTGAAGTAATACGAGAGTTACCTCCATTCATAATCTAAGTTCGTACTGCAACGTGAGTATAATGTAAAATAACAATATCTTTCTATCTTTATGAATGGATTATGAATGGAGAATTTCAATCTTTTTAATGGAGTCAACAGAATCCATAATTTTATTTTATAAGCCTATAAATGATTCTTAAGCATTCCTACATGTTATAATTTCAGTGCTAATAAAGCTTTTTAACCATTGCTGCAAGTATCCCAATTGTCATATGTTGGTCTTAAATGGTAATTACCAAATGTCATATGTTGGTCATAAATGGTAATTACTAAAATTGAACAGACCTCTGCTTTTTCTCTCTTTTCTTTTAATCGAAGAGCATATCATGACATAGTCATATGAATTGTCAACTAATAGAAAGTGCTATTAAAGGAAATCCCTAACATCTTCTCATTGTATCTCATTTCACTTCGATATATTGAAGCTCCAATTTGATGATTGTTATATGATACAGGATCTTGTGCAACGACTTGAGATCTACAAGAAGTAGACAAGCATAAAGGTTGACTGTAAGTTTTCTGCATTTTGATGAACAATATTCACTGAAGTGGAGAGAATGATTACTTCACTTAGGTAAATAACCATAATGTGTTGATATTATTTTTGATAACCGTAACTATTATAAGTACTTTTATTGTCTTTTATTTACATTATCACCACTATTAGTCAAGAAGAGGTCTTATGTTGTCCTTGTGTTCTTTCAACTATGAATTCTTGAAAGGAAGATGGAAGATCCTTCTAATTTACGTACAAGTGTTGTATGGATCTACATTTGCTCAAGTTTTGAGACTAAAGCAACCTAGTATATGTACAAGACAAAACTTGAATTGTATTAGATTATTGCAAGAACTATACATTAAACTCCCATAGGAAGATCAACAATGTAGTAATAGGGAAACTAGAAATGTTAGGTGGATTGGTTGTGCATTGAGACAAACCATACCTAATTGCTCCCAAGAAGCAGTAGCTTTTTCCTTTTTGTAGTGAAAAGCTACTTTAAAAAGTCAAACATCTCCTCGGATCAAGGCAATAGTGTAAGTCATATAAGTGGATCAATTAATTCAATCTTTTCGGGGACCTATTAATTGTTGTGCCATAGTTGTTGTCAAATCCCAGCCAAGTTGCTATGTGAAAGAGTGCACATGTTCCCATATGCTTCTTTCCCTACCCTTCATTCATATATATCCTTTATTAATCAATTGACCTAAACTTGATTATTTTTATCAAGGTTGGGAACTAGAAGTACATTAGTTATTTGGTTTAAAGTATGCTTAGGAACTGATCTTCATCTTGATCTTCTTTCTCTATTACCTTCGCTTCTTGTTTTATCTCTTTTTCACTGCTATTACCTAGCTTTTCAACATGCCATATCTATATGTTGGACAATTATTTTCTAAATTTTTTAATGTAGATCAACATGGCTCGCCCCCTATGCGCAAACGATGGCACAAACTAAAGCAACTTTTGATACTTCAACAAACAACAAATAATATGATGGCTTTCTTATTTGCTATCCATCATATTATCTATTGTTTGTACCTTCAATATAAGGTCTATGAAATTAAAACAAAGGAAGAAAAAAAGATTGATAGAATGAGATAGATGTTTAGATTGACCATGGATTGTGATAATGCCTGCATTAGTGAACTTCGTATGGATGAAGCAACCTTTAGGATATTTTGTGATATGGTAAGAGATGTTAGGGGTTTAAAAGACACTAGGAACACATCCATAGAAGAGGTCATAGCAATGTTCATATACACCTTAGCTCACTATAAAAAGAGTATGATAATAAGCCTACTTTTTCTTTATAGTAAAGAATCCATGAGTCGGTAATTCCATCAAGTTCTTCATGTAATTATAAGATTGCATCATATATTGCTCGAGAAGCCAAAGCCTAGGAGTTTTAGATGAGACACTAATTAAAGTTATACCTCCTAATGAAGATAAGCCCCGATATTGCACAAGAAAATGATGTATTTCAACAAATATTTTAGGTGTTTGTTGCCCAAATATGCAATTCATATATGTATTGCCTAGTTGGGAGGGCTCTACACGATGGTCATGTGCTTCAAGATGTGATCTCAAGGCCTCACAGTCTATGAGTCCCTCAAGGTAAATTTCTATTGCAATATCCAAATTTGTTTCTCTTTAAGTTATGATGCTAAATCATAACTTATTGTTTAATTATGAAGGATGTTATTACTTGGTTGACTCTAGATATTGCAATGCAAATGGATTTTGCTCCGTGTCGAGAACAATGCTATCATCTCAAAGAATTCGATGGCCATTGACCAGAGACAGTAGAGGAATACTTTAATATGAAACATTCCAAAGCAAGGAATGCTATTGAGAGATGCCTTGGATTATTGAAAGGAAGATGGAAGATCCTTGCATCCCCTTCATTTTTCTCAATTGAAACCCAAGTTCACATTATAATGGCGTGTTCCCTTCTGCATAACTTGATTCACGTTATAATGACTTGTAAGAATCTTGTAAATGTGTTATTGTAACCTCAAAATGTCATAAAGATGTCAAAGAATCAAAATTTCAAATATTTAAACACATACTAACTTTATAATGTTGTTAGACACAAAAGAATATTTCTTATAATGACTAGTAATAGTGATATTAGTCAATCAATCTACACATTAGTTAATCAACATGACATATTAGTCAACCAATATACACTCTTATAGTACATAATTTTTTTAAATTCCTAATATAATAGTTAATTGTACCTAGGCATTGTTTTACTGATGTAAACAAAAACATTATATTGGTCGATCACACCTTAACATTGCTTGATTATTTTCTACATGAACTTCAAATTAGTTAGTTACATGTACATATTAGTTGACCATTGTGCCTGAAAGCATATGTCCAAAGAATTTTCAAGCAATTTCAAAGATTAAACTCCACTTCTTTAACCAAAACTTAATCAAAAAATATTTCAAAAGTTTCCCCAAAGAGTACTTTAAAGATCAAGAGGGTTTCCTTTGAAATTAAAACATTAATTCCTCTTGATAAAAGAAAAGATTTATACATTAAGTTTAGAATATCATACGCATGAAGAGCCCCTAACATGTTAAAATAACCTAGTAGGAGATATAAGAAAGGTTAAAAGTAAATTTGTAGACTTATTGTTCCTTGACTTAACTTGAATATATTTGGACTTTATAAATTGTTTCTTGAATTCATTTTATATTGCTTTCTTTTGAGACATCAAAGAAAAAATCAATAGGAGTAATTATGCTTTTTTATCATCAAAAATGAATTGTAAGCTCTGTTTGTTCAATAATCTCCTCCTTTTTTATAATTATAAAAACATATTGTGGTAGCAAAAGGTCAACAATAAATTAATCATTTAAGCAAATATAGTCTATTAATATCGAAGTAATTTAAATCTTTTACTCCTCCTTAATTCAAGCATCACAAAAATATACTCAAAGGCTAAAAGATAAACTAGCTCTCATTCATACATATTAATAGTCAAACAAAGTAAAAACACAAGTTTAGCTCAATGAAATTGATTAATAATAAGTTTGATGCAATTGTACATCCATAAAAAGAACCATTTAAAGTACATACTACATCTAACTAAAATAGGTATAAGTCTTACATCTGATAAAATTAATAAGAAGTTAATAATTCCCCTAAATATAATAAACACTCCCCCTGAACATATCTAATATTAGTAATATAAATATTGAAAAATTTAAAAATAAAAAATAACTTAAAGAGTGTATAGATAAATAAAGTCAAACCAAATTTATAGTGGTTTAATAAACAATCCTTGCTTATATCCACTCTTCAAGACACTTCTTAGAATTTCAATAATAATATTGTTTAAATAAGGTAAAGAGGAATGTTCTTATAATCAATTCTTTTTCAAATTAAAAAGGAATGTATTGAATAATCTATAAAATCAATATTAAAGCCTAAGCTAGAACAAAAACTTTAAAGATGCTAAGAATATATCTAAACAAACAAGTTCTTAGTTAATTAAAAGCAATTATATCAATAATTCCTTATTCTAGAACCAATAAAATATAGGATCTAGAGAATAAGTAAAACTTTATCCTAAGCAAGGGAATTTTGGGACATGGTTCAATTTTATTCAATAACAACACATATCAGGACTTGTATATCAAACTAAAACTTTGTAACATCTATTAGAACTTAGCCTAGGTATATGATTGATCCCTTTTCTTCCTCTTTTAATAGAATTTAGAATTCTTTTCTACCTTTGAACTTAGAAATCTATCATTTTGGATTAATGGCATCAGTGTAGTATCATTGTGTCCTGACTTGAGTGAACATATTGATAATGGTTTACTCACTGAGTTCGCTCATCAAAATTGCATTGTTGATTTTCAGGTACTGAAACAATGTAGTTTCTAAGACAATCTAGTAGCAACCTAGCATTATCCAGTTTGGAACCAAGAATGGCTCAAAGATCTGGTTAGTTGATACTGAAGCATCTAGATAGAATATTTTAGTCCAGTACCTAGTTTTATGTTGTACACATTGTATAGAGTTGCGAACTTTGACATGTTATGTGTTGTATAAAAATGAGTTATGAGATAATAACACAATGGATAGTTATGTTTATGAATTAAATGCAAGGAATGTAATGACAATGTATGCTTCTGCACATAAATGAAATGAGAGAATTTAGTTTTTTTTTCCTGAAATGTTTATGTTCTATATGATGCTACGATAAGTGATGTGGTTGCTCTAACATGAATCTTCAATGGGGTATATGGTCGAATATTCTTTGAAATGTCGGGTATGTTTTCTATAAAAGTGGGATATTACACAAATGATGAAATATAGTTTAGGAGGGATATGTTTAGTCTAAACTAGCTTCTTCTATTAGATTTTAATGGTTAATTTTTTGAAAAATTAGTAGCAAGATTGATTGGTAAAATGCCTAGAAGAATGTCTATGCCATCTAAAGCTATCCTTTTAATATTTGTCTAGGTTTTTCCTTATCAAATTGTCTTGGATATTAAAGAATAATTTATGTTTAATTTTCCACTCATATCTATTCATAAGCTCACTAACCTTTACTTTAGGTTAAGGTTCATTTTGAATGCATTAAAATATTAGGGTTTAACTTGTATTTGGGTGAAAATCTTAGGTTCAAAATGTAATTTTTATCTACTACATTATCTTGTTAGTTTCACTTAACCTTAATAGGAAAGTTTGTCTCTCTCTTTTTTTCTTTTTTTTCCTTGTTGTAATACTTTTTAATAAGTGGTCTTGTTTAATTCATTAAATTTTTTGGTTTATCTGATGGATAATTTTGGTCTAGTAAACTTCTCGTTTGTCTTGGAACCTTTGTAGGTGTCTTGATTTATTTAAATATTTTTCCCTCTGGTTAATAAAACAAAAAATCACTTACATGTGAGTAATTTTATTCATGTAATGTCTAAAATCACATAATCTAGCTTAACTATTCTCAATCATTTGGAATAGGGTAAAACAATTCAAATTTGCCATATAAGTATTTCTAAAGACCATCTCCTCATTGGTGATTCACCAACGAACCATACTCATAAGGAATGGTTAAGAGATAATTCCTGAGTTGAATAACAATAAGCTCATTATTCTAATTAATCACTACGAGTATGTCAAAGACTTGACAAAATATTTAGAATTTCATATTCAATAAAAGGAAATATGTATTTATAAAGCATGTAAAGGGTTTTATCAGGATAAACAATAATATCAATCCCTTTAAACATATTTTACGAATTTTAAAAAGCTCTATAAAGAATTAAATATTTTGTATTGTTTAGTAATTATGTTAAAGTTGGACAAGATCAATAAGAGCAGATAGTAGTTATAATTTTCTTGGTTGGTCATACCTCTTAGTTTAAGGTTACTAACTCTTAAATTCTTTCTAGTGTTAAGATTCCTTCCTTATACAAGGTCTTTACTAAAATACTCTACACAAATGCCAATATGTTTGTTTATACCAAATTTAGACTTTTGGTTCTCTTACGTGTTGGAATAATGGATTTGACACTGAAAATTCATTTCATAGGAATAATAAATAGAGGAGGAGGGATAGCAAATTATGACAATAAAAATCAAGATGGAAGATCAATTATTTGTTAATGTTATCACGAGTCATAGTAAATGCATGTGCCAAAAGTTGCTAAATAATTCTAAAAAATCTCCTTACACTCATGTTGCATCTACTATTAGCATACCTAGCTTATTCGTTAAAAAGAAAATTATAGTTTTCTTCACGTAGTACCAAAAAGAATTACAAAGTTCATCTAACCCTATCACTTATATTGTTGACTCCAGTAACATATCTACATGTATTCTTTACTCTTCCTCATAATGTGTCATTGATTTTTATACCTAAAATTAAGATAATTCTAGTGTTTTTTTTACATAAACATTCTTCTCCTTTTCATATTACCTTTATCTAATAGATATATTTCCTCTATTATTGATTCTAACATTGTTAGTCCTACTATATTACTATCTTTGTCATTTTTCGTGAGCCTATCTTTTTTAAGTTTAATGTATGTGATTAACTCACTCATTCCTTATATTGTTGTATTTTATTCTTTCCTTTTGGGTTATTAAATGAGCTAGTTTCCTTTTGAGTGAGTACATTTTATGTTTGGGGTTTATTTCCTATTGTGTCTATCATTATTTTCTTATTTTTGTTGATGATTTCTCTTATATGACTTAGCTTAATTAATGAAAAGTCATTTTAAATTATTTTTCCATTTTTATTCTTTTTATAATGAAATAAAAACTTAATTCAATGTCTCTTATCCATATTTTGAGACACGATAATACTAAATAAAATTTTTCATACCATTCTAAATCAACACGACATATAATTACATTCTTCATTAATCCTTATATGTTAACACACCATTTCAAAATGGCATCTCCTTAAAACCTCTATAATACCCTTATTCAAAATGCATGTTCCTGAACCATTTTGGGTCAATGCATTCTTCACAACCTATTTTTTTGATCAAATATATGCCTTCTTCTTTTCTTTGTGGTGAGATTCTTTTTAATATTCTTTTTCCTACTAAACCTTCATTCCTTATTATATAAATTTTTGGTAGTGCTTGTTTTGTTCATGATATTCATCCTCAATTTATTAGGATAAATCTTAAATATTTAAAATATTTTTTGAGCTACTCTTATATAAAAAAAAGTTATCATACTACTGTTAAAATCTTAACAAATATTTGATATCAATCGATGTTACCTTTTTGAAACATATTCCTTTTCTTTTTTTCTAATTCTTCAATTTTTAAAAAGATGACAATAATTTATTAGTTTACAAGATTGCTTTTTAGACTATAAATGCTATCTATTCATATGAAACTTATACAAAAATGCAAACATTTTCTTGATTTATTCTAAAATATGATATCATCCTTATACAAGTTCAATACCTATCTTTTAATAGACATCAAATACAATAATTGATGATCTTGATCTCCTAACCGCTCTTTGCAAAGAAAAAAGTTGGTACACTTTTCCTATTTTCTCTTTTTATTCTTATGATCTTTTTTCTTCCTCTTTGGATTATTTTATCTCCCCATTTAATTCCACAACTCTTCCAAAAATTGTTTATGAATCCTTATCTCATCTTAGCTGGTGTGAAGCTATAATAGAGAAGATGAATGCTTTAGATGATATTGGTTTATGAGATTTAGTTAACTATCTATTAGAAAGAAGGCTATTCAATGTAATGGGTATTTATAGTGAAAGTCATATCTAATGGAGCCATGGTTTAGCTCAAGGCAGGACTTATGACAAAATGCTATGCTTAGACTTATTATGTCAATTATTGTGATACTTCTCTCTTGATATGAAATTAACCTTTATTCTTTTATTCATTTATACGTTAGCTACTAATGATTGGCCTTTACATTAGTTAGACATCGAGAAAGCCTTCATATAAAGTGGTCTTTAAGAGGAAGTGCATTTGGAGCAGCCACTTAGGTTTATAGCTAAGGGTTTCCATCTTTTAAAAGTAATTATATGGTTTAAAATAGAGTTATTATGATTGGTTAAAAAAATTAGTTAGGCATTCTAAAAGTTTGGCATGAATAAGAGTAAATCTAAACACTAAATATTCTATAAACATTTTGTATTTGTTATTATTCTCCTTGTTATAGATGTGGATGGTATTGTCATTACTATCAGTTATAATATGTATATTTTATCTTTGAAATCCTTCCTTCATATTTAGTTTCTTACGAAAGATTTAAGGGTTTTGAAGTAATTTTTGAGAGTGTAGGTGATAAAAAACAAGGAAAGACATTTTTTTAAATCTCAAAGGCAGTATGTATCAGATCTATCAATTAAGACCGGAAAGATGGGGGCTAAGTCATGTAGTGCTCTAATAATTCCTAATTTATAATTCACCAAATATTGAGACTAGTTTGAGAACTCTAAGAAATATGGGTGATTGGTTGGAAAATTAGTTTTTTTACAACAACTTTCCTTGATATTGCATATTACTATCTTCTCTAACCATTCACCATTTGGATGCTTTACAATAAATCTTATGCACTTAAAAAGGAGCTCCTAGTCTAGGGATGCTAAATAAAAACCATAGACATACTCATATTGAGTGTTTCTTAGATCCTGATTAGGTAGGCTTTAAGATTGATCAAACATCTACTATGGGCAACTATGTCTTTATTAAAGGAAACCTAGTCTCATGAAAAAGCAAGAAGTAACATATTATGTTTATATTCAGTGCATAATCTAAATATATAGCTATGGCATAATCATCATATGAAATAATATAGGTATATGAGCTCTTAAAGAAAATTGGTTTTAAAGCCTAAATACAATTAAAATTATAGCACCCCACTCCCGCAAAACCTGAACTCAACATCGATGGGTGATATCTGGGTTCGTGCCCCGCGATGATGACATGCTAGATCACTTAGTCAGTCAAAAACTCAGTATAATTTTTTTTTACATCCAAATACGTGAAAATTAGTAATCAATTTGGGCCCACTTTCTTTCATAACATTTTCGATCATAATACTACAATCATCAGAAAATTCAATAGCCATTTGGGCCCGTTACAAATACAAAATACTTGTCAAATTTTCATTACATTTCAAGAATCATATACAAACATTTCTGATTTGGAAATTTATTTCAAAATAGAAATATTTGGATACACAAGTTACAATAATTGCGGAAGACTTAATTTGATACAAAAATAAAAGAAATACTATTGCAGATGCCAATTGATTCCGACCTTTATCTTTTACTTGTATGTTGTAGGGATACTCCCGTTTGCCTAACGGGGTATTCTTCTAAGTCCTGAAAAATATTTACAAATTTTGGGTGAATTTTTTGAACTCAATGAGTGATCATCATCGATGGCTCACCCAGTCACATAACACATAATTCACTTTTCACATTATTTCACATTTCACATTCAATTTCACATTTCACATTCAATTTCACACTTCACATTCAATACACTTAATCATTCATTTTATACATATGTAGTGCACATAAAACTAACTTTCTATTTGTTACTTTGTTGTAACCAAGTGCCTAAACTATCCCATATAGGGCTCATTGATAACTGTCCCTTATCCGCTTGGGGGATACAGGGCTTATTAAATGTTGAGCCTGAAGCTCTGATTCACTTTTGAGCTCGAAGCTCATTTTCACTCATTGAGCTTTAAGCTCTGGTCGGTGGCTACTCTGGTCACAACATCCATTATATTTCATGCATTCATGCAATGGAATGCATCAATCACATCTGCATTTGCATGTTCCCATTCAATCTCATTCCTATATCATCGGACCTTAGTCTAGTATTCAACATTTAGTTGAGAATAACACTTTTACTTACATGCAAATACACATTCAGAACATATTTAACAATCGCATTAAGTACACTTAGTTCTTCTCATTCACATACAAGTAGTACTTTAATATCTCATCAATCATCACAATCATCAGATCTTCTGTCTGGAATCAACAATTAAGACGCATTCATATCGACATTTAGTAGTCAATTAATACAAAAATCAAACAAAACAAAACAAACAATAAAATGAGACTATCTAGGTCTACTCACAGTACGCTTCAGTTTAGCATTTGCTTCCAAATTCTGGAAACTTTTGAATGTAAACGTTTATCCTGCACATCACAATTATGCAATACACACATTGCATACACATTAATAACTTTGCACAATTATAAGCATTCATTTATGCGTACGTGAGTATATGGACTATGGGCAATGCATGTTCATGACAATTCCGGGTGTCTTTTCTTTAATTTCATTACAAAATCATTCTCATTTCAAAATTCATCTAAGTATAATTTATACTTAGGTTTAATCCTCACTAAAACCATTGAAATCACAATTCATTTCTCATTGACTCACTTCAGAATTTTTCCAAGTCACACTTTCGGGTCTACTATTCACATTCAATTAGAAAGTGAAATTGAGGTAATTTGGTTAAACTCTCTTCTAGAGAAGTGTTCCTTTATGTCTTATCTTTCCATTGACATCAAAATTACTCAATTTGGTTTAGTAATTTGGAAGATATACCTCAAACAATTTCGGGTTGTTCATATTCAAAAACAGTATACTATGTACTACTTCCATCCAGAAATTAAACATCTTAGAGACTGAATTACAATTCTACTTCTTCATATGATTTATATCTCTATTTCTCTAGTTTACTCCAAATCAAAAATCATATTATTTTTAATTCTACAGATCAAGATATCATCAAAATACTGAAACATGTTCAGAAAAATATCCAGTTCACGCACTTCCAATCGATACCCTTACTTTGATTCCA
Source organism: Erythroxylum carthagenense (assembly GCA_026413575.1). Classification (NCBI taxonomy): domain Eukaryota; kingdom Viridiplantae; phylum Streptophyta; class Magnoliopsida; order Malpighiales; family Erythroxylaceae; genus Erythroxylum; species Erythroxylum carthagenense. The sequence goes on from JANZLD010000001.1 coordinate 7,982,954, forward strand.
TCAATCTTTCTCAATTAAATTCAGAATACTACACAATTTTATGGAGAGGTAGAAAAATATCTTAAAAATCCAATGCTTCAAAAATTAGGTCATTTGAAGGTTGGATGAAGAAGTTATAGCTAAAAAAAAACTATCGGATGTTCATCAGCCTCTCAAAACTTCAAAGTTGCTATCATGCAATTGCACGATAGCAATTTTTGCTATCATGCAATTGCACGATAGCGATTTTTGCTATCAAATCTCCAAAGTCACTATCAAGCTTTTGCACGACGGTGCTTTTTGGCTAACCCTCAATGTCACCATCGTGCAAAACACTACTTCTTCTTCACTGACGTCTCAACTTTAAAACTCTATAACTTTTCATCCATAACTCAAAATTTTGCAAACTTTATATCAATGGAAAGATAAATGAAAGATTTACAGCTTTCAGGAAGACAATTTTGTCAAAATCTGCATATATCAGTACAGTAAATTCATGGAAATTTCGGATCAAAATATTTTTAACTCTTTACTTACAACATTCAATTCCTCATGCTTACTCTATCATTTCTAATTTAATGCTCATCATTTATCCATTTTTCTAACCCCCGCTTAACTCAACATCATCCATAACTAAATTATAGCTCATGATTGATCATAAACACTAATAACATAAACATACACATATATGTGCATTCATCATCCATTTTCTACACATATTTAACTTTATTTCCACTTTCATTTCACTTCTAACTATCACCTTGATCCTTCACATTTCAAGACACCGCATTAATCCCATTATTTAGCTCTAGAATCATTTTACATCATCACAAAAATATCCAAATAGATTCACATCAATTCATCAAGAAAACAGAACAAGAATCCATTATGTATCCAGTTTTTCAGCACATTTTCCCTACACCCAGTACTGAACTTCAAGTTAAAATTGGAAACTTCAAATGACAAAATTTGAATTCGACATCTTCATACAAAATGTATCCCTATGTCTCTAATTTAATCCAAATCAAGAATCATCTCAATTGAATAACTACAGAACAAGTTATGGATAAACAAACATAAGCATATCCACTGGAATTGTTACAGCTAACATTTCTCCAGCATACTTTAGACACCATTCACTCACTCAATCCAACATTATGTCATTCCCTATTCTATTATCCATCAAAACACAAGCAAGACATGAATCTATCCCCATTTCTCATCCACGTTTTTAGTATATACCTATCCTCATATCATGAACATCTAACTCTTAACTATCGTCAAACGTGCTCCATTCATCAAATCCATGAAGAGTAATATGTTACTTACTTGATTTAGCTTCAAAGCTCCTTCAAATCACCAAGAAACCCTAGCTCCTCCACATAAACTATCTTCACCTTTTTGAGGTGGAATAGGTTGGGTTTCTTTAGAAACAACAAGAAGATAGCAAGTATTTAAGTGGATAGGAGTGGCAGAAGACAAGGTTCAACTTTGAGGCTTGGGTAGTGAGTGTCGTTATTAAGGAGAGGATGATAAAGAAAATGAAGAAGATGGAAGCATTTGGCCAAAATGAAATGAAAGAAGGGATGGGCTTTCAATATAGTAACGTGGGTTACTAAAATGAGGTGCCACATGTCAATCTCCCATGGTTCCTTCTTGGTCCATTTTAATAACTAGTCTATTTTGTCTCCAATTTTTAACCCAATTTTCTCCCAAATTTCAATGACACTTGTCATTAAATCTTAATGTCACACATTAAAATTTTCACTGCCATTTGACATTTATTTCTACAACTATTCATCAATTGTTCTGTCATTTGGCATTTTTCCTAGTCTAAAAATATCCTCAAATTTTAGAAAATTTCTAAATTTTTACCAAAAATTCTAATTCACTACTTATATATTTCCACTCAATTTTTAAGACAAAACATCATAATTTGCATCAAATTTACATTAAAACAACCATTTATACCTGGAATTATTCATTAATGCATGTACAATTATTTTCATGTGCAGAAAAATTTACTATTCATGTGTACGTATATGTCATATTATACATGAGCATGAAAATGCTTTTCTAAGCTCTCATTGGTCACTCATATTTACTATTTTAACCTTCCTGCAAGTAACGGGATGTTACAACTCTCCCTTCTTTAAAGAAATTTCGTCCTCGAAATTCTTACATGTTTGCTCGAACAAGTGGCGATAATGTCTCCTCTATCTCCCATTTAACTATCATCACTCGAATACTTTCTTCCACTTGACTGAAGTCAATGGAATCACTCGGTATGTCAATCACTTATTTAGTCGTTTTCTTTC
>JANZLD010000001.1:8052422-8069747 GCA_026413575.1 Erythroxylum carthagenense
GCACCCTCATCGTAGGATATGTACCGGTATGACCTGCGAGCGTAGCGGTGTATACTCTACGGTAAGGGGGCGCTACATGCAGCTCCTGTTAATCTTTCTGAGAGAGTATATGCTGTCATAGCAATTATAGTATTTAGTATGGTTTTTGGAAAGATTTTCCAGAAGAGTGATTTTGATACATGCAACAGTTGATTGAGAAAGCTGAGGCTGTCTTGGGGTGCTTTTCTGCAGCAGAATATATCCCTTACGTTGGTTGGATAATCGACAAGTTTAACCGTCATAAAAAAAAAGTTGAGCAAGTTTCCTTGGGATTGGATTCTTTCACCTTAGAACTGAGAGAACGGAGGAGAATGAAGACATTGTTGATATGATGTTAAAGATAAGGGAGGGACCATACTGAAATTGGTGAAGCACGGCTTACAAAAGATAAAGAAAGGCAATCCTCCTCGTAAGTTACCAACTTGTCCTTCCATGTCCTGGAAATGATAGATCATAGCAGCTCGTTCTTTGAGCGATTACAAACGCCTAACAGCAAATAGTGGGACCCGAATTTAGGCTGTCCAATGGTGGTGGTAATTACGAAGAAAACAACATTGGTCATGCAACATGAAGCTGCTGTCCGTAGATCCATAAGCCTTTAGTTTGCAGTTTCAGTATTGATCTCTTAGTTTAATCAGTTTCATGACCTTCAGAAATTAGAGATTCCATAGGCTTGTCTCCTACATGTTTCTCTACAGAACTTATTTTTGGCAGGAATAGACACCGGCGCCATTATAGGAATCAAATAATAATGAAGAAAGCTCAAGATGAAGACAGAAATGTCGTTGGAAAGAAAGGAAGAGTAACCGATGACTATTGATCAACTTAAATACCTAAAAATGGTGATAAAGGAAACTCAGACTACACCCTCCAGCCCCACTACTACATCCACGAGAAATATTCACACTTTTAAATCAATGTCCACAATGTCTATCCCAAAATTCTGATACAAGCTAATGCTTGGGCAATTGGACGAGATCCGAAATACTGGGAAGACCCGAAAAGTTTTCCCCAGAAAGATTTGTTGATAGCGCCATTAATTTCAGAGGACAACATTTTGAGTTATTGCCATCTGGATCTGGTCGCAGTGCTTGTCCTGATATAAATTTGGGAGTGACAGTAGTAGAGCTTGCAGTATCCAATCTTGTGCACTGTTTTGACTGGAAATTACCAAATGGGATGGAGAAGGGAGAGATAAACATGGAACAGGAAGATGGACGACGAGTTATCCCATCTCTAAGAGGATAGCTCTCAGCCTTGTGCCTGTCAGCCACCTCTAGAGAGATTAGGAAAATGATGGAATCTCTAAGGCACTTAACAAACCTGAACCAGCAGTTGCATGTACCATTTGCTTTCATTGGTTCTTATATATGTCTTGTGACTATGATTTACGATGCTGTAATATCTAGAAATACCTGATGTATAAAATGATGTCTTAATTCATGGCATTTGATGAAACACCTAATTATTCAGAAGCAAGAAAATCTTTTGTATAAAGAAAAGAATATCTTACCGACGGTAAGATGTTGATTAGACATTCAGCTCAATTTTGGACCGTGCGAGAACTATTTTGGTCTCCATTCTGAGAAACAGTACTAAGAACCAGAGGAGAGAAAATTGATCTCAGACGAACCAAAAAGACAGTGTAGTTGCTATTCTGTTGACAGGACCACAAATGGGCATCTATACAGACACTCTGCCCTTTGTCACAAGGTGTCACTTCTCTGATGCTGAAGTGGAAAATTTGCAAACAACGAATAAGTGTATAAATCATAGGAGAGGTTCTGAAAGTTCCATCTCATTGGAATTCTGATGTTGTGTTTCAGTTCTACGAATGCCTACGAAGTCTAGCCCAAGCCATTGCCATGGCCAGCATACATATCTCGGCCCACTACGGCCTCTTGAGTCCTCTCGGTTTTCTAACTCTTCAAGCTGACGACCGAGTTCTTCAACCCTATCCCTCAGCCTAGATGCCCTCATGTCAGCCAAGCTTAATGACTTCTCAGCAGCCTCTCTAGCTGCCATTGCGGCAGCTGCGGTATCTTCTTTGAATTTAAGCTTCTTCTGTGATTCCAACAAAGCTTGCCTGGCCTCTTCAAGCTCCTGCTTAACTGTAGATATCTGCATTAACCAAAGGAGGTTTAATTAGCTTTGTAATCTTTGCTTCGATGTAGACAATGTTTAACATGACAATTTCACGATGTAACGACTTAAACTAATGATTCAAAAAGAATAAGATGGGGGGTCCTGGAACAAGATTCTGCAAAATTCTTAAGTTTCCTTTCTCATTCTTCTATTCAAAATATGAACCCTGTCTTCAACCAAAATATCATAGGTTTTCAATCGTAAATGCAAAACCCTCCGAACTCAAATTTTTGAAGACAGTTCCCCATCGCATTCAATTATTTGTTTTCGTGCTCCAGTCCTATACGTCAGCATAAATTGAATCACTCTCTCCTATTAAGAGCCATCACACATTCAATTCCACGAAAACATCATTACTGTTGGGAGATTCACCTTGGCACAAGATTTGTTTTATCCATATGTTTATGTAAGATAACACCAATCTTATGAGATAATCTTGTTCAAATGACCCCATGTACAGGCTCATATTGCTTATAACCAAACTAAATCGGATACCTGAGCCACAAACTCTTGTTCAACAGCTCTGCCAGCAGCAGCCTCTTGCTCTGCTGCTACTTTCCATCTCGTAATTTCTTCTTCAGCAGCAGCAATGTCCATCATCAGCCCTTCAATCTGCAATTCCAGAAAGGAACATGGATATGAGCCTGACAAAATAGTTGGCATAATCATGAGTCTCGCTAAGTTATTCAGTGGAGAATGCTGATAGACAACTTCCAACGGTAAAAGCATTGCACAAGACAATATTGACTTACGTTTTCATTTGCCACTCTTTCCTTCTCTTCAAGTTTTTCTATGATGTGCATTCTATGGTTCAATTCCTTAGCTTGCCCCTCCACGCGTTCTTTAAGCAACATTGACTCCGCTCTTAACATATTAAAGCAGGTATACAGAGAAACTGAACGATCAGTCAAGAACAAGTTGTGACCTCACTACCTTTAAGAAACGTCGAAATACCTTAATTCCTCCACAGAATGCCGGAGCTCAACAATCTCTAGCTGAGATTCCTTTACAATATTCTCCAATGCACCAGCCTGTGATCAATAAGTGATTACAAGAATAATTAGGATTATTAAACATAAAATCTGGCTTGAAGATCAAATCATAGATGGAGGAAATAAACTAACCAAGGTATATATTTCATCCTCATTGTCCAGCGAGCCACCATTAATTGAAACCTCACTATCCCCGATGACCTTACTGAATTTGAAATCTATCCCAGACTCTCTCAAACCATTTTCAGCCACTTGAAACAACTCGTTGGGCTTTGAATCTAGTGAAATCTTCTTAGACAAAGCGCCCCTAAGTAATGAGCCAATATGTTCTTTCTCCTTAACCAACCTATTCACCGTTTCATTCAAAGCTCTCACTTCATTACCTTTTTCCTCCATTAAATCCCTTGTTTTCTCAACAACAACTCTACCCAACTCATAGATTGATTCCATCCCGGCCAAAGAAGCACGTATATTCTCCTCAATGTCCGTTTGTTGAGGTAGGAAAAGGGACTCTGACAAGTCCGAATCCGAGTGATTAGCATCAACCATCTTTATCACATCATAGAGTCGGTTATGAATTTTGGCTACAAGATTCAACTGATCCACCAACAACGGCCTCTGCAACTCAATCTTTGACTCCAAATTCCTCAACTTCCCATCATACTCATCAACTAACCCTTTCAACTCCAAAGCTTCCTCTTCAACCAAACGAGACTTCTCCAACATATCATTTTCAATCTCATTTACCTTTCCCTCCTTCTCCGCCATAACTTTCCCCAAATTCTCAATCAAAGAAGCTTTTTTTGCAACCTCATCTCTCAACCCACTAATCATGGCTTCAAGCTGCGAAACCTCGATAGCAATCTCATAATTCCTCTGCTCCATTTGCTCTCTAGCATCATTCCTAGACTTGGCCATCAGATCAATCTGTTTAACGAGCTCCTCAACAATCTCATTCGTCCTCTTAATAACTCCATAAGCAACTGCTGGCAACCCAGTGTACTTATGTGATTTGGGTAATCCAGCAACAGCAAAATTTTTAAAGTTACTAACTTTCCCAGAAATTTTCTCAATCCCACTCGCAAGCATATGCCTCGAATTCTCAATTTCAGAATCCAACCCCTCCCTAACTCTAACCACCTCGTCCAATTGCTTCACAACTTCATCTCTCTGTTTCAAAGCCTCGTCTTTTAACCGATTAACCTCGCTCAATTCTCTCAAAGCCTCTTCCTTTTCCCTTACAGCTTCGTCACGTTGCCTCGAGCACTCGTCTCTCTTCTTAATCGCTTCGTGAGCCAAAGCCTTTAACCTTCCAAAAGAAATCTGAAGCTCCGATTTCGAGGACTCGGCCGCTTGGCGCAAAGCTCGCTCGTGATCAAGCTCGGCGACGAGCTCGCGAAGCTTCTCGACAGAGACATCATCGGTACCAACGATCGGAATCGGATCATCCACTTCGACGTCACTCAACACCGCATCGGCGTCGTCTTCATCGACAGTGGTCGTGGCCATATCAAAAGTAACTTATGAAACAAAAGTTCATCAACAACAAAAACAATGAAATCTAACCCAGCGTCGCAGCATAGATGACTTTTGAAGAAACAAAGAGTAGTGCAAGGAAGAAGCGTAATAACGTAGGACAGAACCAAGGAAGCTACCAACCAACCAGTCCGAGTCCGACCGTTCTGTCGTCTCATACGGAGCAACTAACCACAAGCCCAGCCCAATTTAATCCTTGACTAAATAAATTTCTAGTGTTTAACATCTTATTTTATTTAATACCTTCCCATTTAGCCATTTAAGCAAGGATGCTATACTATTGTTTAATTACTTTTAAGTACTTCATTTATGTAACAGGAGGGACTTTCTATATGTCTTGTTTAAATATCTCTAGGTAAAGCTATATAATTCTAGACCTCTGCATCAATTAAGAATAAATTACTTCAAAAAGCTAATAATATCTATTCAAATGTATTTTAAATATCTTAACATGCATCTAAATTCAATTTTCCTTTCTTCTTTTTGTGAGCTGTAAAAATATTTCAGTAATTTCTTCAATTTTTATAACCAATGTAATGGCTCTTTCTTTATAACCTTTCGAATATTTAATACCAAAATTTTATCAATTTGTAATTTATTTTGTTAATTTGGTGAAATTTTTGTCACAAAATTGGTGGAAATTGTGTATAAATATCTATGTAACAAAAATAAATAAATAATTAGAAATAGTATCAAAATTTTAATAATAAATCATCTATATATATATAAATGTAGCATCCCCTATACGGAACTTACAACCATCCACACACGTAACAACCAAATTCTTGTACATGCACTCAAGGTATCCAATTATATTTAATGCTATACATATACACATTACAAAACTTCTCAATGCTTAACATTATCATTTAACAGCAGTAATATATCTTTACATTTACATGGTAATCCCAAAGAAAACATACAATTTCCTTTCTTCATTATATGTACAATCATCTTTAACTAAAAACATATTTCAAAAGTATTTTTTCTTCTATTTGGTAGCCTTGGTCCCTGTAGATATTCCCTATATCTCACTCCTATGACTTGGATCTACATGGATTAATATTTGTACTAAGATTGATAGCTTAGTGGAGAAATACTTAGTTTAGATGACCACTTACAGTAGTCATCCGCCAAGCAGATACATTCATAAACATCACAACAAATATAAACAGTAATGGCATACTTAATCAAATAAATAATGCAAACATGCTTCAATATGCTGTTCATATACCATAAAATCACCTTCAAAAGTCAAACATTGATAGTTAGCTTAATGATACAAATTATCAATACAAATGAAAATGCTCAACGATGCTGATTATTTATTTTGTCATGTTGTATTTCTTATTTATACATGTTTACTTTACTTTTTTATGTTAGGCATGCACATTCTTATGGGTGTGGATAATGGGAGCTGTGGACATTCGAAGATATCAAACTGTGGACACCTGAAAGTATCAAACTGTGGATATCCGAAGACATCAAACTGTGGATACCTGAAGGCTTCAAACTATGGAGACATTATAGTCTTAAAATGAAGACGCCATTGGTATCAAACTGTAGCAGATGTACTATATCCCTATAGATATGCCTATCTATCCATCACTAAGACAATAGAGCAGGCACTATAACATTTCCTTTAACCATTTGCCAATTTCACAGGCCATATATTAACAAGTTATATGATATACATTTCAAGTCATTAAATTTGTATTTATGTTCATGCATGCAAACTTACCATCATTAGAAGGGTGTCAAAATAACACTTGTATAATCATACTATACGCATATGAGCAATAAATATGCATATAAATCATTTATGTACATGTAAGTTTTCTTTAGAATGCAGTATGCTCAATCTTAAATTCCAATGTTCAATCAATCAATTCACATATAGTAAGTCCTATGTCATTTGTTTGTAGGTTTTTGAAAAGCTTCATACACATTCAAAGAAGTTCAAATAAGATTCAGTAAAAATTGGAAATGGCAACAAACTCAAAATAGTGTAATTTGGCCCAGGCACACGATGGTCTAAAAATAGGTGAACAATTAGTCGAGAAGTAAATCACATGATGGACTCTAGTTGTTCCTTAATATGTTTATAGAAAATGTTCAAATTATGTTTTGAGGTCTTCTATACATTTGTTCCCCTATGTCTCTAGTTTCTATAAAACTAACAATAAGACCATTTGAACTTCCCAATCATGAGATATAGACCAAAAATCACAAGTTGCTCCAAAATAGGGGCAAAATCAGGTCACCATTTTTAATATCAATTTCCTATGTCATAAAATATAATTAAGTTAGAGTCTCTTTTGATATTTCTAGTTCTATGTCTTAGTTTTCATATGTAACTAAAATCATCCAATTTGGAAGTCTATAGGTTGAGTTATGACCCAAACAATATGATTGGTTCAACCTAGACAAAATTCCACTACACGATACTCTCTTGTCATATTTAATTAATTCTATGCAAGATAACTTCAAAATAACACCAAAGCATCATCCAAGCAACCATTCTACATATAAATAAATCTTTATATCCATTCAAAGATATACACAAAGAGAAATTAGACTAAGTGTAGTCCCAAACCTCAAAATTGACAAAGTATCTCTTTTATTGCCTTTCCTTCCCTTTTGTATCTCTACTCACCAACTAGAAACATCACAAATACACATCTCAATCCCACTTCCAACCTTATAATTCCAGTTTTTCATAATCAAAGCAAGAAAAGGTAAAGGTGAAGAGAAAATCCAAACTTTTACCTTGATTTCTACCTAAGATTGGCTTGATTTCTTACAAAAAAAAAATATGGGATGATGAAGGTGAAACAAAGAGGAGAAAAATCTGAACTTAGAACCTCCAAATGTCGTCTATCTCCCTTCTCCATATGCCCATTCAAGAACTTTCAAGACTCACACATATGCTTAATTCCTATTGGACACACATGCTTTATTATCATTGATCACACATGCCTTAATCTAATTAGTCCATATGTTAACTTTAGAAAAATTACATATTAGTCCTTCTTCTTCTTTTACTTCCCACATTAGCCTATAATCTTGTCAATTAATTTCATTCCCTCCTGTCTTAATTTTCTAATGGAACAAATTTCATACAATTTGGTTAATTATTTTAGGAGTTATACCCAAAACACTATAGGCAGTTTGAAAACAGGGACAACATCCATAACTCAATTTCAAGCCAAATTAAAAACTCTTAAAGGCAGAATCAAATTTTGGTTCCTTCATAAAAGTTTTGATATATGTCTCTGGTTTAATCTCCAGTGGAGGTATAAGGGCCAAGATATGGCCAAATTACATAAGTATTTTTAGTGGAACCTATCCATCCTGCAAGGTACACATCCTAAACCAACTGACTTCGATCTTATCATAAAAAAGCAACACAAAAACAAATCCAATTTAACCAAAAACATCCCATTTGCTTATTTTATCAATTCCCCTCACATCATGCTCATAAATTTAAGCAAACATGTTAAAATTTTCCATACATATTTCACGTCTAAGTATGTATGTCCATATTAAAGTGAACAAATTATCCATTTACCCATGTCTTTTACATTAAGTACCATTTTGTCTCTTACTATACTTAGATGTACTTAATTCATTGTGTTCACTTCTTAATACACCTTGAACATGCTATAATACTTCCGAGGTATATTTTGAGGCTTTACAATAAGATAACATTTTTTATTCTATGTAATATCACTATAAAATATAGGAACTAATTCAACATGTCTTAGTTGAATTTGGTTTGCGGCAATTGGCTTTGTTGTATTTATCAATAATCAGAGTATTTAGAGAATATTATGTTTGATGTAGTAAACATGGTTTCCATTGATTCTTTATAGTTATTTAGTATTCAAGATGAGTTTTCGTAGAACTTATACCCCTTATTCTTATTTTTCTAGTCTATAAGCCATTTCTCACCTCCTGCATACCTCTTTTGCATCTTGTTCTCTCTCTTTTGTCAATCCATATTCCTCCTAAACTCTCCTCCTCCTAAGGAGAGCCTTGTAATTTCCCATTTCTTTTTTCCTTTATTTGATTCCTTACCTTTTTAAGCATATGGTCGTTAGAGATACAAAAAGTTGCATAAAATCTCTATAACAAGTTACCTTTCCACCTCTCCCCTTCCAAGCAAACCTCTAATACAATGACTAGAACTAGAGAAACCTCAGGCAAAGGATTTATGAGAAAAAGGGGAAGCAACTTCATAGATTCCCAATAGCTAAATGAATTGAAGGAAGGTAATAAGGGAAACTTTTGATACTTCCTTACATGATTGACCCTTACCATAAATAAAGGTCGAGTTGTTGTCTCTCCTGATAAAGAAGTGATCATCTTCTTCTTAAATAGAAGACCCTCTTTTTGGTTATAAATAACTTGTCTTGGAGAGGGAAAGGACTACAAAAAGTGTTAATCTTTAAAGATAACCATGTATTGTTTAAGTTTTCAATAAAAGAGGAGGCCAAAAAGTTATTTGAGGATTCAATATTGGTATCTTATTAATAGAAATCTTCCTTAAAACAACAAGGAAAGTAGTAGGGAGCCATTAAAAGGAAAATTGAGAGAGGTGACTATAATGAACAAATAAGGTTAGATGATTAATAAAAGGAACTTAAATTAGGTGAAACATAGTCAAATGTCAAAGAAGTTGAAAAAACCAACACATTATAGAAGCTTGAATATCACCTTAAGGCAAGAGAGGAGTATTTGGAAAGGAAGATGGTCATATCTTGGAATAAGGGAACACAGGTGGAAAGAAAATCAACCAGATAACTAAAATTATAGAAGAAAGGGTAAAATTGATAGTGACCTTAAGCATTATTGGATAGAAGGAGGAACATTAACTAGATAAAGACATTAATATAAGCGAGAGATCAATAAATGAAGATGTAATGGAACAAAACCTGGATGAGTTCTAGAGTGTCCGTAGGAGAAAAGTTGGGAGAAAGAATAAAAACAAAGGCTTTAAACCAAAAAATCATTTGTGACATTAATAGTGTCTTGGAATATCAAGAAAATTAGTTATCTTAATAAATTAGCAGTATTGAAAGTTTTTATTTTTATATACAGGCCACTGGTTCTAGGCTTGATATAAATAAAAGTTAGACTAGAAAATAACTCTGAGCTTAAAATATTTGGGAATTATTGGACTTTCCTATCAAATCATCAACACCTCAACTATGGTCACATAATTGTTTCTTGTGACTCCAAGAAAGAAATAATGAATTCACTAAACTCTAATGATCGAATAATGCATATGATAACAAGGATGATATGATATAAATATAGTGTAAATATAACCTTTGTATATGATCAAAATTTAGCTTCAAGAGAAGACATTTATATCAATAATTGGAGCACATTCATTCAATAATACAAGGACTTTGGCTTATTATAGGGGTAGTTAGTATTATACTACAATGAGATGAAGTTAAGGGACATATGGGGGGTAAAGGAACTTCAACAATGAATTCAAGGAACGTGTGCAAAATATAGGTATTACTAATATAAATTTTAAGGGATACTTTTTCTCTTGGAGTAATAAACAAACTTTAGGATGGGATTTGAGAAAGAGACTAAATACGACACTTTTTAATGAAGAATGATTGGATAAATTCTTAGAGAGAAAAGAAATCTTTGTGATTCCTTTAATCTCTGATCACTATCTAATTACTATACAAGATACGGCTACTATAAAGAGCATAGGAATGTCAATGGGTCAAGTTGGACCTAGCCCAATCATGGACTAGGGTGGCCTGTGGCTCAGTCCATGACCCGACAGGCTAGGATAGGTCAGCCTGCGGCCTAATGAGTCATAGTCGAGCCAGGCTAACTTAATCCATCTTATAATTTTTTTTAAAATGGCAAAAATGACGTCATTTTTGAAGTGACAATTGGGCCACGGGCAAGGTCGTGCTTGAACCACTTTTGGGTCGTCACCCCTGTGGCTCGATTAACCTGGGCCAAAATTAGGCCAGGTTAGGCCAAAATTGACATCCCTAAAAGAAGAGGAAATGCCTATTTAGATTCACAATTTTCTAGTAGAGCATCTTTGTCTTAATGAATCAATTCTTAAGGATTAGAGCATAAAGTGTAAGGCTATAAAACTTTTGTTTATGTAAAGAACTTAAACTTAATCAATCAAAAGTTAAAGACATTCAATACCAGGAGATCTTTGATTACTAAAAGGAATGTAGATGAAGCCAAAAAAAGAAAGATCCAAAATCTAGGAAGCCTTATATCCTTGATGTGAAGACTCTAAATTAAGTGCAAAAGAAATAATAACAGTGAATGAATACACTAGAATAGTCTTAGTTCGTAATTCCATTCTTAAGTAGAGAGATAGGATAAGATAGATTAAAGATGGGGTATAGGAATACAAACATTTCCATAATTCCGTTAAAGCCAAAAGTATTACTAATATAATCAACTTAATGTCAAGAAAAAATGGTGAAATTATATCCTCCTAGGAGGACTTGAAGGATGAATTCTTTCAGATTCTTTGAAGGATCTCTTGATACAACATCTAGGAGAAAATCTTCAGTGACCTTTTTAAGGTCCTTTATCAACTGTTAGATAATGTAGAAATAGAGGAGCATTTAAGCAAACCATTCATTGCTCAAGATGTGGAAAAGAGTTGTTTTTAAATTAAACCCTATAAAAGCACCAGGTCCAGATAGTCTCAATGGACATTTTTATTATAAAGCATGGCCTTTAATTGAGAAAATAGTAGCAAAAACTACATTGGATTTCTTTGAGAATAGAAAGATCCTTAAAGAAGTTAAAAGACCTTTATATGTTTGATAACAAGGTCCCACAACCCTAAATCCATTAGAGAATATAGAACAATCTCTTATTGCATTTTTTTATATAAGATAATTTTAACATTGCTAACTTTAAGGATGAGAAAAGTGACGAATGGTATGATTTCTGAAACATAAAAGGCCTTCATAAAGGGAAGACGTATTGGGGATAATGTTTTGATAGAACATAAGTAATTTAGAGGTTGTTCATGGAAAAATCAAGTTTAAAATGAGCTATAAAGATAGACTTTTAAAAAGCTCATGATAAAATTATTTGGGTCTTTATTAGATAGGTTTTTAAGCTACTTTGGATTCCCATAAAAGTTTAAGGAATGGGAAAAGGAATATATATTCTACACCTCCTTTAGTATACTAATGGATGGGAAACTAGCCAAGCTCTTTAAATATGGAAAATGTCTAAGATAAGGAGATCTTATATCCTTTTATCTATTTGATATATATATATAGAAGTATTTACTAGATTGGTGAGATACAATATCTCTTTGAATCTTCACACTTTTGTTTAAACAACAAATGTAACGAGATTGGGTTGTTCAACTTAGCTTTTGTAGATGACCTCCTACTCTTCTCTAAAGCTTATGACAAGTCAATCTTTACTTTATTGACTTCCCTTCATTTGTTTAAAGGATTATCCAGGTTACAAGTAAACTATAACAAAATTCGTATGATTATCTCCTTAAGTTTCTTTCAAGAAGCTGAATGGCTATCAAGGATATCTAGTTTAAAAATTTTAAAAAACCTCATTTTACTTGGTTAGGAATTCCCTTGAAAGACACTGTAATACAGAGATTGTACCCCTATTAATGGAAAAGGAACAAAAAAGACTTAGATCCTAGTGTAATAAAGATCTTCCCTATGTTACAAGAGTGATGCTTATAAAGTAAGTTTTGAATTCCTTACATGTATATTAGCCAACACTTATCTTTCTCTTCAAAGGCATTATCAAATCATTGAAAAGATTTATGAGGAGATTTCTGTAGGAGGAAGGAGAGAATGAAGAGCAATCACTAAATTAGGTTGGAAGGAAGTTAATAAGCCAATTGATGAAGTAGGGTTGGGAATAACCTCAATTATTTTGAATATTAAAGTGCTCATTGCTAAAAGACTGGGGAGATTATTAGCTAACAAGAGCACCTTATAGGTTAGATGGATCCATATGTACATTATAAGGAAAAGCTTATAGGAGGTACAATTAAGGCCAAAATTCTCTTATTCCTAGCTTAAGTCATGAAGCTAAGAGGCAAACTATCAAATTCCTTTAAATGTAAGACAAAGAATGAGAAAGAGATTACCTTTATCATGATAATTGGAGCAAATTATGACCATTAAACTAATATAATGTCCAAATTCATTTGTAAAACATATTTCTTATTAATTCCAAGTTTAAAGAATGGATAAGTGAGAATCAATGGACTAATTTTTCATTTGAACTATTTCTAGTAATGCTAGACTACTATCCTAATGTAGAGAATGAGGACGTGCATATTTAGTTTCAATAACAATTAACCTGTGTGTTTACTAACGAGTCTTGCAGAAAAGTCCTATGAGTTGGGCATAAAAGTTGAAATGGCATAGAGTTATATAGAATAAGAACTTAACTCCCAAGGAATCCCTCTTAATAAGGCCAACTTCAAACAAGCCATAACAACTAAGGAGATGCTAAGTTTTCTCAATATTAGAAGTAAGAGAAGTAACCACTCACTTATACTTTGTTTATAGTTACATAAAATGGACATGGGCCAATGCCCAAGATCAATGCCTCATTCACAGAAAATATTTTATTTATGGGGACATTCTATACTGGGCAAAACAATTAAGATGGGAGATATGGTTATGATTACAATAAATTTGGGATCAAGTATGTACAAGATCTAAGAAGAATGTAACATTAGATGCTTTAAAGACTTAGGAAGTTCAAAAGATAAAATCTTTAAGGAAATCATTGAATGGGCTAGAGAGCAACCAATACTCAATTAAAAGGCAAAAAGTTGTTAACCAAGTTTGGCAAGAGTGTGGAGAATTTTTAACCAAACACGTAGAGCATAACAAAGCAAAGAAGCATCTATTTTAGAAAAAGCTAAAGTTTAGAGTTAAAACTTGAAACATAGAGCTAAGGAAGAGTTAGCAAAATATATTATGACATGGTGGCAATGGTTATTGTTAAAATAGTTAGCTCATCACATTGAAACTCTCTATTTTAGATTCTTTAGGATTTTTTAGAAGTTAATATAATTCTTAACTTTCTAAAAAAAATATTTTACAAACTTATAGAAAATTATCACAAATTTAGTGAAAATTATTATAAACATGTAAGTGTGAAAATTATTATAAACATGTAAGTGTGATTCTATGTAATATTACAATAAAATAAAGTATTTAAGTGAAGAATGTGATGAAACTAAGTTTGTGAGTAAGTTCATGAATGATGATTAGAAAACAAGGTGATGATGGCATCATAACATAATATGTAGGTGAATTAGTATTTTAATAAAGTTAAAGTTATTTATGACAAGATTTCAATGTAATTAATTAATAAATAAATGTACTAAAAGAATTTCAATTCATGGTTTAAAACCATAATTTAATATTTTGATCATAGTTATAAATAGTTGGAATAAAAGGTCAAGTCTTATTAAGCTAGAAAGTATAATAGCTAACCAAGAAGAATAGATAAAAATATGACAATGATCTTTATGAAAGATGATAAATTGAAAAAAGAGGAATTTCATAATGAGGGTTAAAGTTCTACAAATTTTCTTTTAATAGTAAATAAAGATAAGAAACTAAACAATTGGCTGAGAGACAAGTAAAAAGAAATTTACAACAAAAGGGAACTTGCTAATATAAAAGAAAATAAGATAAAAAAATTATTAACAAAATAATCAGTGCAAAAAATGTACATTTTGTTTATTTTTTTATTTTAATAAATTATAAAGAAAAATTGTGACATCGAATCTAATAATGATAAAGAGAAAGAGGCGTAGCATCTTACAGAATGAAGAAGGAAATCTTAGTCAAAAAGTACCCAATGGCAATAACTTCTTACATTTATTATTTGGATCACTCTAATTATATCAATAGAAATTAAAAATTATTATTAAACGTATCAAACTACAAAAAAAGATGAGTTGTGATATTTGATCTCCTTTCTGGATGACTTTTAAGGGTATGCATATTTTTATTTCATGAAAGAAAGGTTAAAAAAAGGGGAGAAATTGTCATTGATGTTAGCATAAATGTGATCAAAAATTAAAAAATATTTAGTGAAATTGTCTCCCCAGAAAAAACTTATATGAAAAGGTCCTAAAACAACATATAGAAAGGAGCTCTAAAGTCAAATTGTAAAATAAGTAACAACCTATTTAACCCACCTAAGCAATTACCAAGGTATTAAAAGGATTTACAGATTTGGAGAATCAAAAAATTATGATAAATTTAGGTCTGAGTTAATAAAATGTTGAGATAAAATCCATATTTGAATGCTTAGAAATTTGTGATTTTACTTAGACTTAAAAATTTCCTAAAGTAATAAATTAAAATCAAAGTTACTAAAATGCTATTCCTTTTTCTTTTTCTTTTTTTCAACAATGAATAAAATAGCAACTAAATGCAATGTGACCCAAGAGTAGAAGTATCACTCAACTCATCTCAGAAAAATATAGCAAAAATCTCAAACTAATGCATCACTTAATACTCTACTAAGCTTGTGAATGGGTAAGCTAATGGGGTTTCAGGTTTTAAAATGTGGGGTGTTTTTAAGAAACAAAAGAGTTAAGGCTCAACAAGGGTAGCAAGGGATAATAAAAGGTAGGTCATTTAAGCCAAATGTTAATGCAAAAAGGGCCTTAATCATCTCTATTAAGCATGCATCCAGTAGACTCAAACTAATTCCAAGCAAGTTCTGAAGGTAATAGCCTAAGGAAGCATCACATAAACAAAGAAATAAAATGACTATAGATGGAGTCATATAGGCCCAATCCTCACATTGGCTTAAATGAAAATTCATTATGTGTCTTTACACTACCTCATTGCTCAAGTGTCAAATTCTGAGTAAGATTATACAACCAACTACTTTTCATCACCTAACATGATTCACTCTCTACTCAAATAGCCTAATTCGAGTTCAAGCATGCATTCAATCTCATTCCAACTAGCATGACATAATCTCATGGCAGAAAAAATCAAAATGATTCAAGTGTGGTTCCATTGCTAACAGAAAACAATATAAAACAAAAACCTAATATGCCTAAAACATGCATCCTAATTAACAAAATGAAAATAGTGACTAAGACAAACTAAAACAATGCAATTGACAAAGCAATTGTCACCTCCCCACACTTAGACAACACATTGTCCTCAATGTGACAAGGCAACCACAAAAGGAAACTAAAACACAAAGCACAACATCAAACAAACAAGCAAGCAGAACAACTAAAAAGGTAAATAAAATAATGTAAAAAGTAAAGGGTAAGAAAGCTTTGTGGAGATTGTGGTGGAGAAGGCATAGGGGAAGGGACTTCAATGTTCTTCATTCGAATGAATTTGAGGAATTTCTTTTTGATGTATCGCTACTCCTTATGCACTTGTCTCATTTGGGTGCCGAGCTCATTAATTTGCAGTGTCATTTGTTGATGTTTTTGGCCATTTGGTTGAGGATTTGCTAGAAATTATTGACATCTATTGCTACAGTTAGTTCATCCCTAACTGCTTCTTCCTGGGGCTCCGAGGGCACTTGAGAAGAGGATGGTTAATAAGTGGCTGCATCCTTACCTTTTTTGTTCTTAATAGTTGTGTGCGTTTGAGGATTTCGAAGCTCCGTAAAATGAGACTCCAAAATTTTAGAGCATATTAAATAAGTTATATCAAACATATCAGGTCTAGCTATGTGTAAACCATCCACATCAAGATTATAGTGCAAAGCCAAAGTAGTAACAATATAAGCCATGCCAAAATATGAGCTTTTCTTAGTAATGGAACCCACAATAGATCGAAAAATGCAATAAAGGGTATTCACTTTAATTTTATGATCCATACACTAAAGAAAGAAAAGTTCCTTAGTCAAACACCTGTTGCTTTCAGTTTTGTTAAAAACAATTAGGCATATAAACTTGTGAAGAAGTAAGTACTCAATGCTACGAATCAAAGTGTTGGGTGCATTCCTAGAGTCAAAAGCGTTTTCATCCATAAGGATATTCCAATAATCATCCACATTAAAATCATTATGGTCATCTAAAAACTTTGGTGTTAGACAATTCAAAGAGCACACAAATGACAGTATAATCCAGCCTATATACATGGCCACCTATCCTAAACCAAAATGTGTCCATTTTAGTATTGTAGCATACAGTGATGAAAAATTCTATAGTCATTATAGGATATGTCAATACATCATAATGAGTTAAATGAACCCAACCAATATTTGCTGCTAATCTTTCAATGTTACACCTTAGTCCTAGAGTTTTTAATAAGTTAAAATCAAAGTACTTAGGAGGCAATAACTCTCTATCCTTAAAATCTCGAAATCTCATACCTTCTTCTTTTAAAAAAAATAGGGAATATGGCATAAAAAGTGGCCATTATATCACGTTCACCTTCTCTAGAGACTTAGAGGCGTAGTTGGTGTAGCGACTCGAACTTAGTGTACCAGGGCCTCTCCCCTCGGTACCTCTAGAGGCCCGCGATCGCTACTGTAGAGCCCGACCTCTACCGCCATCACTCCAGGTATTGTCCTCTTTGGCACTTTGGGGAGCCACGGC
>JANZLD010000001.1:8102585-8114540 GCA_026413575.1 Erythroxylum carthagenense
GAGTTTTGTGAAAGATTTGAAGATGTTGAATATGCCAAGGTGGAGAATTGTTGACTTTGTGGCATATGTTCAAATCCTATATTGGAGAAACACAATATTGAGAGAGCCTCCTTGAGCTATAAAAGGAGAGCTTTTTCACCTTTTCTCTAGCATCCCAAAAATTATCTTTCCATAAGACAAAAATTCCTTCGCTCCTTTTGTAGTATTTCACTTGTATTATTACCTGAAAATAGAAAAATATCAATTTAATAGTGTCTGAGAAAGTAGGCATAATTAGCTGAACTTCGTTAAATTTCAGTGTTCTTTAATTGCTTATTTAATAGCTATTATCAGGTGTAGTTGTAGTGAATTATTGTGCTATTAAATTACATACTTGGGAAAATTTTGTCTAGGAGGTTAAATTTTAAGTAAGACCATTTGTGACGCCTCTAGTCTTTCTTGAAAATTTACCTCATGTGATTTTTTTTCGTATAATCATTCACACTCTATTCACTTAGGCAATAGTGCTCAATGTAAATTTGATATTATTAGTGGAGATTACCCCTGGTTTTACAACATATTTTCTTATTTTATATTTTTTAATTTCATTTAGCATATTTAGAACAACGTCTCTACTAATTAGGAATAAGATCAAGCATTATTGGACTTTTTCAGACCCTACGTATCACCAGGATTTTTACTTGATGTTCTTGTTATTATTGTTGTTGTTAATACTTAGTAGGTATACAAAATAGAAGTATTTGTCATTTTCGTTAAATTTAGAAGGCTTATTTAATTGTTTATCTCATATGAATGTGGCCTAGGTCTAACAGAAGGTAAAATTAACGAAATAAAATTCTATTCGAGAAAAAGGAAAGTAGTTCTATCTAATTTTTAAGTTTAGTACAAGTATCTTGTATTTATTTAATCTGCAAAAATGAAAGGTTCAGTACACCCAGTGAAGTCTTATGCTTTGTCATAGGTTAAAAAGATAGTTCTTAACAAGAGCATGAACCTACACGTCAATCACCCCACAATTACAAAAAGGATTAACATCATCCAACAAATGGATGAATACCTCATACTTCTTTTATTTATAAAGTAGATTTTAGTGCTTGGTTCATTCATGGATAATTTTATTTAGCTGAGAGATCGGGTGATCGTGAATTTAATTTCCGCGGGCGTCAAATTCTTTAGTTTCTTGAACTGGTCCAAGACAATAGACCCTTAAGGTATAGTTAGTAAGCAATTATGGAGTACCAAGTGTTTGTTTAAGACTTTTCCATCCATGTACTAAGCCACAGACCCAGAGAAATCAGTTAGCGCCCGCATTTTTTGAATGTTCAAATGGATCCAAGTCAACTTCTAGAGTTAACTAGACCGTTTGAGAATTTATAGCACAATAACTTAGTTTCCTGGAAATAGCTCCAGTTGTAGTTGTCGCGTATTGGAATTTACTACTTCAGTTGAGCTGCCATCCAACTTCGCACAAAAAATGACGTAGGGAACAACAGGTACAGGTACAGCATATCTCAGCAGTTTTGGCAGGTAGTGAGAACAGAGCCATTTGCGGCTCGGAAATTCTTATCCACCATTGATCTGGCCATACTTCCTTTTGCCAGGAACAAGTGAGGTTTTCACAGTTCCACTAAAGTCCAAACCCTTGAAGGATTAACACTCAGCCTGAAATAAGTTAATACGAAAGGCTTAATTGGAAATTATTATTAGTAGTCGAGAATGATTTAAAGATGTTTATAAAACAGTCGATACGTTCACAATCCCTGATCTATATGAAAGATAACAAATTTCCTAATGCTTTTATAGTCCAAAGTTTAATCAAGAATCTAATACACTTAAATGATCCAACTTATAAGCTTTCTTGGATCAATGTTAAAGTTGGATAAGAGGGTCTAATGTCTTTTTAACAGCGGAAGTCTAGATCAGCTCAACAACTATCATTTGACTTGAAAGAGCAATATAATTACTAATAATCACGACTTGGAAAAGTTTATAGGTCAGTCTACCCTTCCGAAATTCTCGATATCATGGAAATTGCACAAGCAATAGTGGTTGGCATGCGATGACAATGGGGAAGCACGTTGAGGTGTTGCTTTGCTTCTTTTTCTTTTTCCTGCTGAAGTGGTAACCTTTATGGTCACTAATTAATGGATGTTTTGTGGTAATTATTGGAGACGATTCACTCAGTGGTCCTTAAGTAAGGATGTTTGTACTTTGTATTCTTGTTATTGTGGATCAGCTTCATTTGCTTTCTTCTTTTACACTACCAAACAACATGTCTGCCTTGTAATCGTTTCCCTCCCACACTTGCTTTCCAAGGAATCATAAAAAATATAAATCCATTGACTTATAACAACAGCCAATCCAGTTGTTGCAGATAATAACATCCTGCAGCCTGGTGTCCTTATCAAGCTACATCTTTTCGTTTCTTTATTTTGATTTCACACAGCTTTTCACCTGTACTGAAGTAACATAAAAGAGAACTCCCGTTCTTAATTAGCATAGAAGAAACATGATAACATGAAGAGTGAAAAAGAGACGGGAAAAATACTAAAAAGGCTAACTTTTTCCTTCTGCAATTTTTATACAAAAAAGTCACAAGATTTCTCTTTAATGTACTGTTTCTGTTTCACTTTGATGGGTTAATGTCAGTTCAGGTGAAATAACCCATATCTCTAGTGGTTTAATCGGAGGTTAAGGAAGAAATGCTATTTCTAAAATTACTTAGCTATTTTTCAATTTTAGTTGTATTTCTAAAAGAGAAGATAGAAGTTGGGTCTTGTGGATCATGCATATATTGATTCGCCAGACTGATTGCATATGCTATGTCTAGTCTGGTGTGAAAGAAATAGATGAGTCTCCCAATTAACCTCTGATAGCTCCCTATCTCTACTGATGTACTTGTTTCTTGCGATTGCTCTAAATAGGAGATTTAGTTAGTTTACAACCTATCATACCGGTTTCTTCTAACAAGTCTAGGACATATTTTCTTTGGGAGATAATATTCGATCTATCAACATCAAATCACAAAAAGTATTGCAACTTCCCTAGATCTTTAGTTTCAAATTCTTGAGTAAGGAGTTTCTTCAACCTAACCATCTCTTTTATATCACTTCCAGTTCCCACAATGTCATCAAAATAGACATTGAGAAATGAGATCTTATCTTGGGAATGCTTGATAAATAGGATATGATCAATATTAATCTGGTGATAACCAAAGGACATGATAGCCTTAATGAACTTTTCAAACTATGCTCTAGGCGATTCCTTTAGCTGATACAATATCTTTTTTAGCTTACACTTGTATCCCTTTTGTACGTGAGAATATCCAATAAACACACACTTCAATGCTTTAGGCTCTAACTTGCCCACATTCCGATCATAAACAAAGCAAATACACCCAAATACTCTTGGCAGTACATTATAAGAATTTTTACCTTGCGATATTTCTGCAAGGCTTTTAAAATCCCAAATCTGAAGTGGAATTTTGTTAATAAGCAGTGGAAAGGACCCCATCATCCCAATGTCCCTTATGAATGTTCATGGTGAACATAAGTGATGGAGCTACCTCTAAAATATGTTTGTTTTTTCTTTCTGCAACTCTGTTCTTTTGACTAGTATAGGTGCAATTGGTTTGATGTATTATTCTATAGGAATCTATATAAGTACAAAATTTGCCATCCATATACTCCATTCTATTATCAGATTTAGGATTTTAACTTTAGCATTATGTTGGGGATAAATCATTTTATGAAAAGACTGAAAGCATGAAAACACTTCATTATTAGCTTTCATCAAATAAACCTAAGTTAATCTTATGCAACAATCAATAAAGGTCACAAACCATTTGTGGCCAGAAAGAGAGGGATTTTGAGTAGGACCCTAAATATCAAAGTGAATTATCATAAAAGTAACATAACTTTTATTATTAGATAAATGATAAGAACTTCTAATGTATTTAGCAAGTTCACATGCTTCACAAAAAAAGTAATTAAAAGAAGTTCTTTTAAACAAGTTGATAATTTTTCTAGAACAAAAAACTAGGGATACCCTAACTGCCTATGTAACTATAGAATTTCCTTATTGATCATATCAATCCCAAAAGACGCTTGATGTGCAACTATCATGTGATTTTCTTCCAAGAAATATAAGTCATCTAGCAATCTACCAATTCCAATACTCTACCCTATGTGGAGGTTCTAAAGAGCACAATAGTAAGGAAAAAATTTAACTTTGTAATTAAGATCTTTAATAATAAAATTGATAGAGAGAAGACTAATAGAAAAACAGGGTCTATGAAGAACTGAGAATAAGGTGATATTATGAATACAGTTAACAAAACCTGTACCATATATGGAGGTAAAAGACCTATATCTTATTATAACATTATCCCCTTTTTCTATGAGAATGTTAAAAATTCCTATTGAGAGCCTGTCATATATCTGTTAGTTCTAAAGTCTATAATTCAAGGATTATCTTTAGAATTTGAGTACACAATACCTGATTTTGCAATATTTGATGTACCCACTGTGGAAGGAGATTCCAGTTGTGAGAGAAGATGTCTTAATTTTCTAAAGTTCCTCATTAGATAAAACTTTAGCTAATGATGTTTCAGATGCTTCATTTCCTTCAGCCAAGTGGGCCTATCCCCTGACCATTAAATCACCTCTTTTTCCATAACTCTAGTTTGACCTCCTATGCAGTTTCCAGCATATTTCTTTCGCGTGCCTTTGTTTTCAACCATAATCACAATGTAAGTGATCTTTATTAGATGAGGTATTTGTAGGTTTTGGCTTCTCAACAGAACTAGCCACTAATCCTGCTTTCTTAATAATGGTTGTATATAGCATAACATTTCTTCTACTCTCTTCTTACTGAATGAGAGAATGTGTAAGTTGTACTGAAGGGAAATAATATTTTCCAAGTATTATACCTCGTATATTGTTATATTCTAGGATAAGATTAGCTAAAAAATCAAACACTCAATCTCCTCTATCATTTTCTGGAATTTGGTAACATCTTTTGAGCATTATGCTTGAAAGTCTTGATAATAATCTAGTTCTTACCACAATCTATATAACTTCGTAAAGTACTGTGATATAGTCATATCTGCTAGCTTTATGTTGTGCAGTTTATTACGAAGATAAAAAAATTTAGGCTTTATTACCTATTTAAGAATAAGTCAGAGAAGCAATTTTCCATATATTTGTTGTTCTATCAAGTAACAAAAATGTCTGAGCAATCTCTGGTTTCATTGAATTAATGAGCCAAGACATCATAAGAGAATTGTCAAACTCCCATTGATTATAATCAGGATTATTAACATCGAGTCTCTTACTATCACCATTAATGTAACCCTGTAATCCTCGAGCTTCAATGAATAACAAACAAGATCTTGACCAAGCAAGATAATTAGTTCCATAAAGTTTCATGGGGCTAATTTAAAGTGAAGGATTATCATAACTCAAAATACTTACCCTTTTTTTCATCCATCTTCTTTAGAATCACTCAAGACAAATAAAGAAATATGCCAACAGTAGTAATCGATAGACTTCAAAGATAAATAGAGGCTTTTGGCAAATTTCCCAACAGGCTATCAGAGATTAGACACCATAGGGAAGATGTATAGGGATCGACGACACTGGTGGATCAAGACTCGAGGTGAAAAAATGGCCAAAGGGTGGGGTATGGAGCTTACCCATAGTGGAGACTGGCAGTCTATGGTAATATGTGGTGACTGATATGTGCTTAATTGATTATGCATTTATTCCAAAACACCCAGAAGGTGTTTGTTAATAGGTTTGGGAATCAATCAATGGGTATGGAATGAATACAGCTGGTTGCTTTTATATTATAATTATAGGAGATATCTGACTTTTGAGAAATCGTCCATACCGTTGATATATTAGAGAAATGGGTTTCATTCTTGGTTTGCAGCAACTGCCACCGATGTGACACTTCTTGTCATGCTTGTGATATACTTCTTTTCTTTTTTCTTTTTTAATTAAATATAATTAATTACGATGTAATTAATTATAATATAATATAGTTAATTATTTAATTCAATATAATTAATGAAAATATACTTAATTAAAATATAATTAATTAACTACAATATAATTAATTAAAACATAGTTAATTAATTTAATATAATTAATTAAAATATACTTAATTACAATATAATTAATTAAAATATAATTAATTAATTACAATATAACTAATTAATTATATTTATCTCTTTTTTAGCAATTAAATATAATTAATTAAAATATATTAAAATTTGATGTAAAATGAAAATTTAAAAAACTTTTATTTCTAAAAATTAATAAATTTTATTTCTCAATATTTTTAACAAAACCAATCACTATTAATGGTAATGGCAACCATTTCCTCTTAACCAACCATCATAATTAAAATTATTATATCCATTCTCATTTCTTACTAGATTCAATCTCATTCTTAATACCATTCCCCAATATAAACTAACCGCCATTACTTATGAAACTCACACACTTGTCTTC
The DNA here is from genome assembly GCA_026413575.1 of Erythroxylum carthagenense. Lineage (NCBI taxonomy): Eukaryota > Viridiplantae > Streptophyta > Magnoliopsida > Malpighiales > Erythroxylaceae > Erythroxylum > Erythroxylum carthagenense. The sequence goes on from JANZLD010000001.1 coordinate 8,109,104, forward strand.
ATGGAATAAGAAGAAGAAGGATCACAGCAAGAAGAGCAAGACATGCATGAAGATGAAGAGTAAATGGACATGGTCAATAGCTCACGGATATGATGAATAAGTCATGGCCGTGAGACATATTGTCATAGGCATGAGACTCTTCTCACACCCATGATAGGTGTGTCACACTTATGACTTTCACACTTAGAACCCAAAAGCCCTACTTTTAGTATAAAAAGAACATATCATAGTAGAAACATTTATGAAATGTTTATGAATCATTTTAGTGGGTTTTGGGAGACGAAGAAAATGAAGAATGCTGAAGCTCTCATCCTTTGGAGACCTATGGAGGGCTAGGCTTTCTCGACCTAGCTTGGAGGGGATATCGATGCCGAAGAACCCGGTTAAGCATATCTTTCATTGTCTTTCTTGTTCTTTCTCTCTTACGAATTGATTATGTTATCTTTTTTTATTGTCTGGGTATTGTGTTAAGATGATCCTAATGCATTCATTAGATTATTTTATTATGAATCTATAGCTAGAATCTTCAATATAATCCATAATTGTTGTGTTGAGATTTATTTATGGCAACTAATGGTTTCAGATCATTAGGGATACAATCCATAATTATTGTATTTCCAATTAGTGTTGAATCATTAAAGATAACATAACCTAGGTTAAATGACCCGAATGTATGTGATTGTTTCCTTGATTAATCTATTTTCCTAACTCATAATACCACTGTCCAATTAAATCTAGAGAGCTTTTCCTAGGTTGTTTGTTGGCTATATTTAATTAATAAGTATCTCTTAATTAAATATGACCTAAGAGAAAACTGAGGTTAGAAGAACTTGTCATTAACTTACGATTAATAGTTGCTAAGAGAGGTATGAGAATAACAATTCAGTGAAGTATGATTAATTGTGCGTAGGCTGGGATTACATCGATGACTTGGTTCCTAACGAATTCATCACTTTCATCATTTTTTGAATGATTTCTTTAATTTATTTTTGTTTATTTTCTTATTTTAAACTAGACCAAAACCCCCATAACTTAAATACCAATTCTTTTCATAGCAAAAGCTAACTGAACACTCTATGTGGGATCGACCTAAACTCATTACCCTTATAATTGTAGGTCTAGTTATTTTGAGTAGTGTTACGACACACTACGTCAATTTTTTTTAGTGTGGAGCTATAGTTCTTTTTTAATTTCAATTGGTGTTTTGTACATATTTGTTTATAATTAGTCTCTATTCAGTTATTTCTTGAACTTTTCATTTTTTTGGTGTTTATGTGTTTTAAAAAAAATCATAAAAGGAAGTAACTTTTTCTATAACTCATATTCTCAATCTTATAACCAAGTTTGGATTTATCATATGAACTTCAGTTATGGGTGAGATAACTAGCAAAATTACTTCCTTCATAGTTTACAGGACATGTAACAATTCCTATATAGACCGAAAGCTTTATATTATGACTCAGGTCCTTCGTTGGAAGAATTACTTGATGTTATGGCTACTAACAATATCAAAATTCAACGTAATAACTTATAGATTTAGTAGAATACTCTATAATTCCAATAGGATGGAAGGCAATTTTAGTAGGATACAAAGTCTAACGTCCAAGATTTAGAGAGCCAATAATACTTAGGTACATCTATGGAAGAATTGGTTAATGTTATGACTGCTAATACTTTGCAATTTCAATAGGGTGTATAACAGTTCTAGTAGTTCCAATAGGAAGTGATGCAATCCTACCAAGATACAATGTCGAGAATCTAGAATTTAGCAAGCTAGGTGGGTCAGTTGGTAGAAACTCTTCACCTCCTAACATTATAACACGAAGAAATACAACCATCTCAACTTGAGGAGTACCCGAGGGACGTTAGTACAGAGACCTTACAAATTAAAGAGGAGCTTGAGAATTTTAAGAGAACTACTCAAAGAATTGCTTGTGAAAAAGAAGTTGAGGAGGAGCTAGAAGGAGAAAAGGATACAACATTTAGCTTGAACGTGAGTACTGATTCTGTGATTATTGTTAATACTAACCCTTCACCTTTGTATGGTAGATTGGAGAAAATAAACGAGGAAGAAAAGGGTGAAGAGACATTTGAGATATTTCAAAAGTGCATAGACTCAGTAGAGATTAGAAGTTTAAAGATGAGGAATATGTTGAAAATGAGAGGTCATCAACTTAGGCCCTATCTTGAAGAACCTCAAGTGGAGGAACCACAAGTGACACTTGAAGATTCTAACTTTGTAACGCGATGAGGAAAACCAGGAGTTAAGCTAGCGACACTAAACAAAGACACTTCTTTGGAGGCAACCTAAGGGAAGTTCATTTATTTTTCTTTACATTTTCACATTTTTTATATGCATGTGTGTTTTTAATTTGTTTTCTTTTTACATGTTTTTAAGTTTTCAAACAAAGAGAGAGAGAATCAAACAAACAAACAAATATTTTCTCATTTTTCTATTGCTTTTAAGATTATATAGTCATAATTATAGTGTGAATTGACTACAAAAATCCATGAAAACTTTAGCATGTACTTTTACTCTTGTAATTAGTCAATATTCAGTATCTTTAGAAGAGTAGTGGCTAATAGTAGACACAAGCCAGTGAGATTTTGACCCTTTATAAACTGACACGTCTATATTAGTCTCATTATCTTTTGTTTATGAATGACCTTCATAACGTTTACATTCTGACTTTGCTTTGATTTTCTATCCAAGACTACATCTTTATCATATGCATTGACATGAAAATGATATAAGTATTCTTTGTTTCATTAGTTACATTAGCCAAATAGCCTACCCATCATTATGATTTTTCCTTTTGATAAGCCCTCTTGATCTTTATTTACATTTTCTTTTTATGCTAACCACATTACATGCTTTAAACCTAACCAAATTTCCTACCTAATCCTTAAAGCTAGTGGAGTATTTGTGATTGTTGATGAATGTGGATGGACAAAAGTATAAGTGTGGGGGTGTACGTATCTTTTGGGTTGGTTATAATCGTTGAAATGTCATTTTACTTATTAATAGATTCTAAGGTTAATGTAGCTTGTTTCAATTTTTAAATGAAAAGGAAAAGAAAAAAGCAAAAGAGAAAATAAAAAGAAAAGAAAAAGAAGAAGAAGAAGAAAAAGAAAAAAGGATATATGTTCAAATAAAAGTATCAAGGAGGAAATGCATTTGTTACGTAAAGATATTCATTATTAGTTTGCCCTCCTAAAGTTGTATGGAATGGGTGATTTGAGTATGATATATATAAGGCAGATGTTATTTTGAAGGATCACTATTTATGGTTATAATGTATTATTTATCATTGATTTGAGTGATTCCTTCTCATTACTTATGCTTCATATGGTTTGTTGTGTGAGAGTTTGAATTTGACCTGTAAAATGTAGTTTTTTTTCATTCATCATAACTCATGGTACCCAATGTTGAATGAATGTTAGTTTTTGCACTTGATGTTACATTGAGTGTTACTTTTCCTTCAGTAGATTTGATGACTTTTATGCTACACTATCCAAACTTATTGCACCTTACCCTTGCCTACATTACAACCTTAAAAGTCCTTTGATTCATAATTATGCACGTGAATCCTAGTGGTGGAGAGATGAAAAGATCTGCAAAAATGTGGAATGTCATAATCATGAATGGTTTTTAAGTGTACCTATGGATATATCTTATTTAAACACTTTTTTTTTCCAAGTCTACATCTAAATTGCTCAGTTTTTAAAGGTGATGAATGATGAATGATCATGAGTAGAAAGATTGTATGTTAAGTTCTTGCTATAGTTTTTGAAAGTTATTCATCTTTGCTTATGACTATCTATTCTTGGCAAATATGGGAAATAAGTAAATGTTTTGGGTCTGTGATTATGATTTTGTGGTTTTGCCCAGGGGCAGTCAAAAGCCAAGTGTGGAAAAATTGATATGTGCTTAATTGATTATACATTTATTCCAAAACACTTAATGATTAATCCTATAAAATGCTCAAGACATTCACTTTAGTTCATATTTGGTTTTAGGTACAATTCGGAAGTGAAAAAACTAAAGTGAGTCAAAAACACAATATTTGAGTCATCTTATTAAGATTCACACTTACTTGACTTCATGGAACAAAAAGAATAAGGATAAGAGCAAGAGGAGGCAAGAAAATGCATAAAGATGAAAAGTAAATGGACATGGCCAATAGCCTACGACCATGGAAATTAGTCATGGCCGTGAGACACATTGTCATGGGCATGAGACACTTCTCACGCTCACACCTGTGACAAGTGTGTCATGGGCGTGATACACCAATCACGCCTATGACTTTCACACCTAGCACTCGAAACAATATTTTTTAATAGAAAAAGAACATATGACAACAAAAATATTTATGAAATGTTTATGAATCATTTTAGTGGGATTTAGGAGATGAAGAGAATGAAGAGGGGCAAAGCTCTTATCGTTTGGAGACCCATGAAGGGCTAGGCTTTCACAACCTTGTTTGGAGGTGATATCGACGTCGAAGAACTCGGTTAAGCATATTTTTCATTGTCATTGTTGTTCTTTCTCTCTTAGGAATTGATTATGTTATCCTATGTTTATTGTTTGGGTCTTGTGTTAAGATGATGTTATTGCATTCATTGAATCGTTTTGTTATGAAACCATTGCTAGAATCTTAAACATAATTCATAATTGTTATATTGAGATTTTTTGTGATAACTAATGGTTACGGATCATTAGGGATACAATTTGTAATTATTGTATTTCCGATTGGTGTCGAATGATTAAGCATAATATAAACTAGGTTAAATGATCTGAATGTATGTGATTATTTCCTTGATTAATATGTTTTTCTAACTTGGAATGGGCTATCCAATTAAATCTAGAGAGCTTTTCTTAGGTTGTTTGATGGCTAGGTTTAATTAACTAGCATTTTTTAATTTAATATGACCTAAGGAAAAACCGGGGTTAATAGAGCTTATCGTTAACTTATGATTAATAGTTGCTAGGAGAGGTATAAGAGTAACAATTCAATGAAGTATGTTTAATTATGAGTTGACCAAGATTGAATCGATGGTCAGATCCCTAACGAATTCATCACTTTGAACATTTTTTGAATGTTTTCTTTAATTTGTTTTCGCAAGTTTAGTTTTGTTTATTTTCTTATTTTAAACCAATCCAATCCCCTTAACCTAAACACCAATTTTTTCATAATAAAAGCTAATCGAATTCTCTCTGTGGGATTGACTTAGACTAATCACCACTATAGTTGTAGGTCTAGTTATTTTGAATAATGTTACGATGCGCTACGTCAGCGATGTTGGTGATATTGAGTCTATCACATACTCCCTCTGTTTCATAATAAAAGTTGTTTTAAAAACATTTTAATTATTCAAAATAAGTGTCATTGTTGACTTTGTATGCATGTTTATAACTTTTCTTCCAAAATTAACC
>JANZLD010000001.1:8114640-8138279 GCA_026413575.1 Erythroxylum carthagenense
TAATAAGGGTATATCTATAATTTTATTAGTTTTCTTAATAAGCGTGTATTTTTCTAAAACGACTTTTATTATGAAACAGAGGGAGTAGAAGGTAGTTGGTCAGTTATAAAGCAAGCTGGGTGGGCGGTGAGATTAAACAACTTTGTTTTTTAGGTAAGCACAAACTTAGCTAAAATACTGTTCCAAATAGAGAAGAACAGGTAGATTTTTTTTAACAAAATAAGCCTTTAAATCAGACAGAGCTATAATATCATGAAGAAAATAACTCAGGGAGAAATCAAAGTATTTCTATTAGTGAATTGAGATATTTTGTACAGAGAAATCCTATAGTTTATAAACAAAAGGCCCAAGACTATTTAGGAAACATTATAGTTATCATTTCTCTCAATTATAGGCAGAAATTACTACAGATATTAATTTCTAAACGTATGTAAGGAATTAATCAATTTTAATACTCTAGTCAGCACCTACAACAAATAGTGAAGTAAAGATAGTCTTAAAACCAAGGTTTTAAAAACCGGACAGCCAGTTGTACAACAAATAGTGAAGTAAAGATAGTCTTGAAACCAAGTTTTTAAAAACCAGACAGCCAGTTGTCTGGTTTAGTTCATTTAATAACCTCTATGTTAAAATCGGCCCATTTTTCAAAAAGTCGATCGAACTTGTCAGTCAATATACATCGATTTTTCAAAAAACCAATCGAACCTGTCCGTCAATATATATATAATACCTATATTTTAGATTTTAGAAATCAAACTCTCTCCTAGGCTCATCCCCATCTTCTCTCTTCTTAGATCTCATCACAGCAAAATCAACTTTCTAGCTTTCTAACCCCATTTATCTTTTCCAAAGGAGAATTAAGTACTCATGGGTTGTACCAAGAATTAGATTATATCTATAGATGGTGGGCACAAAGAAAGCCTAACGTGTGCCATAGACTGATGCTTCTGATGCACTAGAAAAAAATTGAGCTTTAGCACGAAGGCAGAGCAAGCCAAGCAAGATCTCTCTTTCTTCTGATTTTGATAGTGCATGTAAGTAAATTTGAAAGGGTACTACTCTTTTGCCATTTTGGTGCTACTAATATTGTCTTACTAGAGAGGATGAGGGAGGAATATCTTATAGGATGAGGTATAGGAATTGGATGGATGGAGAAGCAAAAAATTCGAGATTTGATGAATGAATGTTAGAGTGAAATGGTGATTTAATTGTCAAGTTTCTATCGAGATCCCTTTTTTTCTGTAGATAAGGATAAGGTAGTCAGCTTATAAAGATTTCTTCTTTATTCATAGTTATTGATTAATTAGTTTTCTATAATAGTTAGAACTCTATTTCATTTTAATATCTAATTTTGATATTTGTGTTATATATACTCTTTGAAGTATTGAATTTGTTGATCTAAAATAGCTAAATTAAAAATATTTCGATGAGACAATATAGCTATTTGCTGGAGAAAAGTTTAATAAGTGAGTGTCATTCTGCCGTTGGTTTGTTTTTGTTGTTAGTTTGTTTATGTGTATATGTATGGTCACCATTCTACTGTTAGTTTCTATGTATTTGTATGGTTTGTGATGGTTTTAGCTTGACTTTTTTCTACAAAAATTGATTCTCATTTCTTGTTATTCTTAGATTTTCCTCACGGCTGTTGTTGGTTTATAATCAGATGTGAGTTGATAACTTAAATTTAAGGAGTGTAAGAATTTGAAGAAGTTTGATAATATAACATCTTCAATTGTATTATTGTTAGCAATAAAATTCCTTAGTGAGACCAATTATCATGATAAAAAGAAGTTGAAGCTCCTTCTCTCGACTGGTAATTAATTCTCACCCTGACTCTTACTTTAAGCTTGATTATATAAATCATTATTAACTAAGAAGAAAGTTTATAAATAATATGAATTTATTACACAATAAAGAACTAATTTTATATTTAAAATAATAATAAGTTTACAATGTATTATCTTAATTCGTCTTGGTATAATTGTCAAATGTCTTCTTGAAGAGGTTACCGTGAATAGAACAAACAATATCCATCTTCTTGAGGTATAATTTTGTTTTATGTCATTCACCACTTTAGACTTCTTTTGCTTCATAATTAATCTATATAGATCATCTTTATAATGTCGTTGAAGAAAATAATACTTTTATGGGAAAGTAATAGTATTAATAAAATATTAATAAAAGGAAAAAAGAAGCTGATCTTTACTTTATAGCATTTGTGCCAAAAAAAAAGATTCATGCTTCCTATCGACTAGTACAATCAGAGCTTTTAATAGTTACAAAACTAGTGTATCTCATACACATACTTGGTAACATTCTCAGAAATAAATTCCAATTTAGGTATTAGTTAGTTATGAAGCATAGGACAAGGTTGATAAATTGTTGAAAAAGCATATCCTAAAGAATAATTTTATACTTGTCACTGTCGTTCTCTATTAGAACTAATGATGAGAATTATTTAACTAGGAGACATTTTCCTTGACGATAGTATACCCAATTATTTTATTTATACTTTTTAGGTTAAATCATAATGGAAAATATGGAATCGTAAAAGAAAAAAGATTCAATGAATATTGAAGCCTCTATAGGTACTAAGTTTGATCCAGCATGAAATTATTTTTCTTCTTCTCAAGCATCTGATGGGAATATCCAATATAGTTATATGTTTTACAGTAAATTTCTAAAAGAAATACGGGGTTCTGCTTCTGGGGGCAACATGCTATGGGGTGGTGGTCTAAAAAAAATTGTATAAGTTATTGATACCTATCTTTCTTCCTAGATTTCCAGATTTATCATTTGTTAATTTCTTGGTTAGTGTCAGATAGAGAATCATCTTGCTAGTGTTAAGGGTAATATTGCTTTATGCAAAAAAGTACCATTTGAAGTATGTGATAGGATTGGAAATTATTTGCAACAATAAGTAAAAAATAAAAAGGGAAATAAAGAAGCTCAAGATATATCATTTGGACCACAAGTATTATATAAAGGAAAAAGGAAAACTATTATTAACATAGATTCTTATATTCCTCCAAAGACCACTCCTGATTCTCAACCAAGTCTAAAGAATATTTTGGTTGATAAGGACGTTATTTTGTGATGTGAAAGAGCATGAGTTAGATGGTTCTATCATTTATATATTCCTTTAAATTCTTTAAATTCACCATATTTTCAAGAACCAGTAGATGTTACAACAATAATAGGTCCAAGATTTAAGGTACCTTTTGATTACGAGACGCATATGCCTTTGCTTCAAAATTTAAAAAAGGAATGCTAGTTAATTGTGGATACATATAAGTCTAGTTGGGAATCAGTATGATGCACTATTATGGCAAATGGGTGGAGTGATTAAAAACAAAGAATGTTGTTAGTTTATTCTAATATTGGAATAACTTTTATAAAGTATGTTTAAGAATTGCTAATGCTTTATCTGGATTATTTTCTAAAATTGACAAGTGGGTTGGACCACAGAATGTTATGCATTTTGTTATAGATAATGCAACTAATTATATATCAGCTAGGTACTTTTTACAATCAAAGTATGAGCATATTTATTGGTCTCCATGGTTGCTTATTGTATAAATCTTATTTTAAAAGAAATTGATGGTATGAATCATACTTTTAGTTTCGCTTCACGAGCATCTAAGATCACAATTTTTATGTATCATCATATCGTATTTTTGTCGTGGTTAAGAAAGCAAGAAGATTGGTTTGAGATCGTGCGTCCCACTATTATAAGGTTTGTAACTTCATTTATTACTTTAAAAAGTGTTTATGAACATAAACAACTACTTTAAAATTTAGTGACAAGTAAGCACTTTTCAAGTCATGAGTTGTCAAAGAGTGAAAAAGGAAAAAAAAAAGATTGTGCCATTATTCTAGATAATAATTTTTGGAATGCTTTCTTGATTATTGTGAATATTGTGGCTCTGCTTGCAAGGTTGTTAAGGATTATTAACTCTGATGAGAAGCCATCTTTGGTGTATATATATGATGCTATGTTAAAGCTCACAAAACAATAATCTTTTTAAGGGGAGTGAGAAATTGTATAAGCCTTATATAGATATTATTGACTGACAATGGGATAAGCATCTTACTCAAAGGATCTACTTAGGAACTTACTTTCTCAATCCTTATTGCTTATATAGTGGAGATGCAAGTCCAATTAATATTATGGCGGTCTATTTGATGTGATTGAATGCAAAGGTATTTTTCCTATTGAAGAGAAATCACAATCGATAAATAAAATAAAATTATATCGTGAAGGTTTATAGAGTTTTGCTAGATCATCAGCAAAGAGACAATTAATGATGAAAAATTGCAGCCTAGTAAGTTTTTATACTTTTAATTCATTCTTTACTTATTAATAATATATATATTATTTTTCATAACTATTAATTTAAAGTATAAATGAGTGGTAGAGATTATTCAATAATGGTGCTCCAACATTAAGAAAACTGGTTATTAGAATACCTAGTTAAACAATTTTTGCATCAGGTTGTGAACGCAATTAGAACGTTTTTGAACATATTCATACAAAGAAACGAAATTGTTTGAAATATCAAAATTTTAATGACCTTGTTTATGTTATTTATAATCTAATAATGAAGAACATATATTTTATAGTTTTTTATTTCGTTAATTTTATTTTTATTATTGACTCTATAATTTGTCTATTATATATTCAGAACGCTCAGTAAAAAAAGAACGTGTGATTCAATTGATATTGATTGTATTAAACATGTTGATTTTTTTGATTGAAGAAGAAGAACTATCGCCTGATCTTGATTATAACGAACTTGAAAAGATAATTTATGAAAAAATGCATTTGTTACAACGAATGCTTAATCCATAACAAATGGATTAAGCACATTTATTGACAGTCCGTTTGTAACTTATTTTGATCATATTTAAGTTAAAAGTATAATGTATTACAAATTTATAATTGAGAATAATTTCATATATTACTAATTTATAATTTATTTAAATGCAGTGAAAGAAGTTGACGCAAACACTTTACATAAAAGTATAGTTTATGAATCTTTGGATAATGTTAGAGAATTTAAAGTTTTTGAAGATGATAAGATACAACTTCTTTCAAAAATACAATTTTAATTTTTTATTGTTATTTTAAGTTTTATATTAGACTGATGTTTATTTATTATTAGTTTATTATATAAAAAATAGACATCGTTGTATTTTTATTTTAATAAAGTATTTTTTTATTTTCATAAGTTTTATTTCTTATTTATTATATATCAATTTTATAGGGATTAATTTTTTAAACCATAAGCATTTCTTTCTAATTTTTAATACATTTCTTAAAACCACTATTTTCCAAACCTTACCTGAATCCCTGGCGAGTGGCGACCCCATCACCAGCAAGTCATTTTTGAACCTTGTCTAAATATTGTCTCCACATACGCACTTGTTATGTTATACTCCTTGTCAGGCCTTCTCATTGTCTTTACATACTACTAAAATTTCCCCCAATCAATACCGGACCCGAGTTTATTTAAGATGGAAAAGTGACAGAACAAGTAGCTATTCCAAAGGGTTGATGATCATTGGGCAGGCTTGTTTCTCGCTTCAAAGTGTGGAAAAATGGTGATGGAAACTAAAAAGGTAATACGGTTTGGACGTCTCAATCAAGATGACGACGCCTCCATTATAGAGTCTTGATTGGGAATTCTTTTAAGACAGATAAATTACCAAAGCTGAGTGATCCCCATGTCTTGGAAGTTTGGAACTGTAGATGGAAGTAATTCTGTAGTTGACAGAGTCGAAGAGTGAATAAGATGGCTAAGATACTTGCAACCGTTTAATCCGATCCTATTTTTCCTCTAAAAACATTGTTTTATGTGGAAACAAATCTAAAACAACACCGTATTATGGGTAAACAGGTTAGAACGGATTTAAGTGGGGTTGATACCGAATAAAATATGACTAAAAACTATTACTCGTTAAAAAAGACCTCGTACTTTCATATTTGCGTGTTTCTCTGTCAAAGCCCAGTTGGCCTTCCAACTTGCGTGCCCGGTTTGGTGTTGTCTTGGATTATTTCACCGACAGAAGTATATGGATGTATTGTATCATCAGGTAAGGTTTTCTATGGTCGGTGATGACCGTTGAACCGCCCATTTCCTCGGTCGCCATCTAACGTTTTTGGTCTAGGTTTCATATTTTGGTCACAAATTCAGTAACTTGGTTTCAATTGTTTTCAGTCGAAGACTTAACCGGCCTACAAAACTCAGCTAGATCGTAAAAAGCTCCAATTTTCAGGTTGCCCAGGTAGTCTTCTTTTGCCAGTTTCATCTATTGTTCGCGACGTCAATAATGGAGTATCTGGGTATGAATCTTTTCTCTTTGGAAGCTTGATAGTTTATAATTTCCTTGCAGGTGGAGATAGTGAAATAGTATTTCTCAATCGAGATAGTCACCGAAAGTATTAGATCTTTTAAGAATCTTGTAGCTGATGGGAGGTAGAACCTCGAAAGAGTCGAGTAGGAGGAATTATTCATCTCATGGTTCTGCAAATTCATCTTCCTCTTGGAATCAATACGGGTATCAGCAACCAACATCATATCCATATCCATACCCATATGCCCAACAAAACCCATATTACACGCCTCAGCATCAATATGCACAACCATCCACTTCTTCTTATGATTATGAACCACAAAGGGCACAGCCCCAGAGAAGGTTGGAGAGGAAGTACTCGAGAATAGCTGATAATTACCAGAGCTTGGATCAGGTTGGAGAAAATATATAGTTCATGTGGTCTTTATAATTTGTTTTGACTTCTGTGATATAAGACTCGAGGGGTATGTGGGACAACTCTTGATACTTTTCATGATATTTGACATGCCAACATCGTAACAAAAATGTCAACGATTCATAAATATCTGGTTTGGATGTTGTCTTAAAAATCTCCTTCTGTCGAGTGTAAAAGATAAATACAGAATACGGGGTGGATTCTTCTACTGCTCTTGACATAAACGGTTTGAGATGCGATTTCAGCCGCCAAGAAGATTCTGAGGGGATTTAAGAAGATATGGTGAAATTTATCATCATTTGAAGTATAACTAGGAAAACTATGGTCGATGACAACTAAACTTTTCTCTATGTAATTGGATGACGGATCTCGTTCTTTAGGGTAATACTTGATGAATATACTCAAGGAGATTTGTACGACCTTCTTCTTAATGAATTCTGTTGCCAATGACATAATAATTGATGTTCATTCAGAAAACATTGAGATGAAACTGGCAAGGAAAATTTCTCTCGAGAGGTAATGATTGGCTTACAAAGCATTGAACCGATGAACATCAGTTGCAGTATCCTCTGTTCTAGAACAAAGTTTATACAGCAGCTTTTGTGTTTTTTACCTTTTTCCCATTTGTTGTTACGCTTCTGCTTCTTTCTGGCAGTTTAGGAGGCCCACTTTCCATAAATTTGCACGTATACAAATATGTGGGTGCAAAGTGTTATGCTAGTTTAAACCTTTGTAAATGTTTGGAACTATGACTGCAGGTTACAGCTGCTCTTGCCCAATCTGGCCTAGAATCTTCTAACCTCATTGTTGGCATTGATTTCACAAAAAGCAACGAATGGACAGGTTTAATCTCATCTTAATGCTTAGATTGAATTGTATCATCATGCTTCAATATACGCAAATTTATCTATCCATCAGGTGCAAGATCATTCAATAGACGAAGTTTACATCACTTAGGCAATGGTCAAAATCCATACGAGCAAGCAATTTCGATTATTGGAAGGACATTATCCACATTTGATGAAGACAACTTAATTCCCTGTTTTGGATTTGGAGATGGTGATTTCAACTGAAGTATTCTTGTTGTATTAGTACAGGATTCATATTTAAACAACAGACATGATATTTCTCACAACTCGTGTTTGCAGCCTCAACACATGACCAAGATGTCTTCAGTTTCTACCCAGATGAGAGATTTTGTAATGGATTTGAGGAAGTGCTTTCGCGATACAGGGAAATTGTTCCTCAACTTCGGCTGGCTGGTATTGCACTCTTCATAGTGTTGAATTTAATGCCTAACATCTTAATTTAACTATTGCTGATGCATTCTCATGAAAGGACCAACATCATTTGCACCGATCATTGAGATGGCGATTACCATAGTTGAGCAAAGCAGTGGCCAGTATCATGTTTTGCTGATAATTGCTGATGGGCAGGTGATTTCTTACAAGATGGACCTTCACTATATTCTTGAATTGCGTGATATCTGATCTGTCAGCTCTGTTATCTCATCTGGAACCTTATGAATGCCACACTAGAATGTCCTACCAATTCAGTGGGAGCAATATGTCAAAACCAGCAGACCACTTCCTTTTTGTGGCTTGAAATGCTGATTCTCAATTGTGCCATAATGTTGCAGTTTATTTTCTGAAATTTTTGTGGTGACTCATTGGCTTATTAGTTGAACATGAGATGTTCAAATAAAACTTACAATTGATCTATGCTTTGAAAAATTATTAGTCGGCTTGTACCTGACTTGCTGAACTATACGTGTCTTCTAGATTCTTATAACATGATCTCCACTTTATTTCCCACGTCTCATTGACATTTGTCGTGATAGGTTACAAGAAGTGTTGATACACAGCATGGCCATCTCAGTCCTCAAGAGCAAAAAACAATTGATGCAATTGTCAAAGCAAGGTAAACCAAAAGATGGATACTCTAAGATGATGTAGATAGCAGATCTTCAATAGCTGATTTGTTTGTCTAAAGTTATGTGGTTTGTTAATTGCAGTGAATACCCTTTATCGATAGTTTTAGTCGGAGTTGGGGATGGGCCTTGGGACATGATGAGGGAGTTTGATGATAACATTCCTGCTCGAGCCTTTGATAACTTTCAAGTAAATTATGATTCTACCATGAGATCAACAGTTTATTGTAACACTTTGTTTCGTAGTCAAGTGAACTTGATCAACTGCTTCTCTTTTCTTTTGCCAGTTTGTCAATTTTACTGATATAATGTCGAAGAATGTAATCCAATCCAGAAAGGAGACGGAATTTGCTCTTTCGGCTTTGATGGAAATACCTTCTCAGTATAAAGCAACTATCGAACTTGGCATATTAGGGTAACTATTACATGGCTTTTATTACTTTTTCCATTGGTGAAAGATCTCATAGATGTCATTTGCTTGCTCATTTTGGTGTGACAGTAGGCAGAAGGGGAATTCTCTTGAGAGGCTTCCCTTACCCCCACCACTTTATGGTGCATCTTCTTTCAGCAATAGCTCGAAACCTTCCCACTTAGGCAGCTTTAAACCAAGTACCCCTTCCTATTATGGATATGATGCGCAAGTTAGTGGGTATGATAATCCTGTTGCTGGATATGATACACCTGTGGGTGCACCTCCAACTTCAAGTTCTTACGATAATCAGGTGCAAAACGTGCAGTCTAATTCTTGCAATATGGCCGGCAACCAATTTCCACCTTCATTTGCTTCTATTCCATTATTGCGTAAACCCTTTCAATTTCTGTTAATATGACAGGTTTGCCCCATCTGTCTTACTAATAAGAAGAACATGGCCTTTGGTTGTGGACATCAGGTAACAGATATTATGGCCATGTGCAACTTGATTATGATATTGCGTCATAACTCTAGAAATGCATCAACTGACTCTTAGTTTGCAGACTTGTTGCGAATGTGGGGAAGACCTCCAGTCATGCCCGATTTGTCGGAGCCCAATAGACACTCGAATCAGGCTTTATTAATACAAGCTTTGATGCACGTCCAAGGCCTCGCTGCAAACATCACATTTGAGCTGGTAAGAGCTTGGATCAATTGTTCTAGTTTTTGAGGCAGCGACTGGTCAGCCACTGAAAGACACCCCTGTAAGACTCCCACTATAGTGAGGCTGAGATGAAGATGTGTAGAACAGAAGCCTGACATACTGTCTTCTTATTGTTTGATAATCAGAAAATGATTTCTATTGATAAGGAAACAGTTGTACCATGGACAGGGTGTTAAGCTATAGCTTTTTGGATGCAGTCCTTGGAGATGTATGATGATCAAGATATAAGTAGGAGGATGTTGTTTAGAGTGTTGCACAGACAGTGGCCAGGAACTTTTCTTCATCAAATGATCAAGTTCATGCTTTTTTAATTCTTCAAGCATTCGTGTGTTAGTACTAGGCCTGCTGGCTATTGCTTTAGACGATCAAAGGTCAAGATTCGCATAAATTTTTCCAGTTACCTTTTCGTTGTTGTCTTTGACCATATATTTGTTCACTTCAAGAAAATAAGAGTAGAGATATGCCATTGACCCAAAACAAGTATGGAAGCAGAGTGGCAGGAAACTAGAGTAGAGAGAGGCGATTGACCCAAAAACAAGAGGGGATGAGTATATGGATGCCAACAGCCTGAAAGGTATATAAAATGATGGTGAATTGAACAAAACCCAATAGAAAGGAAGCGGTAATTACAGTGGAAATTAAAGAAACTAGAAACATGGGTTGAGAGGAGGTGCAACAGGAAAATCAGCCCCTCATTGAGGCTAATGGGAAGAATACCACTGAGGAAACTATAAACACTAAGGCTAAAGAGGAGTTTAAAGAGGAGGAACAAAGGAACAATTCCTGAGGACCACTAGAAGAAGAGCCACGAAGAAAAAAGTAGGGTTGACAATTAGGTACGGGCTTGGCCTATTTAAGTTTTGGGTTGGACTCAAACTTGGGCTACCCAAGCTTAACTCGGCCTGATGTTTGACTATTCTAACCTAAATTACGTTGTTTTGAACCTTTATTTTAAAAAAATTTGGCCGGACCATTCCAGTTGAACTACCTCTGGTCCAGTTGGGTTTGGGCTTAGGTACCCCGTCTCGGGCTCAATTAGGACTCAACGGTTCAGCCCATTGCTATTTCTAAAAAAAGGCCCTACATCCTCACCTTAATGACTATTTTGTGTTGGAAAACAATTGGGCTCAATAGGCTTACTAAATAGCAAATGATAGCTAATTATATTAAGGGACTCCTAGAAATCAAAATAAAGGATGTTATAGGAAAGAAACCTGAGTTTTTAAGGAATGATTAGAATGTCCTTACTAACTAGGATTGGCACTACAATGACATAATCATGGTGGTTTATGATACTAAGGAATTAGAGGTGGAGCCTCTAAAGTTAGAGTAGTAGTTGATTCACACCAAATTCAAGATGAAAAACTAACCAATCAATTATCAAGTCACATATATATATGCTTTTAGTCACAAATTTCAAAGGGACCCCTTATAGAACTCGGAGCAAAATAAGAAATAGATGATAGTTAAGGATTTCAACTGCATATCAAATGCAAGTGAAGTTCAAGGAAGTTTAAGGAGATACTGCCTACTTAAGGAACCAATATGAGGTGCTAAGGAAATGTGTGAGGGACAAATATTCACATGGACAAATGAATAACAAAGGAAGACGTTGATTAGGAAGAAAGTGGATAGGGTTTTGTTTAATGACCAATGGCTTCAGAGATTCCAAGAAAGCAAGGTTGAGTTCAACAACCAGCTCCTTTCAAATCATACCTCAATATTGATCTAGAACATAGCCAATTTACATATTAGAACATATCCCTTCATATTCAACAACTATTTAACATAAAGAGGGGTTTGAATATGTCATTGATAAAAGGATAAAAAAGCAAACATTTTTGGAACCAAAATGTTCTCTTGCATGAGAAGATTTCAACTTATCAAGGAAGAGTTAAAATAACTAAACAAGGCTATTGGACTTTACACCCAAACTGCCACTATGGGAAGCCCAGGAAAAGTTGGAAGCAATCCAAATGGAAGTAGACAAATTCCCTTAGGACGAGGAATTAAGAGAAGCTAAAATAAAGGCTTTGGATCATCGTACCAAAAAGTTAAAAATGCATTACTCCCTCATGAAATAGAGATAGGAACATCAAATTCTTCCACAACTATCTTGGAAAGAAAAAATATAAAAAATCACTTTCTTAAAGGCAAAAAATGGTAAAATTCTCACTCTGAAGGAGGACCTACACCTGGAGGCTTATAACTACTACTCTAAACAATTGGCTCATCTTCGGAAGCTAATGCCAACTTCGAACATATGGTTAATTTAATCAGAGAACAAATTCCATCAAAGCTGGCTGAGAGCCTAACTAAACCTGTAGAAGTTTATCAAATAGAGAATGCACTCTTCTTCTTACACCTACATAACGCACTAAGCCTTGATGACTATAATGCATATTTCTTCTAAAAAACTTGGGGGAAAACTAAAACCATTCTAACTAAGGCAGTCATGGAGTTTTTCAAGAATGGATCCTTATTAAAGGATATTAATAAGATCTATATTACTCTAGTCTTAAAGGTAAGTACCCCTAATTCTCTTTGTTCTTCGTTCTTTCATCATTTTTCAGCTCCAATAGTGGCAATAGAGGTTAAAGCCGATGGTGAGAGCTTGAGGATGGAGATGGAGGGCTAAGCTTCGGTGTCAATTCTATGGGGATGTCAATAGCGAGTCACGATTAAGCCATTTTGTCATATTAACATGCAATTTCTATTTGAATTGCTATTTTGTTTATGTTGATTTGATTGGGTTTTGGGATAGATGGACTTAATAAGTTATTTTGATTATTCTATTTCTAACCTATTGCTATAACAATGATTGTAATCTGTAATTATTACTTTTAATGTTTATTAATAGCATCTAATGATCTCGTATTATTAGGAATAACATAACATAGTTTAGATAACCTAAGCGTATGAGATTACTACCTATATTGATCATTTTCTACTTCATAATAAAGCTGTCAAATTAAACCTAGAGATCGTATCCTAGGTTATTTAGTAGTTAGGTTTAATAAATGATTATATCTTGATTGAACACAACCTAATAGAAAACTGAGATTAGTAGAGCGTTCTATTAGTTTCAGATCAATAGTTCAAAGAGAGTTATAAAGACGTTAGGATGCTGAAATATGTGAAGGATCACAATACGCAGCGGAAATAAAATTGCAATCACATATTTATCTATTGCATTTAAGAATCATACTTATAATCAGAGCAGGCAGAAATAAATATCTAGAATTCGTGAGGATTAACCGATATTGAACTTCGAAACTATGAAGTTTCTATATACTCTACACTGAGAAATATATCCTGTTTTCAACACTTGATATAGCTACGGATAAATTTTGAAGAACTCTTTCTTCAAGAATAGAGAAAACAATTTTCTCAAAACTCACTTGTTTATTTTTATATATAGGTATAGAAAAATGAAAAATGAAAGAGTATTTTTTTTTGTTTTCAAACCTTATCTTCGTAAGACATTTTCGTACAAGGAAAAACAAAACTCATTTTAAAGAGTATCACGTTTCCTATATTCAGTAAGTTATTAACGTTGAAGAAGTTGTTAGCGTTTCTTTGTTTTTCAAAAAATAAGAAACAACTACTCACAACTACATCGTTTCGTTTTGAATTGGTTTTAAATGTTGAAACCAAAAACACAATCATCAAGTCCAAAACGCCAACTCCTTTTATCTTTCTTTAAAAAAAAACAAATAATAAAATTATTATTATTTATAAAATGAAATAAAATAAAACTGTTTTATTTTATTCATTTATTCTATACAAGATAATTTCCAATATTAATTATATTTTCTATGCTAGCAAATAATATAATAATATGTTATATAGATTATTTAATAAATTATCTCATAATAAGTTAAACAATTATTAATAGGAAATATTATACTCATAAGTGTGTGACCACATATGTGGTCACACTAAGCCGGTAATGATTAATCTAATTAATTACTAATCAAGGTTGGCGTCTAGCAATACTCCTCAACGACCGGATTGTGTGAAGTAACAGCCTTACAAAGACAGAACCTTAGTTTAAGGATAATGTATTATTAACTTCCATCATTACAACTTCGGATTATCCTAAGGTATGGTTTAACTATTAAACCTTATTAGATAACCAACTATGTTACAAGTCAATCATTAATGATTGGTGAATGACTTAGAAAACTCCTTTTCCTCACTTATTCAATTGCCCTAGCCAAGGTCTTGAAACAACCATTAAGATCAATGACAACATAGAATTCAAACTCATTACCTAGAGTCGATGGATCCCATCTTGACTTACCACTAATCAGATAGGTAATTAATTATATTCAATGATCATTCAACTAACATTTTTACACACTAGGTGTTCAATGTCAAAACATAATAAGTGACCTATTGATTACTATGATGATCTCAGGTTAAAGGAAAAATATACATTTAAATTCTTATAAGAATATCCCACCTGACAGTTCATAGGTAATATTAACCATTAGAAATTCTCAGTTTGATCAGTTTAATGATCATATCTCTATATGCATTATCTATATAAGCAACTTAGTAAATGAGATCTACTAATATCTATCCAATAGATACTATTACATATATATTGATCGAACCGGATCATTAAAGTCCTTATTTGATGATCCTATGATCAAGAACATTTTTAGATTAAATCATAAAGACTTGACTCTCATTATCATAATCTCCATTATGATAACAAGTATATAAATTTAATCAAGGACTTACCAAATTAGAATAAAAGCAATAAACATAATATGATAATAAAATCATTTGCCATGTTATTAATCAAAATTAATAATAACAAAACTAAAGTGTTCAATATATTATATAACGATAAGGTCATGGGCATAATTCCAACAATATGTTTGATCGTGTTTAGGCCGAGATTGAAACTAGAACCAGACCTTAGCCATATTTGACATTTTAATCATTTTTGTCTACTTTTCGATAGTTTAATTTATTTTCTTAATTGATTAATATTCAAAACTCCCCTTTTTATATTTTCCTAGCATCAATTAATTTTTTTATAGAGATTAACTGAATATTTCCTGTAGATTTGATCCCAACTCACCCTAACTATAACATTTAGTGTGCAAGGTCAAGTAAATTTTGTAGCATACTCAACACGCGCTGTCACTTAACCACTGTTGGTCTTCTTCTTCACCGACTCTCTTTGTTTCGCTTCTCATCTTCCTTTCTTTCTCTCTACCCCTCTCTCCCCAAATGTGTCTGTTTGTGTAGATTGAAGAATGAAGAGTGTATGCAATGAAGTCCTCGCTGCCAGCCCTTATCCTTTCTACTTGTAGCCTCGTCTAGGTTTAGATTTTTATGCCCTCCACCTATTTATGCCACGTAATAAAATGACAGACTAAACGAAGCATTTTTTAGTGTGCCTGCATATGGGAAGTCACGACTATGATTTAACTTGTCACAACTATGACTTACCACTTTAAGACACGGTCGTGACTTACCATTTTAAGTCTTACCATGCTAAGTCTTAACTTACGCAACCGTGTAAGTGCAAGTTACATCTCGATTGTGACTTAACTTCCATGCCCATGTAAGAGAACAACCGTGACATGGTCAATATATGCAACTGTACAATAGCCATTTTCATGCGCAATTCTTCTTATTTAAGTTCATGCCACGGTCACAAATTAATCCAATTAAGATTCATGCAACATCCACACCGATTTTACTTAGTTCATATCAAATTTGAATTAAATCGCAACCAATTTCCACATATGAAAATAAGTAAAATAAAAAAAATCAAAACAATATGTACTCTGTCAATCTTCTTCCTCTTTGGCAATTTGATGTATGTTTGTTAGTGACGTTTGACTCTAGAACTACAGTAGTCTTGTATATGTTGGATTTCCTTTGTGTTAACTATCTTAATGCTGTAGCAAATTAAGGATTGTATATTTTTAGAACTGTTTGATTATTTCAATAATTGAGTTTAATCATTTTGAAATTTCATTTTTATTATGGATATAGAGATTTGACAGTATTTTAGGCATGTTAACTTTACTGCTCCTTTAGCACCAGTTATGACCTAAGGCTGGAGTCGTGACAAAGTCAGTATCAGAGCTCCATTTTAAATGTGAGTTTCTAGGTTCATTATAACTGAGTCAAAATTTTCTTTGAATTATTGCGACATTAGGATCATGTTTGTTTAAAATCGTTGTCTTTACTTCCATCCTTTTGTAATACTGTTATGACTTTTATTGTATCTAAAGTCTTCCCTATTCTTTGATCATAAGGAGGAAAACAACTTCAGCCCGAACTCGTGAGGTTGAAGAAGCAACGAATAGAGAATCAGTTTTTTAAGAGGTTATAGCTCCATCTCCACCCAGGTAGGCAAGGTGTAGATGCCACTACTCTAATAGCAGGTATTGCAAGGTTACAAGATACTATAATTGCTTTGAATTAGACCATCCTTTTAATGCAACAGATAGCTTAAAATAAAGGCCAAAGTATGACAAATGCAAAAGATGTCTTGTATTATACCAGGACTGGTATGATTACTTTTGATGGTATAGGGGACACCATGGACTTTCTTAATGGTATCGAGCCTTAGACTAGAATGGCCTATATAGATTCACATTATTAAATTATCAGTTCAGGTTGGCTGCATTGGATTGGTTTATCCAAGTTATTCAGCCAATTATGAGTACCTTGCCTTTGGAGGAGTTTAAACAGAGATTCATGAGATGATTTTGTCCACCACCATAGAGAGATGCTTATAGGTGGTAATTGTTACACCTCAAGAGAGGTTATAAGTCGATTAAGGAGTATACTATCGAGTTTTATCGACTGATGAGATATACAGATGATATGACTGATCAGAGATGGAAAGTGGGACTTTACATTACCGGTTTAGGTCCCATATATGTTGGATTTTGTTGAAAGGGTCAGGTTTAGAGGTGCCATAGATGAGGCTAGAGAGATGGAGAGGTGACACATTATGTAGGGCACTAGTCTTAAATCCTTACTAGACTAGTGGTTTGGGGTTAAAAGTTATAGTTCACCATTGTCGATGCTGCAAATAGGTGTAAATGGAGAGAAACATTGACAATCTTGATGAGGTTATGGTTTATATGGGCATAAGAACAATAGACATAGTGGTAGGGATCCAATAAGATCAACTAGATTTGTACTTGGAGTGGGTAGCAATAACAGTCGCAGTGGGCAAAGCTTTGGATATAGTAGTTCTCACTATAGAAATACTGCTTGTCAAAATTGTGGTAGATTCCATCAAGAACCTTGTCATATTCCTTCGGGTGCTTGCTTTTAATGTGGTTAGATTGAGCATTTTGCTAGAGAATGCCCTAATTTTGGATTTCAAAGATAATTTTCCTCTACTACCATGGTATAGCTAGTACATCAAGTTCAAACTCAAAATTAAGTACAATACCAAAGTAAATCTCAGATTATGGGCCAACAGGGCTGTGGATCAGGACGTAGGTTCGGAGTAGATTCTAAACTAGGGGTAGGTCTAGTACTAGAAATTTTGGGCAGGCTTCAACCTTTTAGCAGTCAGGAGGAGAATAAGCTCGGGTGTTCACCATCACCCCACAAGATGCTCAGACCTCTAATACAATTATGGCATGTACTGTATCTGTTTGTTATGCTGATTCTATAGTTTTATTTGTCAAGGGTACTTGGCCTTAGTGTGGGATACTTTAACAGAGAGAGGTTTAGTTGATGATATCTCAATCGTATGTGAGTCTTTTGATGTGTTTCTTAAAGAGTTGCTAGGTTTGCCACTAGAGAGGGAGATTGAATTCTAAATTGATGTAGTGTTGGGTATAACTCTTATCTAGATTCCACCTTATCGGATGGCTCATGCAGAGTTAAAGGAGCTTAAGGAACAAATACAAGAATTGTTAGATAGGGGATTTATCAGACATTCTCCATGGGTTGCACTAGTATTATTTCTAAAGAAGAAGGACAATAACCTCCAACTTTGTATTGATTACAGGGAATTAAATAAAGTGACGATAAAGAATAAGTATCTACTTCCAAGAATTGATGATTGTTTGACCAACTTAAAAGGGCCAGACATTTCTCTAAGATTGATTTGAGGTTCGGTTATCATAATTGAGGAGAAGATATTCCAAAAACTACTTTTTGTTTAAGTCATAATCATTATGAATTTTTGGTGAAGTCCTTTGGGTTGACTAATGCTCCTGCAACCATTATGGATTTGATAAATAAGGTGTTTATATTTTTCTAGATAGGATTGTCATTGCATTCACTCATGACATTTTAGTATATTCTAAAAGTGAAGAAGAACATGTGGTATCTTTAAGAATGGTTTTATAAACTTTAAGGGAGCATCAATTATATGCTAAATTTTCTAATTGTGAATTTTGGATGGATCATGTAGTCTTATTAGGACATATGGTATCTAAATATGGCATCCAATTGGATCCTAAGAAATTAAAGCTTTCACAAAATGGTGAAGACTTACCACTATTACTGAGGTTCAAAGTTTTTTAGGCTTAGTGGGCTATTATCGAAGATTTGTCCAAGATTTCTCTTGAATAGGTGCACCTTTGACTAAGTTAACTCAGAAGAATCCTAGATTTGTTTGGTTAGAGGCATGTAAGGATAGTTTCCAACATCTTAAGGATAGGTTAACATCAGCTCTAGTTTTGACCTTACTTTCAAGGTTACAGCATATTGTGATGCTTTTAGGGTTAGTTTAGGTTATATGCTTATGCAGCATGGATGAGTAATGGCTTATGCTTCTCGACAACTAAATAAGCATAAATAGAACTACCCTAATCATGGCTTAGAAATGGTAGCTATAGTATTTGCACTTAAGATTTGGAGATAGTATTTGTATGGTGCGATTTATGGGACCTATATTGATTATAAAAGTTTGAAATACATTTTTCAGCAAAGAGATCTAAACTTGAGACAATGAAGATGGATGAAGCTTTTGAAAGATTATAACTGTTATATTTTGTGTCACCCAGGTAAATCTAATGTAGTAGTTGATGCTCTAAGCAGAAAATCATCCAGTAGTCTTTCTCACATCAAATCTGTAAGAAGAACCTTAACTAAAGAGTTACATAAGTTAGTTGAGTAAGGATTGCACTAGAAGATATCAAGATCAAGATGTTTGATAGCACAATTCAAGGTTAGACCAATGTTTTTGGAGAGATTCAAGGTTGCTCAGTCCAAAGACCCTCATTTGTGTAACATAGTTGTGGAGATTCAAGAAAAACGAGCTAAAGATTTTATTGTGGATGGTGATGGTATTCTGAGGATGGAATTAAATTATATGGACCAGATGTTGATGACCTAAGAAAGGAAATTATGGAGGAGGTACACTTTGTAGCTTATAGCGTTCATCCAGGCTCCATCAAGATGTATCCTAATGTTCCTCTTTGTCACGATCGTGCACTACTTGACGATTCCCTTATTCACTCATCATTCTAGCTTTTCTCAAAATAGATTTTTGGATCAAGTTTTCATGGCCATTTTGATAAGGTAAATGAAATATTTAGGCAATACATTATGCTAAACAAATGTTCCTTTGTGTCTTAAGTTTCTAGTGACACTAATTTTATGCAGTTTGGTTTAGTATTTTGCAAGTTATACTTAAAATATCATAGACTGTTCCTAAACTGTGACAGAATCCAAAAACTCAATTTCAAGCCAAAATTTGAAACTCTTATAGACAGAATTCAAATTCGATTCCTTTATGAAAATATATCCATATGTCTCTGCTGGACCGTCGTCTCAGTCATTGTTCCTCTTCTCATTCCAGATTGTGATCCCAAGGTCTTGGGATAATTTCTCATATGATGCTCAACAGGGCCACATTAGAAACAAGCTCCTAATAACCTCCAACACTCACCACCACGCTTTTTACTATAGTGCTCATAATTAGGCATCTGTTGTGAATCCACCTGAATAAATCCACCTCTTTGTCGAAACCCAGATTGTCTCGATCTAGCCTAGAATCGAGACGATCTATTCTATCGTTTACTGAAGATTTTACCAGAATTAGTCTGAGATTCACTCTGTCTCTTCACTCTAAACTCTTGTCTATACTCTCCCTGACCATCCTTCAACAACTGTTCAATTCTGATTGAGACCGATTAGAGTTTTGTAAAACTACTCAAATTAGAAATGGCTACCCTCATCCTGATCGCTATATTTAACCCATCTTTAAACCTCCTATACTTTTCCACCTTAGTTGTGATTAATGCAGTTTCATACCCCATTAATTTATTAAATTTTATCTCATACTCTGCTACTAAGAGACTTCCTTATTTCAGATGCAGAAATTCGTTCATCTTTCTGTTTAGATAAATCTTCGGCATATAATTCTCTTTAAACACCTTCAGAAAATCTTCCCAGGTTAAACTACAAGGCCTGGTGGCACTACCTAGTACAGTCTTCCATCACTAATATGTTGGACCTTACAAAAATGAGACTACATAATCAAATCTGTTATCTGACTCTCAATCTATCTGATCAAACACTCTTTCAGTTCTCTCTAGCCAACTTTTGACCTCAGCAGGGTCTGTACTTCCGTAGAAGTCTATAGCGCTTTACTTCTGAAGCTTATCATATCTCCTTTCCCTCCTCTTTGGGATTCTCAGAGGTATTTGTGCAAACTCAGGTACAGGAGACTCTTTATTGGCTCCTACAGACTCCATGTCAGTTGACTCTTCCACTTGATCTCCTATAGTGGGTGACCTATAACAAAATAGTTGCAATCACTCACTGAGTCTCTTACTATTTATCATGTCTTAATACTTTTATATGTCCCTATGGATGCCAAGCCATGCTTTGATACAAAAAATTATAACACCCCATTACCATAGAATATATACCCGAGCATCTAGAGAAAATTCAAGTACATATTCTATGACAATGGTATGTTAGAGCAAACATAATCTCTTAAATGACATCATAAAGAATATACAATACTTAAAATCTTAACACTTCATTTCATTTATTGACAAAAGTTTACATTGTATTCATTGAAACAAATATTAAAACTCCCTTATACAAAAGTTATATATGACAAAGACACTATAAAATACAATCTATAACTCCTCTGATGTCAGTTGACAGGCCTTTGAGTCATATGATATTCTAAAATGTTCCTCTAGAAAATCTTAGGAACTAGGTCTCCTATCTTGCACCTGAAAGCTAAGTTACAATTTTTGATGAGTTTTGTGAACTCATGATCTCACTCAAGTCAGATACACAAATATCACACAATCAACCAATTTCACAAACATTTTCCTTATCAATAAGATATAATAAATGACACACATTTCACATACATTCTTTCAAAATCCAATCAATCACATTATCATGGAACATCACTTTGTCATCACAATTTCAGAAAAGGTTTCATAATCATATATTTCATAATCATAAAGATACAAATGCATACGCATATGAGACTTTAGATTTGTTATTATTTGTCGTGACTGAGTGCCTTTCAGATACATATACAGATATAGATACAGATACTAGCCCATTTGGCTCAGTCAGATACAAAAATCACGAAACAAAGCTCTACGTGCAGAATTCTAAGCTTAAAGCACTTTCAGACTAGCACTATGATCATAATGCCTTTATCTGAACATGCATTTTATGAAATACATCAAATAACATATTATGCCATGAATAGCATTCACTTATGATGCACAGACAAAAACTTATATTCATCGGACCTCAATTCGACATTCAATTTTTGTTGACTATTCTAAAATCATTTAGAATTCAGTTGAAAACAAATATCATTCAAATTTCTGATGTAAACAGAATACTTCCAATACATTCCGAATATCAAACTCCTCGGTTAAAGTCCGAAATTCACATACAAATCACAAACAGTTTAATAATTGAAAGTTAAACTGAATAAACCAATCCTAGAAAGATCATCGAGGTTGACTCATAGTACGCTCCAATTTATGCTATTGCCTGGATGGTCCGGTAATGTCTGAATGCCGTCTAACTTGAGCATCTAAAATCATACAATTCACATATAATTCACATTACAATGTCGATCAATTAAATACTTATTCATTTATGCACATATATACATATGTAATGTTCAATACATGCCTAATGACTATCTCGGGTATATTTCCTTAATTTACATCTCATGATCGTTCATACTTCAAAACTCATATATATTTAATTTGAACTTAGGCTTACACCACAATAAAACAAATTTATTTTAAGTTCATCAATTAACCATTTATCAATCCCTTCCTAGTGAATTCAGATGACAATGAAAGTTGGTGGAGAGGAAGTACAATGTGTGAGGAGCTTGTGTTTCAAATTTCAAGTCAATCGTAGGTCCAAAAAATGAGTTATGGTTAAAAGAGTGAAGGGTGTTGAAAGTTGTCAAATAGCATTGCACCTTCTCTGTCAAGCACGATTGTGCAACCACTTGACAATCCCTCTGTCATGATTGTTCTTGTGTATGATTGTACAACTCCCTAATGTTTCTCTCTATCACGATTATGCTTGTGCATGATTGTGCACTACCTGATGATTCCCTTATTCACTCATCATTCCAGCTTTTCTCAAAACAAATTTTCAGGTCAAGTTTGCATGGCTATTTTGACAAGGAAAATGAAATATTTAGGCAATACATTCTTCTAAAAAACTTTTGCTTTGTTTCTTAAGTTTCTAATGACACCAATTTCATGTAGTTTGGTTTAGTATTCTACAATTTATGCCTAAAAATACTACAAACTATTGCCAAACCATGATAGAATCCAAAAACTCAACTTCAAGCAAATTTCAAAACTCTTAGACACAGAATTTGAAATTCGTTTCCTTCATAAAAAATATATCCATATGTCTCTAGTTTAATATAAAATTAAAATCATCAAATTATTATGTCTACAAATCAAGATATAGCTAAAATACAGATGCATGTTTAGTGAAAAACTACAGCTAACATATTCCAGCAATTCTTCTTTCACTTTTCTCGATTTTTTTACACTTTATACCAAAGATAAAACAACCTCTTTATAGTTTATCAATTATACCTCTATTAGGCCTAAATTATACTCCAATTTCTCATCAATAACCTCTCCTATTCCAATTCAAAATTTTCTAATTACTAACACACAAATCCTAGTCTTTCATGCATTAAAAATCAAATTAGAAATCTATCCTTCATTATCATGCATATAGGTCTAATTCTTTCTCAATTCAAGAACACTCTTTAAACAACTTTCTTTGGCATAACTCCACCTTCTTTATACATGAAATTCCAGTCCAATACATCCACATAATGCCCTATACTCCACAGTTTCCATAAACTAAAAACAAAACAGAAAAACTTCCACGTTCATGCAACATTTTACAGCACATATCTTCACGAATATCACATGCATTTCGTTCCAAATCAAGCATCATTCTTATATCATTTGACAAGCCATAAAACTCAGATTGTTACTTAACTATTAGGCTTCCAATTTAGCTCAAAACTCCATATTATAATATCCCTCCAAGCAGGCAAAATTTATCACAAACTTAAGGTGAAATGAGCTAGTTTCGGTAAAAACAGAACACAACTAACAACTGGTTATGTAACATCCCATCACCGATGGGAAGGTTATAATGATAAATTGGGATATGCTAGATGGTTGCATTGCATATTGTAATATGAGTATTCATTTGACCTCTAATGTTAGAGGAACGAGTCATTGGCATGTGTATGCATTTTTGTTATGTAAAAATTTGGTAATTGGGCAATTATTGCACTGACATT
>JANZLD010000001.1:8162974-8177570 GCA_026413575.1 Erythroxylum carthagenense
GACTCCATCTTCCAGAACAAACCACCGGGATCTCCATCCTTTCCCATAATTAACCCATTTGTACAGAATCCCCGCAATGCTCCCACTCACGCCTCCATGAAACACTTTGGAGTCTCTAGCCTCTGTGATCGGCTCTTCGGTCTCGTGATTAGTTTCCAAATCGGTTCCAACGGAGGACATCTGCGCGGCGAGGCTAGGTTTGGAGCTGTGATTAACGGCTCTGATCGTCGCATCGAGCCCTAGCTGGGAGTTGCTCATCGATTTCGCGACCACCGGGTCAGTGCGATCGCGATCGATCGAAACCGGAGCAATGCAACAAAGAGGATTCATGGGGGAAGTAGCAGAAGGTCAAAAGGGACGCAGAGTGTTTGATTCGGGTCGGGTCGGAGAATGTGAGACCCGATCGGGAAATGAGAAACGTTTCATAAGAGATTGGTAACGACTGTGTATATAAATATATTAATTATACAGAAGGACTAAATGAACTGAGCAGCAGTGGCTGAGTTCTGGGTTGTTGATGACAAATTACTACTCCAATACAATTAAAGAGACGGAGAGAGAGAGAGAGAGAGTGAGTGGTGATGGCGGCAGATCCATTTAAGACAGTGGTCAGGTGGTGCAGACAAGCATTATTGTACAAGTGTGAAGTCTAGAGAAAACTGGGTAAGCTAGTCTATGATTAACCAAAGATAGATGCTTGATGAAAGTAAAGATAAATTTTGCAAATAACTAGACTAGTCCATGGATTTCACGCCAGTATTCAGTTGAACCGAACTGAGTTTATTCAATCATTTTTTGTCTTAAATCCGTAAATCATGGACTTTGGACTGCAGGGAGGGACAAGGTAACGTGGGCGAGGGCAGGGGGGCGTATGTCCTTGAGGTGATAAAAAGAAATCGCTTTAGTTCATACTCCCATTTTGTACATCTACATCTAACTTTAGATCGCATTCTATGGCTAATCTAATCAGTTAGCTTCAAAAATTAATAGGGTCAAAACGAATGGAATTCTCTAATTTAAAAATTTTAGAAAATTTCTTTAAAAAGTTTTTTTTTCATTTTTCATTTTTTTAAAATATTCTTTTATATTTCAATTCATTCATAATAACAAAATGCACATATGGTATAAATATTGTACATGGGTCAACAAATATTTTTCATATGATAATTGAAATTAAATTAATTAAACATGACCCAAATAAATAATTTATTATATTTATCTTAAACTATTAATTCAAGTCGAGTTTAATTAATTTCTACTAGCTTTTAAGAAATAAACTAGTCTTCATATATAATGTTTAAATTTTATGTATTTGGTCAAGAATGAATTTTCTATAAAACTAAAAATTAGCGAAACTTTTCTCGATTATTTCAAAAGGTAAAGGTAAATATAGATGACATAGGATTAGAGCATAAGATTTTTCCATATACAAGAATTTGCAAAATGCAAACCTACGAGAGAGCTAGTTTCAATAGACTCATGGAGGTGATTGTCTACCATGATAACTTTAGGTATATGATGAGGTTACGTTTTAATGAATTTTTTGTTAGTTTACTCATGAAAATAGGTCCGAGTCTAGGTCAGTTACACCCCTACTCATGATGCTTGAGTATATCACTTAGGAGACATTGAACATAGCATAAACTGTCAGTTAAGGCTTAAAGGCAAATTTATAGGTGGTACAATATATATAACATGCCTGGTATGTGAACTAAAGTATGTAAGCTACCGAAAGGTGCCCATAATTGGAAGGAGAAGAGTATTTTTAAAGGGGATAGTAGTAATTAGGGCTCAGGTCTGTATGGAGCAATCCTGACTTTTTTTTTAATAAAAGGGATAACTCTAAGAAAATGTTATTAAAGGCTAGAGTTTCTAATAGAAAGACCTATAAATATTTGTTGTTTATTCATTTTTTGAATAATTTAAGGTATATATTAAGCATATTATTACTTTTTCTATCACTGCAAAAATGGATCTTAATGACAGTACATAAAGGGATAAAAATTAATACAAAAAGGTCAACTTAGATTGTATAATTTTCATTAAATTTTAATTTAAACTCCAACATTTCAATATGTACAAAAAAGAACCTTAACGTTCCATAAACATTCAAAAAGAAACACATCATTTTAAAAATGCTTACTAAAAACCCCGATTTAAATTTTTCATCAATTTTTTGTTAAAAAATATAACAATTAAGTTTTAATTATTTTTTATGGCCACCTTGTTACATGTGTATGCCATGTGGCAAGTGGGTCAAAAAAAGAACATTTTTTTTTTGATAACAAAGAGGGTGCTACCATAGAGATGAGACTGTATTAAGTCACGAGCCTAGTTTTGACTCCACGAGCCCGCACTATGCCATGGTTGTCATCAAACAAATCCTTCTGCAGATCGTGAGGACAAACGTCGAGAGTTTGGAGACCGCGGTGGTTTGCATCTGCCCTTTTGGCAAGCTAATCAGCCTGTTGCCCAACATCGTTGAGCTGCTTGATAGAGATTGGATCGTTAAGGTGATCCATGGGTTTCGATTTTTCTGATATGACACTTTTGGATATCCCAAATGCCCTCGATGTTGTTGCTGATGGCCTCTTATATTAACCTTTGTAGCTTCGCCTTTGCCTTTAGTACCCCCTGTAATGGATTCATCGATCACTGTAACTTTGCTATCAAGTCATTTCTCTCATCTAACTTTGACTATAGCCACTTTCTTTACTAGTGGGCTTTTGCTATGGTAGCCACAGGGATCACTAGTGGCTCCATAGCTGAAAGAACCTAGTTTGTAACTTGCTTGTTCTACTCTTCATTTTTAGTTAGGTTTGTTTACCTCGTTATGTTTCACTAGTTTTGGTCTATCTCCAAGTCTGATTTAGATTTCTATTTGGAACTGGAGTCACTGACTTTGTTAGTTCTAGAGTTGTTCACATAGTGGGTCAAATAACTAGTTTATGAGGTGCTCTTATTGAAGGTCCAAGAATTAGCCATTTTGCATCAAGCAAGGCATTGACTCTATACGGACACAATGCTTCATGCATGGTTTTAGGTACTTTTTGTGTTGGTTCAGTTAGTACAGTTTCAACCCTAGGTCATTTAATAAATTCCTAACTATTGACTTTATTGTTAACTATTACAGCCAATGAAGTGCAATCAGTCAGATCGCCATCGTCATCACCTTTGCAGGCTGCACTACAGCCTTGACCACTCTTTTTAACAAAATATTACTATTAGGTTAATAGAATGTGACTAATGTATGCAATCATTTGTTTGGTGGGTTCATGGCTATAACAGTAGGATGCTCTATAGTTGAGCTATAGGTTGCTATAACATATGAGTTGGTTATAGTTTTATTTCTTATTAGTTCTAATAAGTTGGCAGAGAAGTTAAAGTTTAATAACCCACAAGAGATAGCATACAGAGTCCTTCTAACTTTTTTCACAACTCAAAAGGATTCGTTAAATATGATGATATCAATCTATTGTCGAATCATGCCCAGAGTTTTTTTCCTTCATCTTCTCTCAATCTCTATCTAACATCTTTTCAGGTTTTGAAGGAACATCATCCTTCACACCTTTATCCACATTAATAGGATCAATGAGATCTTTGCAATATAAGAGATCCTCTATCATAGGCCTCCAAATAGCATAGCTTATTAATGTCAACTTTACCATATAGATGTTTCCACTTTCCATCATGATGACTTTGATACTATTTATTGGGAGATAAGAAAAATACAACTCTCTAAAATCAAACAAAGAGAAATGAGAAAAAACACTCTTCAAGTTTAAGAAGCAAATTACAATGAGAATAAGAAAACACATAAACAAACACCCAAATTTACATTTAAAAAGCCCTTCAGTGTAGAGGGAAAAAACTACAGGCCAAACCGATAATCAACTATACTAAATTCAAGTAAGGATTTACAAAGTTTAATATCTCACCTCATAACTACAAGTTATCTCACAAAGTTTCTGGATTAAAACCAAAATTGATATGTGAATCAACAAACTTTCAGATTAATTCCAAAAATAATAAAAAAGGATAAGAATAATACACTATTTGCTCTCTCTATGTTTTCCTCACTTTTTGATGTTTTGGTTCCTCACATATGCAAAACCTACGTATCCTCTTTTTTATATCACAAAATAGGTTTTTTTGCATAGCACATGGTCACATACACGATTGTGTAAATGACTGTGTCTCTTCAGCACTGCCTTACTCATAGATATACATAATCACAGAGAGCTACAAGCTTATCACCCATGGTTGTGTAAGTCGTAAATATGGGCATGTATATGACCATGTATGTCTTCGTCTTTCATGTCCTTCTTTACACAGTTCCAAAGACTTAAATGATTGATATACACCATTGTGTAAGTAAAGAACAAAGGCAAATGGCACTTTACACAGACATGATGTCCAAAAAATGCTTGATTCACCCATCATACATCTTGTCTTCATTTGTTTTTCATTCCCACGAATCATAAAAGTGTCAAAAAGAATTGAAAGTCTAAAAAATCGGACTGGGAACACACACCAATTATATTGGAAATTCATAAATAAAGTAATCCCACACTAGAAAGAGACATAAGATTAAAGTAATTTATATATAAAGATAGGACTCATAACCTATTGCATTAAGGTTTTGGGTTTAGATATAATGTCTTGATTGTATATGGTCTAACTTATATCTAGTCTAATTTCTCCCCAAGCCCCCTCAAAACCTTTCATTGGTATCATAGGCTAGATTGGCAAAGTATGATGAATAGTGATTCATAGATTTGGGTAAGATGAATAGGTGATTTATGGAGTGACTTAAATGGCTTCGCATGACCTATGGGTTCAAAGGGAGCTAGTCCAATATAGATGGATCCACTTGTGAATGAGAGATTTTGTAAATTAAAAAGTGAAGCAATCCCACATCGAAAAGAGACACAAGGATGAAGTAAATTATATACAAAGATAGAACTCACAACCTATTACTTAAGGTTTTAGTTAAGATATGATGCCTCAATTGTATATGGACTCACTTGGATCTTATATAATTTCTTCCTAGGCCCCCTTGAAACCTTTTAATTTTGTTCTATTATCATATTATGACCACACTAAGTTAAAACCTAAGTCTACTTTATGTTGCTAATTAGATTGCAGCTTACAATATAAAAATTATTGATGTTAAAATTATGTGGATTAGAAACTTTTGTGCTTTTAAGAGAACATCACAGTTTCTTCTATCTCTAAATTTCATGTTTTATTTGATTATCTTTCATTTTTTAGTAATTCAGATCTATTGGTAGATTTCCACCCATTGATAATTTTTCTAATTCTTATGATTTTACAAACCTTTATGCTACTCACGTTTACAGAAAATTTTATCTTCTCGAGGATCGTGCAATATACATTGTTTAACCTAACCCTCAAATAATGTTAACTTTTTCACATCCTACTCAAGGAGAAATCCTTCTTGCTTTCCTTATGATTTTCATTACTTTTATACTATTCTCCCTCTTTAGGGACCTAATTCTTATAAGAACGTGTTTTTTGGTCCTCTTTTAGGAATAAGTAATGCCAAAGGAATTACAAGCATTATGTAAGATTCATACTTGGGACTGACTTGATCCACTTGTTAGAAAGACTTTTGTTAGCTATAAATGAATTTACATAATTATTTGGGCATAAATGAGTTTTGTAACAGGTGTGAATTGTGTATTGCATAAATTGTGTCGTGCAGGTTAAACATCTGCATATAGGCGTATCTAGAATTTAGAAGCAAATGCTATTTTTGGAGCATACTAGTAGACCGAGATGGTCTCACTTCGTTGATTGTTATTTGAATTCCTGTATTATTTGACTATTGAATGATTTTGTGAATGTGAATTGGATGAACTAAGTGTATTGAAGTGTTTGCTAAGTGTTTTCTGAATGTGCATTTGCATATGAATGAAAGTGTGAATTCTCAACTCTAATGTTGAATGCCGGACTAAGGTCAGATGATATGAGAAAGTGATTGGATGGGATATGCAAATGTGAGTGATGCATTTCATTGCAAGAATGCATGAAATATAATGGCAGTTGTGACCGGAATAGCCAACGATTAGAGCTTAAAACTCAACGAGTGAAAATGAGCCCCAAGCTCAAAAGTAATTCAGAGCCTCGGGCTCAATGTTTAATGAGCCCTATATGGGACAATTATTAATGAGCCCTATATGGGACAGTTATCAATGAGCCTTACATGGGACAGTTTATGCATTCGATTACAATAAAGTAATAAATGGAAAGTGAGTCTCATGTGCACTACATATGCATTATATGAGTGATTAAATTGTATTGAATGTAGAGTGCAAAATGTGAAATGTTGTGAATTATGTGTTATGTGATTGGGTGAGCCATCGATGATGGTCACTCATTGAGTTCACAAAACTCACTCAAAATTTGCAATTATTTTTCAGGATCAGAAGAATACTCCGTTAGGTAAACGAGAATATACCTACAGCATTCAAGTGAAAGATAGAGGTCGGGATCAATTGGCGTCTGCATTGCATTTCTTCATTTTCGTATTGCATTGTGTTTATTATGAAATTTTTGTATCGAATAATGTATTCAGAAAATTTTGCACAATATGTATACAAATGTATTTATGTTGTAATGTAAAGACGTTATGACCAAAGTGTTTTGTTTTTGTGTTGTGTTGATTGAAAAATTTTATGATTGAAACGGGCCCGAATTGATTATTGATTTTCCACAAAAGTGTGCATTGTTTCAAAAAGAAAAGAAAAAAAAAGACTTTGTATTGAGTTTTGACTGTTTGAGTGTTCGAGCATGTCACCCTCGCGGGACACGAATTCAGATATCACCCATCGATCTCAGGTTTGGATCTTGCGAGAGTAGGGTGCTACAAATTTGGTCTTATTCGAAACAGATAAGATGAATGCAAGTAAAAAGTATACCGACTTCAATAGTTGGAAACCATCACCTACTGAGGGATTCTAGGTTTGCACAAGAAACATCATCAGTCAATTCGTCTTGTTTCCTCAAGGCAAGTAGAAGGAAAGGTAGCAATCCAATCTTGGCACTGGAAGTTGAGGTGAAGACAAAGCCTTCACTTCAGTTCCAAGAACTTAGCTTTCTTATGTTTGTGTTACAATAGATTGGATTGTAGATATTTGTCCTTGTTAGTGGTTACAATGATTCAGGTAAGTTGGGGTAACTCTGTGCGGATTTGGTTGGAGAGTTGGAGACCTGATATTGTTTTGGATGTGTGGGTGAGAAGTAAGGAAGTGATGTAGCTTCCACAGATATCTATCGTTGGTCCCTTTGAGTAACAAATGACTTTTTGTTTCAACTAGAGTCTACTGATAGGGATAATGGGTAGCTAACAAATGAGCTATCCGCGAGTGACTTAAGAAACCTCTGCTTAAGTAATCTACAACGTTGTACATAACTTTAATATTTGTATAAAATCTTCTGATTTAACAATAAAATATTATAAAAATGTCACAATAATGATCATTTTTAAATTTTTATGTCTATATTTTTATATAAATACTCATCTATTCTAATCTAATCACTGCCCACTTTGTTAAAAAGCCTCCTTGGTGATATTGTTTAAATAAGATCTTATTTGTTTAAAATTTAATATAGTTTTAAATTTTTTTAAAAATTTTATGCTTCAAAAATCATCAACTCACAGTCATCACCTAAAGTCTGCTTCTTCCAAATTTAACTTGGATTATGGTTTGTTAGAGAAATGAATCTTTATATTAAAATATAATAGGGCATCAACATTTTTTATTGAAAGATGTGGTTTAAATGAAACCTCTAAAATTCTAATCATATATTAGGATCAAATGTTTATAAAATATATCATTATTATTAAACAAGTTAACATATATCAAGGATCTTCTCCTTCTTTATTGTTGACATTTATTGTAAATATATTATGATTTGTAACACTTCATACCTAATTTTTATAATATTAAGAATATTCTTATAAGGCATTGCTTATATAGAGGCTACACCAAAATTAGGTCATCATCATCACCCAGTCTAAAATTTCGTAATGAAGCGAAGTTGGAGAAGGTCTGATAGTATGCAGCCTTACCCCTACATAATAGAGAAGTTGTTTCCGGTAGTTCTACATGCAAATAAGATAATATAAGAATGATGCTATTCACATAAAAAAGGTAAACCTGATGTACTTCTCCATTTGGTCCATCTAGATCTAATACAATAAATATGTAGGGGAGGTAGTTCAATTGGCGAACAAATATCATATATGGAAATACATTGAAAATTTATAAATTTTGATTTTTTAAATAATTTTAATTAATATTAAATGAATTTAAAAGATAATTATATCTTAAAATTTATGTGAATAAATAAAAATATTAAAAATATATACTTATTTTGGGGACCAATTAAAAATATTTTAATATAGACTCATGAGCTAGCCCATTGTTATTGTTAACTTATTTATTAGAAATTCTGGATAATTAGGAAAATATTTGATTAGAACTACAATAATTATCAAATAAAATTGTGGGATCAAATTAGTTTTAATATTCAAGTCGTGCTGTTATGAAATATATAGTGTCATAAGAAACACGACAGGATCAATTTTATTACATACATAGTGTAAAACAAGTAAAAATAACTAAGCGAAACTAAAACATAATAAAAATGAAAAACGAAACAAGGCGTAGTTGAGAACTTGAGATAGAGACTAGATGAAGGAAAGGAGGAGAGGAGATATCTAACAGGGCAATCGTATGTTAAACTGTATATTCCTGTTGATTCACTTTTCTTCCTTGAACGAACATGTTTTGTTATTTACGCAAATCTTTGTTAGGGTTTTGATTTTTCTTCTTTTCTTTTGTTGTATTCGTATATCTTGTATTTATGAGATACCCATACCCAGTTGCTACGAGATTTAAGCCTTTTTTTTGTCTTTGTACTTTTATGACATGATTTTGTTGCTATTTCTGGATATATATTCGTTTTAAAGCTTTTTCGCGAGGTGGGTTCCTGGTATTTTTAATGATCCTCATGTTGGGTGAATTGGTGCCTGGTAAATATCTGAATAAATATGCTTTATAGGTATTTGAGAGACCTGCGTTGATGTTTTTGTTTTTGTTTTTTTCTCTCTCTACATTCTGTTATATGTACATAGGATAGTATTCATCTTTAATTTCAGACTGGTCTAAGGTGCTTATTTGAGTAGTTTTCTCATGCTGTAGTTGATGGCTCTGACAGAGATTCTACTTTTGTTTTGTCCACTTGGCTTTGAAGGGACTTTATTTTGATTTGTACTTCTGTTCATATGGATCCCATGGCTGATGAGCAAATTGATTTTGGAGATGAGGAATATGGAGGGGCACAAAAGATGCAATACCAGGGAAGTGGTGCCATATCTGCACTAGCAGAAGAAGAAATGGTGGAGGATGATGAATATGATGATCTTTATAATGATGTAAATGTTGGAGAGAATTTCTTGCAAATGCACCGATCTGATGTGCCAACTCCTCCAGCTAATGTGGGTGGCAGAGTTGGAGTCCAAGCTCATGAGTCTAGGGTTGAACATGGGGATTCACAAGGACCAAACACACTTGGTATAGCAGTTGAAGGGAAGTATTCTAAGCCAGGGGGACAATTTCAACAACAGAAGGATTCGGCCATGGGTGTTAAGGGACAGGGAGTTGAATCTGTTGGTTATTCAGATAGATCTTCTACTGCACAAAAAGGGAGAACCATGGTGATCACTGATGATACTCAAGTCCAAAATATGGGCTTTCAAGGATCGATTTCTGTGGCTCCTAATGTTGGCATTGATTCTCCTAATTTGCATAGAAAAAATATAAATGAACCTGAACCTTTGCAAATTAGTGGCAGTGGTGATCCTCGAAATGTAACTCAGATATCAGCCAATCAAATAAGTGTAACTACTGATGTCAATCGTCCAGTGATGAGTGAAAATCAGATCCGACCATCTGTGGAGAATGGTTCAACCATGCTCTTTGTGGGAGAATTGCATTGGTGGACAACTGATGCAGAGCTTGAGAGTGTTTTGTCTCACTATGGAAAGGTGAAAGAGATTAAGTTCTTTGATGAAAGAGCTAGTGGAAAATCTAAAGGTTATTGCCAAGTTGAATTTTATGATCCTGCTGCTGCAGCTGCATGCAAAGAGGGAATGAATGGTCATATTTTCAACGGGCGGGCTTGTCTTGTAGCTTTTGCTTCACCACAGACAATAAAACAGATGGGAGCTTCATACATGAACAAATCTCAAACCCAGACTCAGTCTCAGAATCAGGGTAGGAGGCCTATGGATGACAGTGGGGGGCGAGGTGGAAACATGAATTATCAAAGTGGTGATACAGGAAGAAACTATGGAAGAGGTGGGTGGGGACGGGGTGTGCAGGGAGTTATGAATAGAGGTCCTGGGGGCGGGGGACAAATGCGGGGAAGGGGAGGAGCCATGGGTGCCAAGAACATGGTTGGACATGCTGCTGGAATTGGAAGTGGAGCAAACGGTGGAGGTTATGGACAAGTCCTTGGAGGTCCTGTATTTGGGGGACCTGGTGGTGGCATGATGCCTCCACAGGGTATGATGGGAGCTGGATTTGATCCAGCATTTATGGGTCGAGGTGGTCCCTATGGTGCTTTTGCAGGTCCAGGTTTTCCTGGCATGCTTCCTTCGTTTCCAGCTGTTAATGCCATGGGACTTGCTGGGGTGGCTCCTCATGTCAACCCTGCTTTCTTTGGTCGGGGAATAGCACCTAATGGGATGGGAATGATGGGATCCTCTGGAATGGATGCACCAAATGCTGGAATGTGGTCTGACCCAAGCATGGGTGGTTGGGGAGAAGAACATGGTCATAGGACAAGGGAATCGAGTTATGGGGGTGAAGATGGTGGTTCTGAATATGGATACGGAGAGGTGAATCATGAAAAGGGAGCAAGATCTAGTGCTGCCTCTCGGGAGAAAGAACGAGTTGCTGAGCGAGATTGGCCGGGGAACTCTGATCGGAGGCATCGTGATGAGAGGGGACAGGAATGGGAAAGGTCTGAAAGAGAGCACAGAGAACACAGGTACAGAGAAGACAAGGATAACTACAGAGACTATCGTCAAAGAGATCGTGACTCAGGTTATGAGGACAACTGGGATAGAGGGAAAACTTCTTCAAGATCACGAAGCAGATCTGGTGGAGTGGCTGATGAAGTTCGCAGGTCTCGATCAAGGGATGTTGATTATGCTAAGAGGAGACGCTTACCGTCTGAGTGATCTGTGTACTGCTCACTGCTCATCTTTATGGGATGATTTTATGAGCTGTGGGGCTTCATATTTGCAGTCTGAAGTCTTATGACATGCAATGATCTAAAATGCAGCTGGATGCTTCTTCAGGGAGGAAGTAAGTTATCATATGGATGGAAGGGAAGAGTGGATACTCAGTTACCTTCTTATTGCATTCTATAGAACATACTTGAATGATTCTTAGTATTTGGGTGCTTGAAAACAGTAATAGCTCTTCTTAAAAGCTGGCCAATGTGATATTTTCTGTGGGGTTGGAGTTAAATGCCATGCAGCAAAGTATCTGTGTGGACTTATTTATTTTAAACCTTTTGATGATGGCTGGTGGTCTTGATTTGCTTCAAATCTTTTTCTTTTGAATAACTTAATTCTCTTTTATCAACATTTTACATTACTTTTAAGCCTGTTAGACTTGTAAAAAAAAGGTCCACAGTTTGACTTGCAATGCATGTTTCTGTACGAGATCTGGTCAGGGTATTCAATTACTCTTATGATTTTATGATGTCTTCAGACAATTGCATGCACTATATTTACTTCTAGCTGTTGCTTTCTTGAAGGATTTGATGATTTGTATATAGGTACATTCTTCAGAACAGTGAATCCTCAGACCTTGTGTCTGAGCCCTTTTTCCGAACCCTGTTATGTGAACTTCACTTGATTATTAACCATCTTTTCCCTAATAATTTTGTTCATGGCTATCTACACATCCGTGCCATAAATGTCTCAAGTTGTAGTAAGTGCTTCACACCAATTTTTTGTTTTGGTTCTTTACGTTGACTTCTTTTTTGGTTTTCGACTGATTAAACAATTAATCAGAATACTTCCATGAAATTTATTTTTGTGTGGTTTAATCGTTTTTCTAAAGATTCTTGGTTGATAGTTAGTTTGTCCCATTTTGAGAAAACATAGAATCAAGCATGGAATTTTATGTTTGTTGTTAGTTAGGAGATGATGCATGGCATTTTCTAGTTTAGATATGCCGAAACTTGTTATTAGGGTGGAAATCCTAGACAATGGTCGTCATTGTCTTTGCTTTTAATGAAGTTGAGGATTTGTTCCTTTCTCTTGAATCTTTATGATAAAAACCCACATAAAAGGCCTATGTTGGCTCCATAATTTTGATCAATGATTCTCATGTTCTCTTAAGCAAGTTTTAGTAAGCAGGTTAAAGTCTTTGAAGAAGTTTAGGTGTTGATTGTGCTGAGTTAAAATGTTCGATACTGGTTAATTTATTTTTCTTTCAGAGCTCAATATTGACATCAGTTTAGTCTATATCACTGAGGTATGAGATCTACAGTTCATATGCTCACTATGAGTTAGGTGGCTGAATTTCATTATTTTGACTTTTTAACTAGGCTTGAAAATTTTAGGTGTTTCAAGTGCTTCTGTAGTGAAAATTTTAGGTCTTTCAAGTGCTTCTGTAGTGTGTATAAAAGTAAAGTTTAGAGTCCATCACTAGTCTTCAGAGAACTCATATGGATATGGGGTTACAATTTATTTTTTCTGGAATCTTTTGTTTTCTTTTTAAGTTGTTACTTTAGTGTTTATAAATGTAAAACTAATAATCATTTTCTCTATCACTTTTATGGTTTTTATTGAAATTGATTGTGATTCTTCTTCTATACATTTGATGTTTTATTTGAAAAAGTTTCCTCATCAGTGCCTTTCAGTAGAACTAAGACTGTCCTTTCTGCTTACTGTGGTTTTTTCTCTGTATACTCGTTTACTAAAAGTGTTCTCCAAATTTATTCTGTCCACTGTTTCAGTTGAACGTAGCTTGGGCCCAGGAAAATGTTCCTCTTAGAACTCTCTAACCATGAATTATACCATATATTGTTCTTTGAGTGCAGCCACACTTGTATTTGGTTGCTTTTAGGGGTATATGCCACTTGATTTCCATGCACCAGATTAACTTAGTCTGCTAGCTATGGAGATGTCTGTAGCTATTACTCGTCTTAGTTCCTTAGAAGTGTAATGTCCACGTGAAATATGATTATAGAAGGGCCATGGAACAATTGGCTTTGCATTACCATTAGACTATGGCAGGATGCTAATTCTAATTTATGGGTTGTTAGACATTTACTGCCGGGTGGTGTCTTCGAAAAATAAATACTTTTATGTCTATTGAAATGGAAGTTTTTCTTTTACCAGGGAGTGGAGTGGGACAACACTTGTTCAATACTTGTTAGTTGCTGGAAGGAAGATATGTTAAATGTGCTGCGTTCACTGAATGTTTTTGGTCTGCCAAGT
Source organism: Erythroxylum carthagenense (assembly GCA_026413575.1). Classification (NCBI taxonomy): domain Eukaryota; kingdom Viridiplantae; phylum Streptophyta; class Magnoliopsida; order Malpighiales; family Erythroxylaceae; genus Erythroxylum; species Erythroxylum carthagenense. The sequence goes on from JANZLD010000001.1 coordinate 8,176,530, forward strand.
TTGCAGGAGCCCTAATTCCCTTTGTTTCAACCTTTCATTTTTATGAACAGCTTGAGAATGTAATTAAAGCTCCTGCAAGAATATTCTAGGAAGATTATCAATGTGAGCTACCGAAAGGATTTCAGTCTCAAGGTTTTGGGGCATGATCTCATTGTTGATTCTTGTAAAAAATTATTTTCTCATGTAAATGAATACATGTATTAGGTCTAGAACTTGTAATGACTTTTCATTCCTAATTTGGTTGAGTACTCTTGGCTGCTCAGCAATTTTGTATAGACCTGCTGCAGAAGTAGCCATACATTAGTAAATACGAGTTGTGCAATTGTTGTATAGAGTAGTCAGATGTGGTGTAAAAAGATTGTAATATTTAGCTATTCCCTCTGTATTTTGACCACTGTAACAAATGTACCAGCAAATTTGCCAATTGTATAGAACAGTCGTACAAGAGCTAATAAGGTTGTAATAGTTGGCCGTTCCCTCTGTATTTTGGTTACCTTAACCGATGTACAAGCCAAATTTTCATTAGATAGAATAGTCGGACCAGAGCTAATAAGGTTTTGTAATATTTAGTATTTGGCCACTGTTTCGTAAGATGTGTAAGTTCTTTTCCCCCCACTCTCCTGGAGAACTTGCTTACTTGATGCTTGTCCATGTTGGTTATTTGTATATAATATTGTTTTCTAATATCTCCAGCTGTATGTAGAGTTTCTCATACAATTTAAATCAGAGTCGTGGAGTACGATCTCGTATGAGGCAGTACCTGTTTCTTATTTGTGGTGCAGAGCGTTTATATTTTTCTTGAAGATGACTACTTTCACTAACTTAACATTCTGTTCTAGGGAAAAAAAAACACGGTGATTCATGTTCACACATTGTCAGTTGGCAGCTTGTATGTAGTCTCGTTTTCCGATTTTATGCATTTGCTAGATGTTTTGTTAAAGCTAAATAACTTATTTGGTCTGTACTTGATGTATTTGAACTCTGCATGGGTGCAGTCCTAGCTCTGCCATTGTTCTGACGCTTGGCGTGATTCGTTGTATG
>JANZLD010000001.1:8263160-8275510 GCA_026413575.1 Erythroxylum carthagenense
CAGTGAATGCAATGAAACCTATCAGTCTGTCCCAATTTACCAAAATACCCTTGCTAACAGTAACGGGATGTTACATAGATGAAGGTAATGATTTAAGGACAAATCATTTTGAGGAAAGGGTAAATGATGAGACCCAATTAGCATTGTGAGATACAAACTTCTACACAGAGAAGGCATAAAAAGGGGCTTAGATGGATTATGAAAGGTTTAGGACAAGAACCAGAAGTTAGAAATATGTCATTAAAAAATGTAAGTAGCATCGGACTTAGAAGTAAACTGGTTATAATATTTAAACCATGTTTACAGAGTAGTGTTTTAGAGGAAAATCAGTTTCAGAGTTTAACTTATAGCCAATGTTAGACTTGTTTTGTAGATATAATAAAGTTATAAAGTAAAATCAGCGTCATATATATCTAAGATAGGCACTAAACATATATACTAAATAGTTAGGTTTTGTTAATTAAAAGATGCTCCATTCTTTTATTACTTATATAACGAGTTTATTTAATTTTTAAATTCGATCTTTGTGTTTAATTAGAGATTGATTGTCTTTCAATGTTATAGTTAGATATATCTAGGTTGTTATTTCCTTTTAGGACTTTAGCTTTTAAGGTTTTGATGTTACTAGGGGTTTTGACCTATATAAGTCTATGTATTGAATGAAAAGAAGAGAGCTTTTTTTAGATTCAACTAATTAACTTAGAGAGGCATTTCTTCATCTTATTTTTGGAGATAATCTTGGATTGAATTCTATATTAACTATGTTCTTATTTAGGTTATTAGTAGCAATCAAAACTAGAATCTTAACAATTTCTTTTCTAAAGTTTGTTGATGATATATTCTTTTGATTATTTTATGTTCAATTTTGTGGATTAACTTGTTTTTGATGGAATGATCCTAGGTCGTGTCATATTGTCACATAAACTTTTTAGTTATATTAGTAAGGGTCATATCAATTATAACTAAGTAATTTGTAACCATTATAGTGAAAGTTAATATAATTGAAGCTTAGGAAATTATTGAAAACATGAGAAGAGTAAACATCAACAAAATATGAATTCAACTTTTTTTAAAAGTCCAACAAGACAAGATTTAATGTATCAAAATTGAATTTCACACAAACAAAATTTTTAATTTGCAATATGTGGAATTCCTAACTCAATTAACCATTATTCCCAGTTACCTTTAATAATTACATTTAGTTAAATCTAAGATCCATGGAAGTACTTAAACTAATTTTAAAATATGCTAACTACTTTAAATAAAAGAAATAAAATTTTTAAATGAATATAAAAAGTTTCTAAGAATATAGAATAATATTGAAAAAAATTAAAGATCAAATAGCAACTATATTTGCTAAATAATTAGTGAAATAAAATCGAAAGAATGTAAAAGATAATTTTTATTAATAAAGAAAATGAGAGAGTAATTATTAAGAATGAATGTTATAAATAACATTAGCTCTTAGTCTAAAATATCCCAAGAGAACTTTCATCGAATACTTTATAGGCTTCACAAATTCATCTCTAACTAATAACAAAACCGTTTGACTTTTTCCATTATTCACCAGCATTAACACATTCAAACAAACAATAACCCATTAAAAATTGAAATAAACGCAGACAACTCAATCCACATTAATAATACTTATGAACATAAAGCGTCTTAACAACAACAATAAAACAGGAAAAAAAATAAACCTAAGAGCAAAGAACGGAAGAAGGAAGATGGAAGATGGTGGAAGAGCAAATGAAGAAGATGAATGACAAAGATGGAAGAAGAAAATGATAGAAAATAAAGGAAGAAGACGGAAACAAAAGGGGAGGGGTTTCTGTTTTGTCATTTAAATTGGAACAAAAACGAAGTCATTTGTTGTTATAACAAATGACGTCATTTTCTTTCTATTTTAAATGAAAAAAATTGAAGCCAGCAAACAAAAAAAGACATCATTTTGGTTCCATTTTAAATGAAAAAACCGAACAACAAATGATGTCGTCTTTGTTTCATATGAAAGAAAAAACTAAAGCCACACACGATGTCATTTATGTTTTGTTTTTTTCCTTGTTACAACATTTGGTGACAATTTTAAAAAATGTTGCCAAATGTTTAACAATTGGCGACAATTTTCAGTAATCATCATAAATGTCGACAACTTTTTAGTGACGAGCTCATTGAATCGTTGTTAAATGGACATTTGGCGAAGATGCTTTTCATATATATAGATTTTTATATTTAGCAAATTTTCTATAATATATCATTTTTAAAAAATAGTATAGAATTTATATATAATAAATAGAGTTTTGTGGCACTACATAAAGTTATAAAATCATATATTTTAGAACATATTAACAAAAGTATCAATTAATGTAATATAAATTAATTTTGTGTTTTTAGTTTTATAAATTGGAAGAAATGACATTATTGTTAACTAAACATGTTTTTAGAATTACAATCATTATAAATATTATTAAATTTGATTTTTAAGAATATTATATTAGTATGTAATATTGATTTCCATTTTTTACTATATTGCAATTATTTTTAATTATATTGCAATAAATATAATTATATATGGTAATTAATATTACATTATATGAATGTATAGATAATAATTGTAGCTAGTATAATGATTTATGAATGTATAGATAATAGATAAATTTTCTCGTATCTTACTTATGTAATATATTACTCTATTTAAGTGTAATTCTCAAGTTAGTATACATAAATTTAACACTGTTATATAAAATATATATATTCTATATATGTTATACACAAATTTGGTGACGGTTTTCTAAATTGTCGCCAAATGGTAAATTTCATCAGAATTAATAAAACACGACGTCGTTTTCTACTAGGATATTGATACCAAAACAAAGTTCTCTTTGTTTTTGTGCTAGCCAATATATTTCCTCTTGGTTCGCCATCAAAGAAGCATCATCTTCTCTATTGTGGCCATCTCTTGTGTTGGTACTATTCTTCTTTTCTATTTTTAAGAAACCTCCTTATGTTGTGCTCTTTTTTTTGCTACTTTATGGAGTTTATATGGGTTTTGTGTTCTGGTTATGGTGTATGGGTTTTTGTTTTTGTTTTTGTTTGAAAGATGGTGAATTGTGTTTATATGTTTGTTGTGTATGGGTTGACATTTTTTTGCCACTTTCCATACTTCTTTGAGGAAAGCCTGATAATGAAAGGTCTATCATAGTATTTAATTTTTTGCAAGAGATGTTTATGTACTTTATTATGTTTTCAACATTTAGTTGGTTGTCTTCTTCTATGTTCCTCCTCCTCCTCTATCTCTCTTTACATTCTCCAGGTAAGCTTCTTCTTCTCTTATATTTTCCATAAGTTTGTTATTATGTATGTAACTTAAGCTCATGTATTACATGTTCAATATACAAAAGCTTTTCTTGAATATTTGTTGATATGATCAAGTTTATCGAGCATAAAAGAATTGGTTCAAGTTTAACGTTAGACCTACATTTTGCTGCTTTTAATCATAATAAATAACAAGTTACTGAGGAGAAGGATGTTTTCAGCATCACATACAAGGAATGCAGTTTTCTTTTTGTTGCTAGGACTTGTACGGTAAAGTTTTATTTAATTTTGGATCAGTTCATTCCTCCCCTAAGAATTTATGAGATTTTATTATCAAAAAAATTTAAATAAACATAATGAATTTAAAGTTAAATTGACTTTTTAGAATAAAACTTTTAACATTAATTCATCATGTCAATATGGCGACTAGCTTTGGACAACAAAAATAAGATTTGATAGGAAGAATGTGGCAAAATTTTCCTTAATGAAAAACATATCAATTCATAACAAATCTCCTCATCAAAGTCTAATCATACCTACCTTCTATGATCGATCTTCTTCTTCTTCAAGGTTTTTAGTATCGTTTGAATTACCTCTCTTTCTTTATTATCTGTATCTTATTTTCTATTAGGAATTTATCAGATGAGCATTTGATTATATATACTATGTGTTGTGTAAAACTTCCTAAAATCTTCAAGAGAACATAGATGAAAATAAAGGCGATGACAATGTCCCAAAGGTCGATACGTAATTAGGGAAATCAATTTTTTTGGAATAGTCGTCGATTTTAAAAACTATGTCTGTTCAATCAAGTATGCATGTCTTCAAATTTGTGTTTCGTGTACTGTTTGACTTAATTAGCTATTTAAGTTCTATAACTTTTTGTTTCTTAGGTGAAACATATCGTGTAGGTTGTTCATCTAATTCACTGATCTATACTGCATCTGAGAATTCTTTCACTGTATCTTTTGTTAATTTAGTTAAAGCCAATAAGTTGTTAGAAAAGGGTGCCAATAAACCAACATCTGGGGAAAATCTTTAACTATTTCAATTAATGCCTTTGCACGTGCAAGGACTCTTCTTAGAAATCCAAACATAAGGAACTCTTTAACCTTTTATGCCAAGTCTTATGTCACTTGGAATCTAGAAAAATATTTATTTCGTTTCCTTCTCGATGGAATATGTGTGAAATTTTTTATTATTTTGTCTGTAAGAATTGTTAAACTTCTAATTAAAACCTTATACTACTTAACATATATCATTATATTATATTACTTACCATATTTCAATATCTATATGTATTATTATTTTATTGTTAATAAATATTAATGATTAAGAATTGTATTCAACTTAAATTTATTATATTATGATCTTATTAATATTAAAATTTAATTTATTTTTATCTTTTTATATCAATAATATTTACTTTTTAATATTTAAATTACCCTACCATGTGTTTTTTAACAATATATTTAAAACTTTGAAAACATTTTACAATTTTTAGATGCTCCACTATATTTTTATGTAATATTTGTATGAACAAAGGTGTAGGACCATGTACAATAGGTGTCATTAAAGAATAATTTGTGTATAAATCCATATATTTAAACAAATTTATAGAGTTTGAATGCATTAACTATTTAAGAAAATTTATAAAGAAGGCACAAATGAAAAAATATGAAAAATCTTATAAACGTCAATTATAATTAAGCATACGATTATTAAGCACAATTATCTTTTTACTTTATTAATTTTAATATTAGTACCACACATAAAAATTCCTCAAAATTTTCCTAAGAAATCTATAAGATTTAAAATCTTTAATATCAACTTTTGGCTACGATTTTTAAATTTGTCACCAAACATCTAACTTTTAACGACAATTAAGGGAATTGTTGCCAAACGCTTCACATTTAGCAACAAAATTGTTAAACCATTGTAAAATCTCTCGCCTCGTTGTAAAAAGATAGTCATTTAGCAACGATTCGGTAAAATTTCACGAGATAAAAAATTATAAATAAAGGACAGCTTTGTTGTTGTGAAAATAAACCCTAAGTGGATGACAAATTTAAGCGTATTTAACTTCCTATTAGTTAAATGTCATGTCAATATTGACATGATATTATTTTGTATGTTTAAATAAAAAGCGAGTTTCACTACCACGTGCCAAGCAAGACTCATTGTTTAAAAATATAAAAATAATATTATGTCAAAATTGAGATGACATTTAACTAATAAAGAGCTAATTCTGTCAAATTTTATGTCCATTTAAGTATGCTCTAAACATTTTTAAAATGTTAGGATTTAATTTGAACATTTCAAAATACTAGGATTCAATTTATATTTTGTTATAAATGTAGAAGTTAAATACACTTTTGGTCTAGTATATTGTATGGTCTGTAACTTCTTTCCCATTATCTATTGTAAGGCATTACTTAATAAGTTGAGGATTTTTCAACCCTCTAGAATTTTGAACATTTTGATGATACAAGTTCCCAAGTCTTTAACATTAAGTCAATGACTCAATATACATTGCAATTCTAATCCAAAATATGAAACACTAATAGGGTGTTTGTTTAACTAGAATCATCATTTCATTCCTAATCTATTCTTGATAATATGTTATTTCCTTGTTTGTTTGAAGAAAACATACAGAATATATAATCTAAGGGTTTACTTATTCCTTGAGTTTGGGGAATAAGTAACCTCATCCTCCCTCCTATCTTTATCTATTCTAAGTGGGTTGGAAACAAAAGTGAGGACTTTTTGGACAAAAATATCCTTAAAGAATAATAATAATAATAATAACAATAACAATGACAACAACAATAATAACAACAACAACAACAACAACAACAATAACAACAACAATAATAATATATAGTTAGTGGGGATTAGTAGATATTTTGATTTTTTTTGTTAGTTATTCCTCTGTCATTCTAAATTTATATTTTCAAACTAAACGTTGGTATTACAATGTCGTTAAAAATTCTTATGAATAAACTAAACTAAATAATATATATTCTATTATATTCTTCATCTATTCTACTCCTAAAGAATTACTATTTCATTTCTTATGTATTCTTGCAGATGAATCAATCAGTCTATAATAGGGTAGGAAAATTATTGAGAAGAAATCTTGCTTCTATCGCAACCTTGAGAGAGACCCAATTAGGGGCGACCCGCCTGCCGATCCATCTGGTCTGTGGGGGGTCCTTTGGCAGTGAAATGGTCCTCAGCGAGTGCACTCCTTCTTATGGCTCCTTGTGAAGGATCGTTTGTTTAGCAACCAGCAGCGGGTGAGACGGCACCTTACCGCCGACGGCACCTGCCTACATTGCTCACACTAAGAATCCTCTCTTCATGTGGTTCGGGATTGTCCACTGGCACGTCGAGTATGGGCCACATTCCAGACGGACATCGTCACCTCGCCTTCCTTTGCTCTTCCCGCCAGAGACTGACTGCATGCCAACCTCCTCCAGCACCGTCGAGTGTAGGGCCGGGACTGGCCGCTCCTTTTTGGGTTGACCTGCTGGTTCCTCTGGACATGGAGGAACAAGGCTCTTTTTGTTTCTGATTTTGTCCGACCTCACTCACCTACTTTTACTATCTTGTTTTTTGCAGACCAGGTTCAGCCGGTCTTGGGGGTCCGCCGTCTGGGCGGTACCGGATTCTACCCTTGACAGGAGCACCAGATTGGTTGGAGACAGCCCCAGGACGGTTAGGTCAAGTTGAACACTGATGGGGCTAGCAATAGCACACAGTTCACGGCTTCCGCTAGAGGACTCCTTCGAGACAGTGACGGTATTTGGCTTGGTGGATTCTCTCAGTTCATAGGATGGTGCTCCCCACAGGGAGCGGAACTCTGGGCAGTTTACACAGGCCTCACCATGGCCTGACGATTGAGCTTTCGTCGTATTGAGTTGGAAGTGAACTCGATGGGGGTGCATCAGCTCCTTTCTTCTGTGTCGTCCCGCTCTCAGTCCGACAACCCTCTCCTCATGGGTATCCTCGCGCTTCTCATCAGAAACTGAACTATTGTTCATCGGCATGTGTATCGAGAGGGCAACAGATGTACGGATTGGCTTGCTACCCGGGCTTGTCCTGGTAACATTGGGATCACTTATTTTGATGTTCCACCATTAGGGTGCTAGAATCTTCTTTTAGAGAATCAATCAGGGCGCAGTTTCTCCCGTCTAATTAGTAATTGATGTACTTTTCCCTTTCTATTAAAAAAAAACTTGTGCCACCCATTTAGGTCATCTCATATGATATTGATAAGAAAGTTGAAATCTTTTTTTGACATCTTATGATTCTTGGTGGTGATGTTGGTCCCTCAATAGACTTTTATTTCCTTTTTTTGGATGCTGAGATTGTTGATGGGTTCACTGTTGTAAAAAGCATTGGTTGATGACAGCCAAAGCCCAAGCTTTAGTTCCTGTGTTGATCCCAAAATAAAAGATATTTTTCATGTTACTACCGGAGTAAAGTTAGCATTTCAGTTTCTGGGTCGGCTAATAGGGAAGTGAAAATGAGACTGCGCACTGATCTACTTCCATTTCTTGGAATGGTGTTTGTGATTCTTTCTCAAGTTAGTAACTTGGTTGTGAACAAAGCAGCTATGTCTCAGGGAATCGACAAATATGTGCTTATTGTCTACTCTGACGCTCTCTCTAGCCTCATTCTTCTTGCTTGTTCATTCATAGTTCACAGGTCTTGATAAATCCTATATTAGTCGTCTCTGAATTGATTGTACTCCTGCTCCTTTTTCCTTACAGTTCTCTGGCATTCTATGGTTGGCAGGTCAGAAAGGTCTCCACTTACTTTCTGGCTCCTTTGCAAGATATTGTTGCTTGCAGTGCTTGGGTTTGTAACATCCATCTTTCCTTGCATGCACTTTTGTATGGATTCATAGGAAGCCTTCTACTTTGGTCTAAAGACAGTACTTCCTTTACTCAGATGCTTTATAGACAATAGCATTTTATGCGTACTTCTTTAGATTGACACAGAGACATCTTTTTTATTAATGTTATTTTCTTGGATTGCAGAACTGCTACACAATTTTTAAGTTATGTAGGTATACAGTACAGCTCTCCAGCACTTGGAACAGCCATGCTCAATCTCATTCCAGCTTTTACGTTCATGCTTGCTATCTTTTTCAGGTCATTCTTCTCCTTGGTTATATTCGATGCTTTAACTTTCGACTAGCGCTTCCTGAAAACCATAAATGGCATGAAGTTTAGCACAAACAATTTCTGCATAAAACTAGAGTTTTCCTTGAAGAAATGACTGGAAAACTGGAATGAACCCATTTGCCAAACTTGAATATGCCTTTACTGGAGTGGTCGTGATTAATTAGGCTTGAGAAAGTAGATTGGAGAAGCAAGAGCAGCATAGCTAAGTCCTTGGGAACAGTTGTTTCTATTTCTGGGGCGTTCGTGGCAACATTCTACAAGGGTCCAACGCTCCTGACGACACTTTCGAATATCTCCGACCCCTCGCTGCCATCTCTTTATACATCCCAATTCCGGTGGACGATAGGAGGACTTTTCCTCACCGCTCTGGCTTTAATGGTCTCTGCCCGCTACATCTTATTGGTTGGCTTATTATTAAACTCTATAAATGTTAGAACTTAAGTTTCTGATAGAATGATCTCTTGATATTAGAGATTAATTCGAATTGTGATTTATAAATGTGGCCTTTGTGGTATAGCTATTTCGTTCACATTGAAACTTTGCAGACATTTATCCTCAAAGAGTTTCCGGCAGTTCTTTCAGTTGTCTTCTATTACTTCTTCTTCAAAACCATTCTTGCTGCAGCTGTCTCTTTGATTTTAGCTGAAGAGACAAGTTTTTGGATGCTAAGAGCTGATATAGGATTGGTTGCCATTTTATACAATGTAAGTACATAGCTGACCACTTCTTCCACCACCAATCAGTTGGAAATTTCGCGCGTTTGGTTTTTGCGTTTTTAATGGAGCACAAAGTGGTATAATTTTACGCATATAAGAACAAAAATTGTCTGTTACTAAAACATGCAGGGAACTATTGGTGGTCCATTTCGTGACAGCATAGCTTCATGGTGTGTGAGCAAGACAGGACCTTTCTATGTTACCATGTTCAAGCCTCTGGGACTAATATTTGCCATCGTTATGGATTCCATCTTTCTTGGGGATTCAGTGTCTCTTGGAAGGTACGCGCATATACATTAAGGAAGTTGAATCAAGTATAGGCAGCATTTTTCACTGTTGCTTTGTAATTTCTTGTAGTTTGCTTGGTGCAATCATGATTGTGAGTGGATTTTATGCTGTGATGTGGGGAAAGGCTAAGGAGGAGAAGACAAGCCAGGGAAATTATGAATCCTCCACTAGCAAGTTGCCCCTGTTGCAAACCAAAGATGAGACTTGCATATAGATTGAAGAGACTAGTTCAAGAGACCACAAGGTTACAGAAATTCAGCTAGTTTCGTTCGCTGCGTTTATGAAAGTAAAAAAGACAACGTAGTTATTAGTTAGCTACAGATGTATAAAGTTCACGATTCATTTATTACTTCCTGGCAGCAATGAATGAATTATTACCTACCCGTTTCTTTTGTCTTTTTTATATCAAAAGGAGATGCTAAGCATATCATTCCACGACAGATATAATATCATTAGAAGACTATCTGACTATGAGCACAAGTTGCCCGATTCACCTTATTTCGTTTCGGTAAAGTTTCTAATCAATCTTCTTCACAAACAGGAAATCCGGTCTTGAAATGAGCACTAGGCCTACCACTGGGCCCACCAAGGTGAAGGGTGAATTTGATTCAAAAACTATCTAAGCACAAGTTAGGAGTATCTTATTTTTAGTATCGTTTACAATTTTGGTACGATATTTATATTAAATATTATTTTAAATAATTTTTAATTTCATATATTAAAATTTAATAAATTATAAAAATTATAAGTTTATTCAATCAATCAAAAAGAGATCACAGGACGTTAAACGAGGAAACAAACCCCTTATAATGGTTAGTAAATATCTCAAGTTCTACCTCTTAGGCAACCAGCTTTGACCGACCCCTTAGTATTGCCTTACTAGGTCTTTTGCCCTTTGACATTTTTTAATGCATATTATCTCTTATAGAGGCAAATGTAAAGTATACTCATATTGACCTAGAAAAATAAAACTATAGGTAACTTAAGCTTTCAGGTAAGAATAAGGGTGTTTTAGAAAAAAAAAGTAATGAAGAAATATTAGTATTTATTTTTTTGTCCGTTACCTCAATTGAAGGCAATCGTCTATTTATATAGATATAAAAGGTTACAAAGAAACAACATACAATAATTTAACAAAGTGGGGCCATTGCCAAACATAAATAATTTAACCTAGTGGAGCCATTGACATTTATCACAAGGTGTGGTTCTATAGAGGCACATAATTTTTGGTAATGGACAAATAATAGTACAATAATACATTAATAGTACATAGTAAAGGCCTATTTTATTTTAATGGAGGGTCCTATTTGTTCTTCCACTAAATAGGTTCATAAGATGGAGATAAATTTTCTTCATTGCCTGTGATGTTTGCATAGTTTTGAAAAGAAGCTCATAATCTTCTTTGTTGAACTTAGGCATATCTTCTTAAGGATCTTGAGAAGGTTCTTCAAAAGATAAACCAAAAACTAATAAAGGATCAGCCCATTCTTCTTCAAAATTTATTTCTGGCATTTTGAATTCTCTAGGGATGAAGTCTCCAAGATAATGTCCAAAGAGGTACATACAATAGGAAATGATGTTTAGGAAAATTATTAAGATTATATAAAAACATCTTGGGACTTTTTCATAACTATGTGCTTATGCTTAGGCCATTCAAGAGAAGTATGCTAGAGGTGTCCTTGGTTAGGCATGTAGATGAGGCCGTCTTTTGCCAAGGTATAAGGCTTATGAATCATGAAGAAGCCTTATGTGTCTTGTTTGACTAATGGAATGTCATCTAATTATATCGATTAATGACTTGAGATAACTCCTTTCTTTAGCGCATTAATGGAAAATACTATTCTTAAAATGTCCATAGAGTAGAAAAATCATTATTGTAGTTATAGAGATAGTTATATACTAGGATAAAGTTCCCAAACGAACCACATTATTTCATACAGAAGAGCTCTACTAATAAATAAGACAACTAGGTAAGAAGTTTGTATATCAAAATAAGAGAGATATGAGGGCAATTTTGTCTTTTCTTGGAAGACAAGAAGTCAATAGAGACAACTTCTTTGTGCTAAGTCATTGATTTCTTCTATGATAGTGGGTACTTTTACACAGGGAGGAAATGTTAATTTGATTTTTCTACTCCAAGAAGGTCGGACATTAGAAAGATCAAAGGAATAGCTTTGTAGAAGTGAGAAGTTGAATGTTGTTTTGGAGTTGAGAGAGGTAGTCAAAAATGGTATTTTGGTACCCTTTTCTATGTCAAACTGAGAATTTATAACTAAAGTGTATCATCTCGTTACCTATGTTGTGGTTAGAATAGAATATATGAGAGATGATTGAGAGGTTAGAAAATGCATTTCATGTTCATGCATAATATTACATGCACATACACATGAATAGTCAATTTTTTTGCACATGAAAATGATTGTACATGCATTCATGGACATTTAAGGTATAATTGTTTCTAAATGTGATTTCTATTGAGAATTGTGGTTTTTATGTGGTAAAATTGATTTGGAGAGTATATTTTCTAATTTAGACTTTTTGGAATTTTTGGAGAAATTTCAAAAAATTGTTAGGTATTTTGGTAGAAATTACTGTCCAATGCCAATGGAAATCTTTATAAATGACGTTAGGATTTAGTGACAAGTTCCATTCAAAATTAGGGGACAATTGGAATAGAAATTGAAATTGATTGGATTAGTTCAACGAAAAAACCTAGCCTAATGCTTTAGAAATGGGACATGTGGCAAGTGTAACATCCTACCTCCTATAGGAAAGGGTATTTTGGTAATTAGGACGGGTTCGGGATATTAAATTATATCTCGACATGCACATACAG
>JANZLD010000001.1:8276848-8288581 GCA_026413575.1 Erythroxylum carthagenense
TTCATAATTTTTATTGATAAATAATTTTAATTTATTAAATATATAATCTTGAATTAAATTATTCATAATTTTTATTAGTAATTAAATAATTAAATAATATATATTTAAATGATAGTAAATTAGATTATGAAAAAAACAAAAACAGGAAACAAAAATCACTTTTTATGATTTTCATAATTTTTGAAAACTGAAAGAAATCAAAACCAAAAATATGAATTAAAAACTCAAATAAATAAGTTTTTTTTAACTGAATTTGAAAATAAAAATAAAAATAATAAAAAAAAATCACCCGCTAAGCTAATCACGATGTTAGTAAACATAAAATTTCTTTAAAAAAAAGTCAAAACTAGACCTAAAAGAAACATAGACAAGCCAAGGAGAAATAGAAAATTAAACCGAGGAGAAATAGAAAGGAGGATTGTAGTAAAGGCATGTAATATTTTATATATAAATATTAAACAAAGTCCAAAGCCTATTTACCCTTGTTTTACTAGGAGTGTATGCCACTTTTTTTAACAACTTTCAACAATAGTGAATGTTCAGCTACTAAAAATAATAATGAATATGGATATTTTAAAATATTCAAATATTTCTTTAATTTTAATATAGTCAAATTTTGATTCCCTATTATGGTTAAATTTGAAAATATATCTTAAGATTTAACTCAATAGCTCCATTTTTAAAATTAATATAAAATATTTTATTTTTAATCATAATAACTATTATCTAAAATTATTTTATGTTTACAAGTATTTAATTTTTTTTAGTTTTAGCTTTTCAACTTTTTTCCTCTTTTACAATTTTGATCTAGTATTTTCTGTTATTCCAACCTCAATCTTTATACTAGTTGCTACAATCAAGATAAGCCAAGATTTATGTTATAATTTGGTAGAAATATCTAGTATATTATAACTCATTTTAGTCTTCTCAAGGTAGAAAGTACATAATCTAAGGCTTAATATGAACGAATTATCATATTTTCATTAAGGTATTTTAGGCAAAGTCAAACAAAAAAAATGACTAAAATAGAAATTTTGGTTCCAAATTAAATAAGGAAGTTAATGATAATAGTATTAGATTGTATTATGCCCGTATAGTTAGCCAATTTGTTGGTTAAAATTTATGTGTGATATTATTTATTTATTTAATAAAGATATTATTTATCTTTATGTAATGTTGTTAATTATATTTAATAATTAATACTAAAAATAAAATCTTTGAATTAATTAATGCGCAATTGACAATACGGTGAAACCATAATTATGATGTTCAAATTATAATTAAGTATTATTCTTAGTTATAATTTTGTTAAGGTGCAATATTGATAGAAAAATAAAAATAACACGTTATATTTTTTAGTAAGAAAATAATTAATCTCACAAATTAAAGCATCAAGATAATTAAACAAATTTGAAAGTATTTATTAGATAATAAGTTCACGTAACGAACCCGATATTAAAGATCTCAAATAAAACATAACTTGTGTATTTATGAATATCCTCGTTATAACAATTATGTAATTGATCCTTAGATTTGATATTATCTAAATATCTCAAATGAAAATAACTATATTTTGATACTATTTATAACTTATTCTATTTAGGGTAGCTTAACTAATACTATTTAGATATAGTATGAATCATATCAAGATAGTTGAGTAAGTTAATAATGGATTCATCATCCTGAAGTAATTAGGGAAAATGTTCTACTACTATTTGCCTGTGATGATTTGAGATTTCTTTTATCAGAGAAAAAAGAAATTTACTTTTTAAAAATTAATTAAACTCAATTTCTAACTTGTAAAAATTTTAATAGATGATTAAGGAATTAAAATTTATGTTATACTTGTACACGAATAGTTTAAGTTAAACTATTTTGAAATTCTTAATGTTTATGTGCTTATGATATGTTATTATCATAAAATTTAAGTGATCTTAATTTTTGAAAAATTAAAAGAAATAGTTTCATTTTTATTCTACTGCATGTAGGATGAGATTTCAATCTGATTTTTCAGCAGTCACTCTTTTATCATATATGATGATCTATGATCCATATCTACCCTCATAATAAGATGTAGAAAAATGCATGCAGCCACATGTTCATTGTATTGTTTTGTTCTTCTATTCTTTGGTTTTTATTTCTTAAAGAATTACTTAAGATCTTTTTTTTATTTTTTTATAATTACTCAAGATATTATCTTGAGTTGATCCTCTGAAAAATCTTAATAAATTTTGTTGATCCTGTAACAATTCTATAGTTCTCTTTTTGGGGTTGAATCTTAATACCCTTTCAATTTCTAAAACAAATACAGGATAACTCCTATCAATAAAAATTGAATCCAATGACAAAAAGTTACATCATATAATTGAAAAATTACATCACCATTGCATCATGTAAATCATAATACAATGATGCATTTCAGTTACTAGATACAACTTTTTAATCATAAAAGTCACTCCCACAGTCTCTCTTACCATAAGTTACAACTTCTTATATTAATTTCCTTCCACCATGAGACAACTAATACTTACAATCTACTCATTCTCATCCTCTAAATGCATTTCTTGGTTAATATAATATTATGCAACTTTTGATTCAAGTAATGCAATTTTTTAATTATTAAATGTAATTTTTCAATCAAGAAGATTTGTAATTTTGATACACTTATTTAAACATTATGAACAAACTATTACCTGCAACTGTACCGATGCATTGGGTCTGTGGGCTAGGGCTTTTTGAAAAGCACCCGCGAGAACTTGCTCACTGTGACATTACGGACACTATATAGCTTCTTAGACTGAGAGAAAGAGAGAGAGGTTTCTAAACTCTTCTCAGAGCACAAATGGCGTTGGCGTTCGACGAGTTCGGGAGACCCTTCATAATATTGAAGGAACAAGAGCAAAAGACCCGCCTCAGAGGGCTCGATGCTCAGAAAGCCAACATTTCCGCCGGCAAAGCGGTGGCTCGCATCCTCCGCACTTCTCTCGGCCCTAAGGGCATGGACAAGATGCTTCAGAGTCCCGACGGGGACGTCACCATCAGTCTGTCCTTCTTCATTTTAAATTGCGTTTTTTGAATGTAGTTTGGCTGATGAGGATCTTTGTGGCTTTCCTTGCCAAATACACTCTTAAGGAACTTAAAAGACTCAAACTTTGCTTGTGTTGTGAATTGGGTTTGGAAAATTAGAACTTTAAATCTGGAGATCGACGAGCGTTCTCTGTTTTTGACTTGAAAGTTAGAGTTTTGATCGCTTGTGAAGTGCAAGGGTTTTATTCTTATTTAGCATTG
This sequence comes from Erythroxylum carthagenense, assembly GCA_026413575.1. Taxonomy (NCBI): domain Eukaryota; kingdom Viridiplantae; phylum Streptophyta; class Magnoliopsida; order Malpighiales; family Erythroxylaceae; genus Erythroxylum; species Erythroxylum carthagenense. Next base: position 8,280,137 of record JANZLD010000001.1, read on the forward strand.
GTTGTGGGTGTTACATTTCCTCTCTGTTTTGTGTGCTTTATTATTATATGGACTAAAATTAGAGAAGTGAGATTGATTTTTTTAAAACTTCTGTCGTCAGCAAATGATGGTGCTACAATCTTGGAGCAGATGGACGTGGACAACCAGATTGCTAAGCTGATGGTTGAACTGTCTCGAAGTCAGGATTACGAAATTGGTGATGGCACCACTGGTGTTGTTGTTATGGCTGGTGCGCTATTAGAGCAGGCTGAGAAGTTGCTAGAACGTGGAATTCATCCCACCCGTATTGCTGAGGGCTATGAGATGGCTTCTAAGATTGCTGTTCAACATTTGGACCACATTGCGCAGAAGTTTGATTTTGGGGTCACCAATATAGAGCCCTTAGTTCAAACTTGCATGACAACTTTATCATCTAAAATGTAAGTTCTTTTGTTCTCTTTCCCAGAACTGGGAAGAAATTTTATGTGTAATTCATTGACACCAATGTGACATGTTCTTTTGTTTGTAGTGTTAATCGATGCAAACGTAGCTTGGCTGAGATTGCTGTTAAAGCAGTCCTTGCTGTAGCAGACTTAGAGAGGAAGGATGTTAATCTAGATTTGATTAAAGTTGAGGGAAAAGTAGGTGGCAAACTTGAAGATACAGAACTCATATATGGGATAGTTGTTGACAAAGATATGAGTCATCCACAGATGCCAAAACAAATTGAAGATGCAAAAATTGCCATATTGACTTGCCCCTTTGAACCACCTAAGCCAAAGACTAAGCATAAAGTTGACATTGACACAGTGGAAAAGTTTCAGACTTTACGCAAGCAAGAGCAGCAGTATTTCGATGACATGGTTCAGAAATGCAAGGTGGGCTAGAAGTATTGTGTCAACAAATATTACGTTGATGTTGTTATATGCTTAGCTCTCTTGACAAGACCTTAGACCCCTTCCTTTTCACATGGATTCTAATCTTGTTTTAGTTATACCACTTAAAATATCCTTCATCTTTGCCTGGCTTGTGTCCCAATTGGATTTCATGGGAAGTGAAGGGGAGTTGCTTTGCATTTTACCATTTTTCTCGGAATCATTTCAGATTTGTCAGCTAGGTCTTCCGTTTCTCCTTGTCCTTAAAACTGATGGTCTTACATAATTCTTTGTCCTAAAACTGACTTGCAGGATGTTGGTTCTACGCTGGTCATCTGTCAGTGGGGATTCGATGACGAGGCAAATCATTTGTTGATGCACAGGAACTTACCTGCTGTACGATGGGTTGGTGGTGTGGAGCTAGAGCTAATAGCAATAGCCACAGGTTTCTATTATCTTTTTGGCATGTTTATAATTTTCATGTCTGTCTGGCAAAGCTGTTTAATGTAAATTATAGCTGTTATTTGAAACAAGTGATTGCTTGCTACATATGATTCTTGTCTTTGTAGGTGGAAGAATAGTACCAAGGTTTCAGGAGTTGACACCAGAAAAGCTAGGAAGGGTAATCTTTGAGTCTAACCCATTCTTTCTTTTTGTTCTCTCTCTATTTCCACACACACTTTCATTTGGTAGACTGTTGTATATCCTTGATCTTGTAACATTAACAATTTCTCCTAGCTAAGTTTTCTGTATACTTGAGTATCTAGGAGTTACAATTTTCCCTCTGTTGGATTCACTCAAATGGTCCTCTATGTCCTTATATTTTAAGGGAAGTTACTTTACCATTTATCTCCTGCATTGCCTTTTACATATTGCAGGCTGGTTTAGTTCGAGAAAAGTCCTTTGGCACCACAAAAGATAGGATGTTATACATTGAACACTGTGCCAATTCAAGGGCTGTAACCATATTTATTCGTGGAGGTACATGTGCATTTTTTTATGTAATCTTTAGTCAGCTAGTTATTTTGTTTGATTTTTGTTTCTTCCTTTCCATGATCAGTAATAGTTACTGTAGGTTCTTCCTTTCATTTAGGAAAAGTCAGAGTGTTGTCTGAACCAATGAGTGATAAATAACATCTATAGGAGCTCGCCACACTATAATCATAGTAAACTTTCTCTTTTTCTGCATATATAATCTGATGCATGCATCTTCGTAATAGCTTTCCATAGCATATTAATGCATAATATATCCTCATTTTGTGTTGAAATTAATCACTTTCATCATTATGCCTTAAGATATTGGTTTTCAATGCCACTGAAAATATGAGTGCAAGATGGAAGTTTTCATGATTTGGAATGGTTCATGCTGTATTAGGTAACAAAATGATGATAGAAGAGACAAAACGGAGCATCCATGACGCATTGTGTGTGGCAAGGAATCTCATCCGCAACAACTCTATCGTCTATGGTGGAGGCTCTGCAGAGATTTCTTGCTCAGTTTCTGTAGAGGCTGCTGCAGATAAATATCCGGGAGTTGAGCAGGTAGGAACTTTTCTTAATCACACTGCTCGTCAATATTAGTTTCAGTGTTGCTGATTGCCTTTTCTTCCTCTATATATACAGTATGCTATCAGAGCATTTGCCGATTCTCTAGACTTCATCCCTATGGCACTTGCGGAAAACAGTGGCCTTCAGCCCATTGAAACACTATCTGCCGTAAAATCTCAGCAAATCAAGGTACATAGCATGTAACAGCTGCAATTCTGCAAGAACGCAAAATTGTGGCTTGGTTACCTAAGATATCTAAGCAAAGACTGCAATCTGAGTTTTGTAGCAAATGTCCAATAATTTTTGTGAATTTGGTTTGAGGTTAAGTTGAAATGTGCAGGAGAATAACCCTTACTACGGAATAGATTGCAATGATGTTGGTACAAATGACATGCGGGAACAAAACGTCTTTGAGACTTTGATAGGGAAACAGCAGCAGATCTTACTAGCAACACAAGTTGTGAAAATGATTCTGAAAATAGATGATGTCATCTCTCCTTCTGATTACTGAGTTGCAGCGAAAAGATGCTGTAGCCTTACCAAGATTGTTTCTAGGTGACTTTCTATCAGCGTGGTTTTGTTGTATCTGGCCTCTACAAGCAATTGAGTTGATACGAGCTTGTTTGCTCATAGAATTTGGATTTGGGTTCTTGACTGTCATGTGGTTGATAATTTGTTAATTTAAAAGATCCGCAGCTATTACAGTTTGGACTACTTTTACTCGGTTGCACTTAATGGTTGGTTTTCTTTAGTATAGTTTTCGTATTGCAAACTCCTGGTTCTATGGACGAGTAACTATGCATTTGTTTCTTTAGTTGGCACTTGCCTTGAGTTGCCATTTTGGTGGTCGGTTATCAGGCCAGTGTTACTTATTACTTTATATAATTAAAAGACACGTGAAACGAACAGTTGTTGATATTAGATCATTGCTAGAACGGGTACGAGGCTTTGGTACAATTTTGCAACTTCGATTTAAATCATTTTTTAACGTTATCTGTAAATGACTAGGTATACGCATATGTTTGTACAAGTATGGAATTTAAATGCACGCAGCGGCGCTTCCATCACCTCCTGTGATTCGCCCAGAAGAACATGCGCCGATGTGGGTCTGTTGCTGCAAAATGATAAACGTGTCAATTACGAGTCGTCATTGCAAAACGTATTGTACTTTCCGCTTATGGATGATGTTTGCTGCGAGCGTCAGACTGTGCTACAGAAAGTTTTGCTATATTGAGCCCTTGACCTCTTGTTTTTCTAACACCATTTTACAAACTGCCTCTAAGCTTTTTGGTGTAAACATCGATATACCAAATTTGAAGAGATTATACAACTGAGTCGGCCGGGGCTTATTTTTAGTTCATTGGTCGACCAACTCTGGGCTTCTTCGCAAAGCCATTGGTCAGCAACGCGAACCCTTCTTGCATGTAAGTGCTCCTGCTCCTGCAGTTATGGAGCTAACCAGCGAAGATGGTCTTGCACCTAAGCTCGACGCTTTGGCGTAGCTTGAGGAAGCTCCAACACCTGAAGCTGTGAAGAATGCACCATTCAACATTGAGTCTCCTTCAGACCTCCAATTCCAGTACTTCCATTGGCTTTCTGGAGCATCCTCGTGTTTAGTTATCTGAAAAAAGTGGCAAGTTCATATCTTTTTTCTCTACTTCTTCGAACAATGCTCAAGAACAGGGTTGATTGCATTCTTGTGTTAATAAATGGAGTCATGAAAAGATTGCTTCATTTTTTATTTTACCTCTTTGTTGAATATGTCATTTGGTGCAAGAAATCTGTTGCCTTGGCTATTGATTGTGGGATCAGCACTGCCACCAATTGCATACATTTCCCAGTGAGTGTAGTCATTGTTTACCACATGAAAATATCCGTGCCTGCATCTGAAAATGTGGGTTCAGAAAGAGTCAGAAGCATGGCCTTGTTTGAGGAAATCAAGTTGATTTATGGTGATCCGTTTTGCCTAAAAACTTATTGCATGGAAACTTGTTTAGGTAACAACAAAAGGTTTTCTGATCACCAAGACTTCCTTACCTTGGCATTCTCTGGACAAGCCCTTCTCCAAAATGGTTAAAGGCAATGGTGACCTGCATGTTCTTATCTTGTGTGTAACTGTCACTGTGGCCTAGGAGCATGACCTTGTCATGATGGGTCATGTAATTGTTAGAAATTGTGATGGCTGTGGATCCATGAATAGCATCAATCAAGCCATCATTGCAATTAGACAAAGAGCAATGATCAACCCACACATGACTCCCTCCAAAGATTGATACCCCGTCGCCGTCTGATACAGTCCTCCACCCATAATGGCCAGGGGAGTCCCTCACATAAGCATTCCCTCCTGACTTGCAATCATGTATATTGATTCCGTGGATTATAATGTTGGTCACGTACTGTATGGTGATGCATGGACCTCCAGCAATATGTACATTAGCTCCTCTTCCATCCATTGTTTTAAAAGAGTTCATAATGAGCTCTTGCTTCAGTTTGATCACCATGTCACGTTGAAATATGATCCATAGAGGCTCGTCTTGTATAACAGCATGCCTGAGGGTTCCTGGTTTGGGGTTCACAGGGTCATAATCTCCAGGGTCAGTAACAACGTATATCCTACCATCTCTTCCACCAATAGCATGCTTGCCAAAACCAATCCCACAATCTGCTAGCCGCTGCCTGTTCTTTTCCCAGTTGGGGTCACATCTCCAACAATCGTCTATTGGGTTTCCTGTTCCACAGGAAAGAAATCCCAAGTTTCTCCTCGAGGCATTCTTGCTTTTGCTACACACAATAAAACAAAAATGTGTCACGAAGAGTTCTAAACAATGAACTGACTATAGTATGGATTTCAAGAATAAAGTATGTCTAAACCTGTGCACTTCTTCTACTACTATTTCAGGGTCCTGAATTGGTGAGGAAGAAATTAAATTTGGAGCCAGAAGAAGCAGAGAGACAACGAGACAGAGTGGAGTTGCCATTACTCTCACTTCCAAGGATAGCAGAAATGTGCAAGCAAGTCGGGAGCCTTATAAAGGGAAGAAATAAGTAAAAGAAATTGCTTTATTACATGAAAATATGGTCCACCTGCTCTGTGTTTATTGGGTTACAAATCAGTAATAAAGTTAATTAAAGCTGTGAATGGTCTTTATAATCTTGTTGAACCTATAGGTCTGTGTTCAATTAGCGATGCTATTTGTGTATTTAGTAACTAGCAGTTTTAGAATTGTTGCTAAACCTTGAGCATTTGTTTTTGATGAAATGACAAGCAAGCTTAGCATTAATAGTTAACATCAGCCTTACACCGACACTTTATGAATGCTACTTTTGTCAGCAACAGAGAAAACTGTTTTCTCTTGGCAAATTCTTCTCTTTTCTGAAATTGCTATGCAGAAACCTTGTTTAAAATTTTTTCCAAATTCATCTACTCTCAAGCAGTTCTTTCAATGGAGCTGAAGATAGTATATGCAGAAGCGTATTAATGGAGACGGGCGTAAACACAAAACAAAATTTAAGTATTGAAATAAATGAAAATAGCCTATACATGTACATAAGTTTGTGCTAGTTATTCAAAGTTTGCGAGACAATTGAAGATTGCAGAATTACAGGGCCAACCAACCGTGTGTTGTGCCTTAGTGCTATATACAAGAGGAAAGAACCTGGTAGCTTTGCAACTAAAAGCTTGACCACTTTCTCAAACCTCGGAATGAAAACATAGATTTTAAAGACAAAATTGAGACCTTACACATGGACAGCATGAGCACAATTTTAATGTTACCTATTTGCAGACGAGGTCTTTCAAGACAAACAGTCACTGGAGTTGATAGGTTCACTCACCATATCTTTACCCTGATGTTGCAGACTGACCCAAGGAAAACAATTAATAGGTGTCGCACATTTCATGCAGGGTACGCCTACATTATTAACTTAACACCTCATGATTTCAAAGCAATCTGTTGAAATGTTTCGTGACTGTAAACCTGTAATCAAACAAGATACGAAATAGAAAAATGGACGAGTGACCTTATAATTTATTGGTATATGTGGTAAAATTCTTCTCTTATGGTAAAATTCAAATAGGATAAACAGTCCTGAGCACTAATGCGCAAAGTATTATTCCAAGAAGCGAATAATGTGTGGCGAAGAAATCAGAAAGGCTTGGAACTGATTGCCCACATGGGAGGTCCGTAATATTAACTATTGTCTTCATTGGCCTGGCAAGGCACGTTCTTCCATGTGAGTTTTGTTCCCTTACATTCTTCTCCAATGGGACCTCGTAAGCCTCTTAGTCAATATCCAACCCCAGTTCTCGTTATACAGGGATCCTTAATCAGGAAAATTCTTCTTCAGTAACATTCCCATCCACGAAACTTTCTTTCTTTGGCATTGCTATGTCATCGTTAGATTGCTTCTTAGCCATTGGTTTCGTAACCAATAATTTAATGCATCATGCAAGCACTTTTTGGTGAATTATTATCTAATGCTTCTTACACTGGATAAGATCATCATGTATGAATTCCATTATCGGCATTTCAGTTGCCTGCCTCAAATTTCTACCCTTCCCAGCTCATTAGCGGGTACATGGTCCCAACAGGCGTTAGTGGTGGTTCCCTGTGGGACTAACATGGATGCTTGTCTAAAATATGAGGAGAGCTGGAGGGAGTATAAAGAAAAGGAGTACAATCTCAAACTATTGTAGCTCTTGAATTGAGCAGATGAGGCACAGAAAAATGGATTTCTTTCTTCTTCTTTTTTTTTTAAAAACCATCGCATCTTCAATATCTAAGAAAGCGACTAAAATTTGTAGCCTCACGAGTAAGTCTACCCTTGCAGAGAATGGGGAGAATGTGGTACGTTTCGCTACTTTGGGAAGGAATTTGTCCGCAACAGAATAAACCACGGCTGCTGACAGATAGGAACGTTAGACAAAAGCTCCTGCCAAGGCCTTGTTTGGTGTCGTAGTCATTTACCAAATTGTTCACAGAATTTGTGCCATAAGTTTCGAAACATGATAGAAGTATCATTTTCTCAAAATGGTATTCCCACCCAAATGGTTTAATCACAAAAAAGAATAGCTTAGGAATACAATGAAGAGCATATTGTGTTATCTTGCAAGATACCGTAAGCCTTTTTGGTAAACTCTGAGAGTATAACTTTAAATCTTTTATGTCAGTCTGTTGTGCTTAGGAGCATCAGTTCTTGTTTTTTTTTTGTTAAAGCAGTAAATTTTATACAAATATAAAGTTATGTACAACGATAGCGACTACTTAAGCAGTGGTCTCTTAAGGCACAAGTAACAACCTCTATTATTATCTCCCCACTATCCTACCCGTATGCACTTGTTGAATAAAGGGGCTTGGTTTCACCCGGGGACCTACTAAAAATAAAAACGTAGAAGCTCCAACATACCCTTACATCTCATCCTCACATCTAGAACAATTTCAATGTTGGGAAGGCAACGGGTATAACACACACAACGATCAATTAATAAATCTTTCCCCACTTGAATGAATCTATTAGGAGTAATAACGAGCAAATATTGGTAGCAAACTAAATGATCACAAGCTGCCCCAATAATGCACAAACCAAAAACCAATCACAAAACACAATAATTATTTAACGTGGCAAAAACTCCTTCGGTGTAAAGGATAAAAATCACTCTCTTGATCCAAGCAAATGAAATCCACTATCACAAATACTGTCTTATAGAGATCAACAATCATAAAATTCAAAAATCAAAGGCTCAATCTCATATAGCCACAAATTAAAGTAGAGAACTACACTAAGAGAGCAATCATAACAAAGGCTTCTATTCTCAAAAATTTTGGAAAAGTTCCAGTCGTCTAAATCCAATCTTCACCGTTCAAAACAAAAAACAATGAGTAAGGAACATGCTCACCAAAATTCAATCCGATCAGACAAAGAATGACATAACAAAATTAGAATATGGTGAAGCTCGTCAATTTTGAAAATATCTTGAGACCAGTCCAATTTTGGATCCAAAAACTCAACCTCTACACCTCGAAACCAAATCTCCACCGTTCAG
>JANZLD010000001.1:8318153-8331121 GCA_026413575.1 Erythroxylum carthagenense
TAAAAGAACCCCATGCAAGTTTATCTATATGGGAAATTGGTCTTGCTTGAGGCTCTATATGTTTAACCCTAGCTTCCACTATTGTAAGAACAATGTTTGATTTATAATGTTATAGGGAATAGCCTTCATTACCTCCTTAGTAACCTCCTTAGTACTAAATTAGTTGGAGAACTTAAAAAGCATGAAATTGTTTTTAGCCAGTAGAACTTCAACCAAGCCTTTATTTTTCCAATATCTCAAGGCCCAATCTTTCATCATAGGAAAAGGATGACATTTATCGTAGAAGAATCCAGCTAGCATGGTAAACTAGATATTAACACTTTCCTTTAAAACTTGGATATTTGAAGCTACTATACTTTTACCATCTTCAATTGTTAGTGGGGAGTAATGAATAGTTTTAACTTTCGTTTCTCTTACCACTTATTTCTAAATAATAGAAGGGTTAACCAAGGGAAGGGCTTTTCCTTTCAGAGGAAGTTTTTTCATAGGTTTTGGTCCAGTATTCAAGTTAGATGAACTAACAGGAGACAAAGGTAGGAATGCAAACATACATTGGTTAATTTCCAAAGCTTTTATTGCCATTACCTTGGAAAGAACGAAACTTCTTAAGTTAGAGGAACTTTTTAAAAGTTGGTTTCCAGAAAAGGGAAACAAACAACAGGTAAGAAGCCCTATTATAGAAAAATAATAATAAAAGACCCTTTACGGAGGATGGATGGGAGTAGGAAGCAGATTGAGTGGTAAAATTGAGGGTGAAAGAGGAGTTGAATAGCACTAAGATGTAATTGTAAGCAAAAGCAGTTTGAAACGAAAGATACTCGATGAAAAGAAACTTGGAGACATTGGATTGGATAAGCATGGATTATGGTCAGGATCAGCCATAGATTAGAGTAGGGTTTTTAGAAAGTTGTACAAGATAAAAATCAATTTTATTAATAATTGTTTAATAGTTAGTATTATTAAATAATAATATTATATTTTATTTATATTTGTGATTATTAATTACTGCTAGTAAGTTAAAATATGGGAGAGGTTAGGGTGTTTATTGTTTCTAGTAATTCAAAATAATAAATTAGTTTTTATGGTAAAAAGACATTACTTTACTGTATAATTTCATGAATTCCACTAAAATTTCATATAGTGTAAAAATATTACGATAATAATCAATAACTTCACCTTAAACCCAAAGAGCTTTCTCAAACCTAACTTTTCCATCCAATTCATTGATGCTCCTCCTCCTCCTTATCTATTATCTATACACAAAATCGCAATGTCTGTGTTCTTAAAGACCAAATTGTTCTAAATTTACAATAGGAGATAATGGTAGTCAATTGGCTTTTAAAGTGTCCTAGTGTTTTAAGTGTGCTTAAAATGTGCAATTGTGGGTTAGTTTGGGGTTTTCAATGTGTATGATAGTTTATTGGTGTGATAGTTTTCATAGAGGGTGTAATATGATTGGAAGCCAATCCTTAATTTGTTGGAGAATGATTGAATTTAACGGGTTTAGAAGGAAGAACCCAAACCCAAATTTAGTGTAGGTGTTTCAAGATGAAATTCCCCAAAAGATTGAAGCCCTATGTGACATGTTATGGTGCATTTAAAGGTTAACTAACACTTTTAAGGCTAGCTCAAATAAGAAAAGTGAATAGCTTAAAGCTTGTTGAGTTTGTGATTGGGAAATTGGTTTAGTGAAGGGTGGTTTTAGGATTTGTGAAATGTTTTTTTTTTTGGATTAGTGATTTATAGTTTCTTTGCCTTGCTTTCAACTTTTTCCCTTTTTGGTATTTGTTTGATTTTAGTCCTTATGGACCTTTATTATGTAGGTTGATTGGTTACTTTAATACCCAGGAAAGAATTTGTAGACAGAAAAAGATGATGTGTGACAATATAGGTGGTAAACTACTTACTAGTCTAGAGTTTAGATAGTTAATTCTTCTTCAAATGATGTAAGGTAGAAAATAGAAGACTCTAAACTTAGTGTATGAAGAAGCAAATATTTTGTAAATTAATATGCTCTAGTTTTGCATTTTTTTAATATCATTCTTCTTTAATGCCAAGGGCACATCGTAGAAAAAGAACATTGAAATTTGTTGAGTTTTAGAATTATTTAAATATTTATTATGAGATGATGTATCACTTTGTCAATGAAATATCTTCAATTTGTTATTCCATATCCTTGTATATCTAATTTTTTACTCAGGAACATATAATGACATTACAATAAGGACAAATACCTTATAAGGTTTCATAAATAAAATATTTCAGAGGTTACTGTTAGTTTCCAACATCTTTTTTATATAGAGAGACGGCAACTTAAATGCACGAGCGCTAATACTTGTGGAAGCAAATTTCAGCACATTTATACACCCAAACGATCAGTAAAGCGGCCACGAAATGGCAGTAAAGCAGCCACGAAATAGCTGACCAGTAAATAACCGAGTACAATCAATTAATGCTACCCTCCAACCTCATTTATTTAATGCGATCAAATGCCGGACAATCAATTAATGCTATTGCTACCCTCCAACTTCATATATTTAATGCGATCAAATACCGGATCCATATGCCTGTGTTGTTGCTACATCCTCCTCTTTCTTGAGTTGTCCCTTTTCAGTCCCCTCTCGCGCATCCCATTGAAGTAGCGAAAAACACACCAATTCAAGAGTGAATCAGGCAAAGCGCTTAGGATTAGCCATTGCACCGTATGAGACCAAACTGGAGAACATAGATGTTCATACCCAATCCATCTTATGCTTGCTTTAGCATACGTCTCCGGTGATGGGACTAAGAAAGTAGATTTCTTCATCTTGCTCATTTTTGTCGACACCAACAATGGGATCTAATTACAATTAAGACAAACACTCTCAGATCATATATATATATATATATATAGATGGATAGATTTGGTCTAAGGATATATGATTTTCTGTCTACCTGGCACTGAACATCAATTCCAAGATGCTTGTATTCCACATTCAGGCATTTGGACAACATGGCGAGGTATCTGTGAACCATCCAGGTAGCCAGTGAATTATGTTTTATAAAAGCAACCTTATGCATATGATGGAGAGCACATAACAAATGGATATTGTCAAAGAACTAATAAGACCAAGTCAATAAATTTCAAACTAAGCATTTCCTTTGCACAAAAAAAGAAACATTTTCCAAAACAAATATAGGAAAGTGGCCTTAGGTTAACTTAAGACTAAATAAGAAAGAGAGAAGTAGGTCACAACCATGACCTCAGCTTCTGATAGTTATCAAATTATATCCCACCCCATCCGGTGAATCTGCTACTCTCCTATTTATCTATGAAAAGATATGTAATGCATCGGATAGACAGACCGTATGCGCGTTTGCTCGATCTTCTGTACCCCAAATCAAAACTAGAATTAATTTGACGAAAAGAAAAGAAAAAACGAACTTACGCTTTGGTAGCCCCATATATGGTGTACAAAGGGTAGGAAGGAAGTACCACAGATGAACCAGAACCAATGTTGACAATAGCACCTTTCTTCCTTTTCAACATCCCTGGAAGCACTGCTCTGACGACCCAAGTTGCAGATTCTGCATTCACTTTCATAATACCTTGCATCAACTCTGAATCAAGTTCATGGAAGTACAGTGCATAAGGGTACGCCATTCCTGCATTGTTTATCAGGATCCCCACGTCCAATCCTCTGATACCTTCCTCTATTATCTTGCATATCTCTTCCCCGGCACTCGTTGCAAGGTCGATTACTATGTTCTTGATGTCAACTTTTCCTCCGACTCTCTCTCGTATCTCCTTGACCGTAACTTCAATTTTTGCTGGGTTTCGACCAACTATAACTAAGTTGAGTCCCTTTGCTGCTAACTCCAAAGCCAAGGCCTTCCCAATTCCGTCTGTAGAGCCGGTGATCAGGACCCAAGATCCGTACTTTTTCAGATTCTTTGGTGGCCTGAGGAAAACGACCCAAATCCAGTTGAAGAAAGCATGAACCAGCTTTAAAAGGGAAATGAAGCCAAGAGACGTCGCAGCTATCAAGACAACGTCTTGGAACTCCATTGTAGATGTGTGCCTGACGGAGTCCTCAAGACAGTTTTAAATCATGTTCCTCCAAGATGATAGTTGCCGTCTGCACGTGTCACCGGGCCAGTTTGGTAATTAGTCTCAACTCGGCTTGAAGTGGGTTGATTTTCAATAATGCCACTTAAAATAATATCTATTCCTTAAATTATGATTCGGTGAAATTAAGATCAGGGTAATATTACGAAAGCTAAAGGCAACTGCCGTCTGCACGTGTCACTACCAAGAGGGTAGTTGATTTGAGTATGCAAGAAACAATTATTGTACGTAAATCGAGAAGCTAAACAATTATTTTAAAAAATGAAAGAAGGCTAGTCAGTCTCAGTCGGCAATTTATTCAGTTCTTATTTATTATTATTAGCGACTGTTGTTGTTTATTAGGGGCAAAATTTTAAAAGTTGAAAAGGGGGTCGAATACTCTTCTCTAAGTGAGATACAGCCATACAGGAGCTTTTATTCTTCTATTATTTAAGAAAAAGAATCAAATTCCTATAAAATGCTTCATTTTCGTACTTAATTATCATCATCATCATCATCATCGTATATTCAATATAAAATTTTGCAATAAAATAGAGTATGAGAAGTCTAATAGTACGCAGCCTTACCTTTATATAGTAGAGGCTGTTTCTGATAGACCCACATGCAAATATAACAATAAAAAAGTAATACAAATTAAAGAGTAAATAAGTAAAATTGATATGCTAAATCATTATGTAAATAAAATTACAATAAATATATAACTAAATAAAAAATATATAACTCGATTTTCAAAAATATTTTAAAACTAAAATATAACGAAATATATCATCTCTTTATGTTTAGAAAAGCACCGATATCAGGATGAAAAGAGAGCAAAAAAGCAATAAAGGACTTGAATTTGAATCATACAAAACACGAAAAATTAGAAAAAATGAACATGTAGAAACACAAAACTTCTGAAATCATAAGATCATTAAGTATAAAAACCCAATCTTGATATAAACCCAACAATATCAGATGCAAAGAGATCAACATAATAAAACTCAGAAAGCATTAAACATTAAATCAAGCAAAGAAACTAACATAAAAATACGAAAAACCATAAAGAACAGAAATTTCAGAAAATCCAACAAAACTCAAAATACACAAAAACAAAAAAGACTGATTAATCAAGACCTATACCTGAAAAGAGGAGGCTGTGGAGAAGGAAGAGAGAGTGAGAACGCTAAGAAAGAGGGAGAGAAACTCAGAGAAACTTACGTGTTGAAAACTGATATTAATATCAAAACAATAAAACTGCAACCAACCGTCACTTTACGATCCACCATTTTATAATCAACGACCACAAAGAAAGTTTCTATTTTTTTCACCAAAAGAGGAAAAAGGAAAAACTAACCTGTTTGTTGTAGATATTGAAGTAGATATTGAAAAGGTACCAGGGTCAAACAACAATCCAAGCACCAAAGTCCTTCTAAAGCTCGTTGTGAAAAACTAACATGTGTGTGACTTGTATCTATTTTCATTATAAGTGGCAAAACATGAAAAACCAATGCCTTACCCACATCTTTACCCAAAACCTTAGCATAATACGATGTTTGTCCTTACTAGTATACGTGTTCAGATATCCACCCATGTTCTCGATCTCCTTCTCTACCTCTCTCGCATATCTTGTCTCAGTGTTGCTTCGTCATAGGATTTAAAGACCTAAAAAACAAACACCAAATTCCAAAACCCAAAAACGACTAGACACACAAACATAAAGAGCACACCTTGGAACTAATCCTTAGACAAAATAAGGAACTAATCTTTAGAACTTAATCAAAGAAAACTAGATCTTGTAAATAATGAGAGAACAAAATCTCAAGTACATGATAAGAAGATCTCTCGTTCTCCTGAAAAGATTCTCAACTGGCATTACAAGTTGAATATGGAAACTATAGAAATCTTAAGCAAGGCAAAACGCCAGCTCAATTTGATCAAATGGAGGCGCATTCTCAAACACATGCCAAAAAAAAAGGTCATCAGCAAGCCACCTTAATTTGGGTAATTTCAAAATACAAGGAAAACAAAAACCTAATACCAAAAATGCAAGTGAGAAAGATGAAGAAAAACAACAAACCACTTGCAACCGAGCACCTGCACATAAAGTCCCAAACTTTTTTTCGCCCAAATAGCATAAATTTGATAGGTCATTCTATTTAGGCATACTCGAAAACATCCAAGAGGGAAAACAAAAAAACCAGAAAAAGAACAATCATTAGTAACCGATCAAGTAAGGCATTGAAAGTTTCAAACTTTCCTCAAACCTCAAACTTACTACCCGAATTCATCACATGGGTATCTAAGGAATCTCAAGAATTTCTCAAAAATCAGTGTCAACAACCCAGATGAATACAATAGAAATCAAGAGAACTTACGAGTGGAGCTTGAACTCTAAAACCTCTTGGAGCCTTTGACGATTGCTGTTTCATCTTTAGCCTCAAAGAATCATGGAGAAATTTAGAGCAAAAAAGAAGAAACCTTTTGAAAGACCCGGATCAAGATAGCCAATTGAAAGATTAAAGAGTCAAATCTGAGCTATAATAAAAATCATCTTAACATGGATTAACCCATGAAATAATTTCAAAAATTGAAACTTGAGAGGTTGATAATTATAAATTTGTTAAATAGAATAAAGAAGAAAAAAAGATGAAAGAACGATGCCAAAAAAGCATTTTTAGTATATTTATTATTTAACATTATGAGGAGGTGAAAGTAAATTAGATGTTAGGGTAATGATGACATAATTGGTGTTCGAACTGATGACCTGTTTTTATTACCTTGTTCCAACCACGTAATTTGAAACCTTTTTTTACATCTAAAATCATGACACAATCAAGGCTTTTTTCACATCTAAAAGCGTAACTTTAAAAAAAATTCCGCTAGCTTTAATGGGTTTACAATAACATTTGGTTACCTATTATGCATAATGGACTAAACTCAAAAAGATCATATAACCAGATATTCACATAAGTCTTTATTGAATGGAGATGGGTTTTATATATCAAGAGTTCCTTGTGTTGGAAGAGTTCAAGACAATATTGTCATTGTTGTATTGGTATTGGTATCAAATTTGATTTTAGTAAGGTACTGTACTGATATCGATCAATGTCAAATACCAATTTTTAAATTACAACATAGTTCTTCAATATATTGTATTATATAATTTATAATTTTATATCAACCATATCTCTAAAAGTTATAATAATAAAAAATGTAAATAAAAACATTTTATTTATTTATTTTTATTAATATTATTTTTACATATTTCCCATATAAATAATAACCATAATTAATATAAAGAAAGATCATTTAATCATCATACAAATATAAAATTAAGAATAATATAAAATATTTAAAATATTACAATTTCATCATATAAAAAATAATAATTACATCAAAATATTAAATAAAAAATAAATATCCATGACTTTCTAACAATTACAATTTACAACAAGAGTTTGTGCAGAATAGTCAACTATAGGTGAAATCTGAAGCAAAAATATTTACAATTATATTACATATATAGAATTTGATATATCATCAAATATAAGTGAAATTAAAAGAAGAAGAGAAACAAAAACCTGCAACTTCATTCAATTGAATACCCGCTCAAATTACATTGATCTTAATTTTTATCTAGTACGCAATCTTCATTATTAAGTGAAGTCTCATCATCATTATCATTTAAATTCATTGCATCAAATGACATATCAATACTTTTCTATCCAAGATTATCTTCCAAGTCACTCTCATCTATAAAACCAAGTACCTCAGAAACTTAATTTGCCAAAAAATCGATATTATTAATGAAAATTGGATTTACAAAACTACTTGTTTTTATTAAGAGTCACAGTAAACAATAAATTAAATTATTAAAAAAATTATATCTAACTTAATAATGATAATAACATACCTTTATTAAAGTTTTAAATTGTATCAAAAAAGAACCAAGTCATTTAATCTTTTGTGCTCCAATTTTTTTTTCTTGAAATAGATGAATTTAAATGCATTGTAATTCCTTTCACACCTTGTTGAATTTACATATTAATTTAGAATTCAAATTGCAATTCTGGAACACCGCATTCAAATTGGTCCTACCAAGCAACTATAAGATGTCAAAAGTATGATTATAAACAAAATAAAGTGATGATTAATTTTAACAAGTAACAAAACAAAAATCCAAAAAAAAAAACCTAGATTAAATTTGTCTCATTGACGAATAGCAACTGGATTCCCAAAATTACCAGAAACATCTTTATAAATCTCTATTTGTGAGCTTAGGTAATCTTGCATGATCTTATGGGCAACAATTGTTATAATAGTTAATAGCATTCCTCTATTAAATTTGGCTTTCTTTGTAAAACTTTGTCTAAAATAGACATTAGAATTTAAAAATGCCCAAACTGCAAATAATAGAAAGTAAAGTTGTATTTTTCATATCTTATTGATAACTACAAGAAAAGATATGTACAAAGAAGGCATATTGTCCATTTATATTGGCCTTGATTGCTTCCTTCTCCCTTGTCATGTATAAAAATAACTCATTGTTGCCTTCTCATCACTATTAGCCATACAAAGTACCCTCACCAAAGGCTCACAAACTTAGATGAAAATTGACATTGGGATCAAAATTCATTATTTTTAAGTATAATTCTAGAAATCTCTTATCCTGCATTAGACCTAACATATTTAGATAGAACTCACTTATCACTCGTTAACATTTGTCTCAACTCTTTCTTCATCTTAATAAAATACTGAAGTAATAAACTAAAAAATTAATAATAGGCTCTTGTCTCCAATTTATCCAACCTTCACATATTATTGAACACTTAAAAGTAGCCTAAGTTATTCTTCTTTCAACTAATTAAATTTTAATTTCATAAAAAGATACTCAAGTATACCTCTATATTTATCAATTGAAGGAGCTTTGTATCTTAGATTGTAAGAGGTAATAACATCTACTATAGGCTAATAATAATAAGATTGAGAAGTATTGAATGTTATACCTGAATCCTACTACCATCTAACCATTGCCATATCTATATTATGAGTTGCTTCTCTAAATTGTAAGGCATTATGGATTAAAGAGAGAGCTCTAAGAGATGTTTGTGGTACAAAAAGATTGTTCTTCTTTTCCTAAAATCAGGTGCAACATTCCCTTCTTGTTGGGTAGGAATACTACCACCTTTAATATTCTTACTATCATCCTGAACACCAACAAAAGAACTTTGATATATGCATATTTGATTATAATTATACTTGATATTTTATATTTTGTTGTATATTTAGTACTTAATTCGCTCTAAGTTCATTTATAGTTGATGATTGCCTTCATGGATCAAAATGAGACGAATTTGGATAAAATTGTGGCATAAAATTAAGATTTGAAGCAAATTAGAGATACACAGTCGTGTATGTCGTAGTGTAAGTCTCTATGATTATGTAAAATCATTATTTTAGGGGTTTTGGAGCTACACGATCACCTATACGACTGTGTATGTCCCAATATCCTTAGTTTTCATTATAAAAGGATGTGAACGGAGGCAAATTAGGGAGAGCTGGCTTTTTTAGAAAAATCTAAAAAGGTGATAATTTTGATCTAGAGACAAGGAAAAGATGAAGTTAACATCAAAAGAGATATGATAGAAGTCTACATCAATCCAAACTTGTAAGAAGATTCAATAGAATATATAGGAATATTTAAAATTATGAACTCTTTGTTTTCTATTAATTTTTTTACATGTTTATATTTGATTTCATTTTCTGTTATAAGTAACTAAATACTTTTTAGTATCTAGGTGAGATAAACCCTATTTTGTGATACAATATGTCTTAAAATTTTATTTAATGCAATTATTTTGATTGATTTATTGTGATTTGATTATATATTTTGTGCTTATTCCAATATATTTGGAATATTAGTGCATGAATGATTTCATATCTTTGAGATTGAGAAATTATTTGTATGAATTGACCTATCATAATTGAAAGGAGTTGATTACAAACATAAAGATAGGTCGACATAAATCTTCTAGATCATATTCAAACTTAATAGCAAAATTCATAAATTGATAATGTTATCTTAGGGTTTTTAACTAGAAAGATTCCAATAATTAATAAAATAATTGCATGATAAAAGGTTAATTATTTAATGATTGTTAGGAGGATTCATCACCTAAACTAATCTTTGATATTAATTTTTCTAAGTGATTTCCTTTATCTTTTGCGTTTATTTTGTTTCCAATTTTAATTTATTTGTTTAAGTTTTAGTTTTAATTGAAATCCAAACATTCAATTCACTTGTTAGATAATAGAAGAACAGTAATTACTAATACTGATTGTTTTCTTAGAATCTACTTGTACTTGCCTATGTTAGCTATAGTTACACCATGCACTTTCGGTTAATTTAAATATTGACATAAAGAAAAATATTAATAAAGTTTTTGGTGTCATTTCTTGGGACACTAATATTAAAAACATGTAGATTTTATTACTCTAGTCATTTTTATTTTATTATGTTTTATTTTTATTTTAATTAATTATTTGTGTTTATTTTATTTTATTTTTAGTGTATTTTATTGTAATTATGACTTATCCATTTAATTATCTTTTGAAATTCTCTACTTTGATGATGTGTCTGGGGCTTATTTTAGGGATTAAAGTTTATCGTCATAGCTAGAAATCACAATGAAAGGATGGAGTAATCAGTATTCTCACAGGAGTTATGATTAGTCTTTATAGTATGTAACGTCACCATAATAGAAAGAGTTGTTTCCTCATATGTTTTCGGGATCTTAACTAATGTTCATGTCATGTTGCGACAATTATGGGAGTAATCATTACAATTATGAATGTCAGGAACTGGCCTATATATGGGAGCAACCAATCATGCAAAATTGGCCTTGGAATGTACCCTTATGAGAATACATATAATTTAAAGTATGGAAACCTTTACGCATATGGATGGAATGACTATGCTCCAACTGAATATACACAGCAATAAGAGCAATAATATGAAAGTATTACATATAAACTAATATAAGACCTATCCGAGAGTGTAGCTAGTTGATGTCAATTTGAGGTGATATTTTCTTCACCTAAATATAGTGAGCATAATACATCATACTATTTGAGCTTACTAACGTCTCAGAGTGAAGAAAAGATGAAGGTCAATTTCATAAAGGAAGATACAATTTGTGAAGGCGAGGAGATAACTGCTTTTTTGGGAGAGCTAATGTTTAAGATTGCTTAAGACTCTGATGAGAAACATCAAAGAATAGAGGCTTATATATGTAACTTAGAGGCTCAAATTGATCAACTAGAGCATATATTATCTAATAAATTGTACGAGAGTTTGCCTAGTATTATTGAAACAAATCCTAAAGAACATGGAATGGAAATCATCCCTAAGAGTGGACACGAGTTTCCAAAAGAAGAAGACGAAGAAGAACAGACAACCTCTATTCAGGAAGAGGAAGTAGAGAGTGACAAGAGATAAATGAAGAAGAAGAAGAGTCAAAACTTTTGTCCAGGAAGAAGAAGAATAAAAAGAGTGAATAGAGGTGGTTGAGGAAAAACTAGCAAAGGAATTAGATAAGAAAACTACCAATGAGTCATTAGTAGTCACCTTAAGTATGAAAGGTTCCCATTTCCTCCAAAACAAACTGC
Source organism: Erythroxylum carthagenense (assembly GCA_026413575.1). Taxonomy (NCBI): domain Eukaryota; kingdom Viridiplantae; phylum Streptophyta; class Magnoliopsida; order Malpighiales; family Erythroxylaceae; genus Erythroxylum; species Erythroxylum carthagenense. The sequence continues at coordinate 8,329,912 of JANZLD010000001.1, forward strand.
TTAAGTCAATCATCGATTCAAGGATTTTTGTTATCCCTTATTTTATTGATAGTTTATCATTGAAAAGGGCATTATTTTAATTAATTGGTTTTAATAATTTAATACATTATGCCTTTATGATTGTCTTGCATGATTGGTTGATGTAATCATGATAAAAAAGTTAGATTGAGAAAAATAGAAAGAAATTCCAATTGAAATAAGTAAAAGGCTATTAGAAACAATAACATGAGATAAATCATAACAAGTTCCCAGTGAACATATGGATATCTTTTAGGGTCTAAATAATGTATTTAGAATAAAAAATTTAAATAGAAAGCCAATGGATAAGGTAATTTTGATTTCAATCCATATTGAAGAAATAGTATTACCAAAAGGAGAAACTTCTTATTTATTGTGAAATCATCTTTGGTTTGGTGTGTGTGTGTGTGTGTGTGTGTGTGGACTGTGGAGAGAGAGGGAGAGAGAGAGAAGGAGATTTGTCAAGTGAACTCTAAATTCTTCTTTTAAACGAGTGAGTGAATATATTTTATTGCTCTTAAGAAAAACTCCAAATAATAATGTCCATATTTTTATTATTTTGAGGTCATTATTAATTTTTTAAATAGAGAAAAATCAAAATCATATCTCTAATAAAAATTAAAATTAAAATTTTATAAAGAGTTATTTCATATATTTTATTGGATATAACACCTTTGTCCAGTCAAAATAAAATTGTTAAAAAAATTTATGACAATAGTTTTTTAATAATAAAATATCCACAAACTTTTGTCTTTTTAATATGCACAAACTTTTTAGATCAGGTGTATTTAATTGCCTTTTAATGTGAATGAGATCAATTTTTAGGTAAACGTAATAAATAAATAATTTGGCATACGATTATTGAGCCTCTCAAATTGGAATTATGGAAATGTTGATTTGTATACATTCAAGTCGTCATTTGAACTAAGGGATCCAAGGTTCAAAGGATAATTTAGTATCACTTTAAGAGGAGAGCATCATTGACTCAACCACTACATAAACAAGACATGAACAATCTTCTCACTCAAGTGCAAATGAGGGAAGCAATGTTGTACATAATCAACCATATTAACATTTTCGCATATGTTGAGGCCAAAGCTTTTGATGGATATATTGTTTCCATAATGTTGTATGTGTAGATGGATGGATGTTGTTGGTACTTTCTTTTTTGAATAAATGTATTGTTGTGTAT
>JANZLD010000001.1:8336655-8348109 GCA_026413575.1 Erythroxylum carthagenense
AGATCAAGGACTGTATTGGGTGCTGTCTCCGCGATTTCCTCCCCTATAAAGAACGTCTTCGTCGAAAGGGCATCGCACTTGACACCATATGTGATGTTTGTGGGCACACAGAAGATATGAATCATGTCTTGATGGAGTGCTCAATAGCCAAAGCAGTTTGGTTGTCGATGGGTTGGCGTTAGCCAAGTATTGGGATTGAATCCTTTATAGAGCACAGCTTAAATATCCAGTCATCTCCGTGCCTTGAACGTATGATGACGATGCTGTGGAGTGTTGGGTATCATCGTAACCTTAGAGTGTGGCAAAACAAGACTAGTCCTCCTAGGATGGTAGCTAATTTTGCTAATAGTTTCCTAAAAGATTGGCAAGAGGCTCAGGAGATGTTTGAGAAGGCCAATACCATGACTGGTGATTCAAGAGCTATTTCTTCTACTTGGGTTAGACCCCAGGAAGGATTTCTAAAATGTAATGTGGATGCAGCGGTTTTTAAAGACAAGAATGTCACAGGGTTTGCCGCGATGCTCAGGGACGAACAAGGGAGTTTTGTGGCTGCCTTATCAGGTTATTTCCCTGTGTTGTTTGACCCAGTTCTTGCCGAAATTATGTCTATAAGGGAAGCTCTATCTTGGTTAAAAGATCAACAGCTTGACAAGGTTATTGTAGAGTCTGATTGTTTGACAACTGTTCAGACAATTTTAGCTCCTTCAGCACATCGGTCTGAGATTAGAATTTTGACCCTTGACTGTCTATCAGTCAAGCAACCTTTCCTTTACTTGTCCTTTCAATGGACGTGTAGAATTGCCAATAAGACGACTCATTCATTAGCCAAGGTAACCTTATTATATGCAAACCCATATCACTAGACTGATCGTCCTTCTTGCTTAGACTCTATTTTAAATTCAGATAGTTATGTTTCTTTTGTTGTTGAAGGGAAAAAGGCTAGTAGATTCCGGATGTACGAGATAATTCTGTTGACTTGGGCTAATTTATTTTGACTTTCCTGTCAATGTTTTGTTTCTGCTTTAGTAACGATTATTTTAAAAAAAAAAATTTGACGAGTCAATCGACTAATTAAGGCACATCATGAGCTTTTCTAGACCCCCTCGAGCAAAAAGCTCGTCCAAATGGTTACGTATATGCATGATGACGTGTGTAATAACATTCCTCAAGTTTTGGGGCGGATCTTACGGAGGTTATTTTCTTGCCTGATTATGGTTGTTACGATTCTTTGCAAACATATATATGTTTCTGGGGTAACTGTTACTGAAATAAATAACAAAATAAAATGAAATTTTAGAGAAAATGGGGCTCTGTTAAGAACATCGAAATAGCAAAATAAAAGGAAACTTGAGAGAATTTGTGGCTGCCACTGACTTGCTTTATAGAATTCCAACATCGAATTGATTCTTTTTTTTTTTTTTTGTAACAGGTAATTTTTATTAAAAGCCTTCAATGTGACTACTTGGGTTAATGCAAATATAATCAATACACTCTTGAAAGGTGCAAAATAGAAAAAGGTCCTAAACAGTTTACATCAAAAATAGAAATCCAATACAAATTAGAGTAATTTTTTTTTCCGATGTATATATTAACGTTTTTCCGTACATTATGATTTCCATAACAATACATATCTGAACCGCAGACCATTGCAGGGCAAGGTTACATACTAGCTACCAGGCTCTTTCGATACACAGTATGAAGGATCAGTACTTTCACGTGTTTATTTAATAGGATCAGCTAAAAGAACATTGCAGCAGGTTGCTGTTGCTAGATTGCCTTTTTTAGGGAGTCCATCTTCAGTTCTCGCTTGCGCATCCCTAATAAGTGCCGGAAAGCACACCAATTTACGAAGGAATCGGGGAAGGCGTTAAGTATTACCCATTGCAGATTATGCAACAGAACCGGTGAGCACAGATTGTCGTAGCCTATCCATCTTACGCTTGCTTTGGCATAGGTCTCCGGTGATGTGATTAAGAAAGCAGATTTCTTCATCTTGATCATTTTTGTTGTCACCAACAATGGGATCTATTCCATACAAAGACAAGTATTTTCACCTTCTTAAACTGTACTTCGTCTAGCTATTATAATCACCAATGTAATCATGCCATTTCTACCTAGCTATACCTGGCACTGGACATCAATCCCATGAGCCTTGTACTCCACATTTAGGGATTTTGACAACGTTGCAAGGTACCTGCGACAGAGGTAAACATATATGTAACGTTCTTACTTCAAACAAGTAGCGAGAGGAAAAGACAAGAAAAAGTTAAAAGTTCATTATGGACGAACATACGCTTTGGTGGCTGCGTAGATGGAATACAACGGGTAGGAAGGCAGAACAACAGATGAACCAGAGCCGATGTTTACAATCGCACCTTTCTTCTTCTTCATCATCCCTGGAATCACTGCTCTAATTACCCATGTTGCAGACTCTGCGTTCACCTTCATAACTCTCTGCATAATCTCCGAGTCCAGTTCATGGAAATACTGCGGATAAGGATACGCAACTCCTGCATTGTTTATAAGAATCCCAACGTCCAATCCTCTTATAGCCTCCTCTATCTTGTTCGATATATCCTCTCCTTTGCTTGTTTCAAGGTCGATGACGATGCTCTTGATGTGAACATTTTCTCCGAATCTGTCTTGTACCTCTTTGACTGTTGCATCAAGTTTTGCAGGATTCCGAGCGACTAGGATTAGATTAAGACCCTTAGAGGCTAACTCAAAGGCTAGGGCCTTGCCTATTCCGTCGGTTGAACCTGTGATTATCACCCATGAACCATAATTCTTCAGGTTCTTTGGTGGTCTGAAAAAAATGACCCAAACCCAACTAAAGAACCCGAGAACTAACTTCAGAAGATAAAATAAACCAAGAAAAGTTGCAGCCATCAGGGCAATGTCATCTTGGAGCTTCATTCTAGGTACTCACAGAGTAGAAATTACGAAATGCTTGAACTCGTCATAGCAAATTGACGATCTATATATAGTGAAAAATTGGAATGCCAAAACGCATAGAAGAGAGATGTTATATATTGGAAAAATGTAAATGTGAAAATTATATTATGTTTTAATATTTAAAGTAAAATTACTGGAATAAGTAATGGTCAATTGAAATAATAATAATTATAAAATTTATATTGTATTCATGTAATATTTAGGAGTTTACCTAAGTTTTAAAAAATATAATTAACTAGAATTATGTCATGGGACTTATGAATAATAACAAATCCCAAAAATGATAATTTAAGCCTTAAAAACAAATAAGGTTGATTTTTACTAATAAAAATTAAATATAAATCAAACAATTTTAATCTAAAACACGAGTTCAATTGCATATATACTTAAAAAGAGAAAATTTTGTGATTAGAAGAAATGGTGACGCAAATAAGATACATAAGATAGAAGAAATGTGTAATTTACTATATGTTCGTTGGACAAACTTAAGCAAAACCTAGGTGATGTTAGTCTAAACAACTTGTATTTCTTATGACTATAAATAGGACTGAATGACATTTAAAACTCACTACATAACAATACAGAACAAAATAGGAAATCGTAAGGACATCATTAGCCTTTCCCTTTCTTAAACAATAGCAATCGAATCATGCATTTATAAGCTAAAAACTATGCCATATTTATAAACCCATTAAACAAACAAACACTAATTTGGAATAGAAAACAATAGCTGCTTACATGTCAGACTGAATGATTTTCATTAATAATCATAACTAATGTTTTAATACAATAAAATATGGATCACGAATAGATTAAATATAGGTAAGACATAAATGACAATGTTAATTGGTCAAATCAAAGCAAGAAAACAAAATGAAATCAAAAGCTTGGTCAAATCAAAGCAAGAAAATCAAATGAAATTAAAAAAAAACGCATCAATGGGCAGAAATTATGACTTCCAGACAAACTATAAATGAACTACTGAAAGTAATCATTGTAGGGAGTCATAATGCAAGATAACAAGTTCCAAATCTAAAATAAGCATTTGAAGAAATTTGGAATTACGAATAAACTTACATTCCATCCACTTTAGAATCATCAATATAAAGTGAAGAAAAAGTTATCATGATGGTGAATAATATGTCCTAGTACGAAAATTCTCAAAAAGTTTGTTTTACTATAGATTTACTATTTACTAACTAAAGTAATTGCACCTATTCTTATTAAGTAATATAATGAAGAATAGGGATGGACTCCACTAGTAACCGAGTGGATCTAGAAGTCTCTCTTATTATCTACAGAATAAGTAAGATTAGTTGATTTTGGGCAAATAAAATATATAAAGAAAAATAAATAATAGCCAAGAGAATCAAAAGTAAAGTAAGAAATTAATTATAAATTCTTAAATAAGTGCTTTCCCTACTATCTTCTTTAATGTCATAATTCAATTAACTTAAAGTACATATATCATTTAGACTGATAGAATTTCTTAGATACTAAAATTACACTTTCTCAAGTTACAACAATTGGTTCTTCAGTTGGTTAATTCATATTTCTACCAAACAACACCTATTTAGATGCATCAGAAATTGTTAAATTCCATAAAAGCTTTCAACCTAATGCTAAGAAGATCACGTAGTTCTATCTCTAGTACTTCATTTAATCCTTAATACCTAAGTTGCGGTCTAATCATAAGTAGATTCCCTGTGGTTGTCTACAAGTGAATTTCAATCATTTATAATCAATATCATAATTAAATCCAAATTTAGATTAATCAAAGATAATTCGTAAAAATATATCCTATTTATAAATTAGATCAAATCAATCCATATAAAGGTCAACACTAGGATTTTTCCTATCTAAACAATTGAAGTATTTAGCCAAAAATTATCTCCAATCCAACAAAACAATAAAAAATGTCATGATATAAATAATTCTAGATGAAGATCATGATGTTGTTGATAGCTTGATCTATTGAAATGATCTCAAATTTTGATTCTCTAATAAAAATGGCTTCAAATTTAAGCTTTTGATGGTCAAAGTGCCGCCTAGTGTCTAAACCTAACCTTTTAAAGAGAAAAGAGTATTATGATATGGAAAGTGTCCAAAATCTCAAAAAAAAATTTAGGATTTCAATGCTTCAAATATGTATGTTTTATTTGATACATGATCTTAGATATGACCATGTCCATAGAACATTTTGCCTCTTTTAGAGATAAAAACAAAGTCTCTAGCATGCTCATTCCTTAAACGGTAGATCTGTTTCATTTCTTTTATGGGTAACACATTGTGGCTTAGGCATACACTCTTTGGAATTTCTTAATGCCACGTAAACTCTCTCTAACTCATGCTTTCTTTTATTATGATCAATTTTGGAACAAAATGACGCATTAGCATAAGTCAAATCATATTCAACTAAGAATTATATTTTCGTATTAAAATGGCCCCAAGTTTTTAATAAATATCATCATAAAGACATATCTTCTCAGTTACCTGAAAATATAAAAAATTAAATAAAAAGTTAATTTAGCATTAAAACAAAGAAAAATAATAAGAAAAGTATGTGTATACTTTATGAACATCAATATCCTCCACACTTAAGCTTTTGATTATCCTAATGCAAACCAATCTTAATCACTCCCAACTTAATAAGTTTAAGCTTTTGGTTTAATAAAGTTGCACAAAATTACAATTTAGATTCAATATAATCCAACAATCAATCAAACATCAACTTAATAATTCAACCTAATATATAAAATAAATAACAATAAGTAAGAATCTTCCTCTTTTCAACATTTTAATAACCCAAAATGACAGTAAATTAAAACATGCTCTTTTTTAAAAAAAATTATACTTGAAACATTGGAGACTTGTTGAAAAATCTCCTAACATTTTGACACAGAAGCAAACACCTTATCATGAATACTTTTAATTACTCAATTAGGCCAATAATTTAAATGGCTACTAGCTCCATTTTTTATAATTAGGCCAATAATTTAAATGGCCACTGGCACCATTTTTTATGGGGGTACTAAAATGCTTAAAATTATATTTAGAGCAATAGACACTTGTTTAAAAGTTTCTTAACATTTTGATGCAAAAGTAAACTCTCAATTACTTAGTTAGGTCACTAATTCAACTAACTACCAGCACCATTTGTTGATTGAATTTGTTTATACTTACATTATTCATATTTTTTTTAGGATATTAAAATGCTTGAAAAGATTAACCTTTTATCTCAACCATTGCAAAATTGCATAAAAATGTCATCATACATATTACGAATCCATTTCAAGGTTATTGAATTAAATTGAAACTAATTTACTTTAATGCTTATATATATTTACCTAACTTAATTGAAGTACAACATAATCAAATTTATAACTGGTTCTCTTAATCATTGTTAAAAAATAAGAGTTAAAATAAACTTCTTTGAACCTATTCCATTGTTTGTTATCTAAGATAGATGTGATAATAAATTAAATTTTATGCAAATCTTACAAAGAAACTAATACAAACAAAACTGTAAAATGCAAAGTGCATTATAAAATGAAAGAGAAATATTCAAAAAATACTATTACAACTTAGAGAATATTCCAAATATAGTTTTGGATTTGCAAAGGAAAAATGAAAAAGGGAAATATATAAAAGATAAATAAATAAAATTAGAAAGCTTATTCTATAACTAGTAGATAATGTAGTCGAAAATATGGTGGTTCTTTTATGTATCATACATGGTGTAAACAAGCCAACACCTATTATTGCAAACAGCATAATTTTCACCCCTTATGCTTTTATCTATCTTAGCGTTCTTTATAGCACATGATTTTGTCATTGGTTTTGTTCCTCTATTTTGCTACTAGTCCTATTAATCCTTTCCCACATCAATTGTTGTGATTCAGGATTGATTTCTTTGGGTGCCTTTGTTATCACCTCTATCTAAGGTGCATCAACTTTTTGTCATATCTTTACTCTCTCTTGCTCCTCTCTCGCATCCTCTATAAGTGCATCATTTTCTTGCGCTATCTCCCTTCCAACTATAGGACCTTGTTGACCTTTCTAATCAATCCCATATAACACATCATATTAAGGTTAAAAAGCCATCCTATAACTAAAATTCAAACTTAATATGACATCATTCTTCTTGATGACTATTTGCTCAAAATATACAATAAAATAATAACCTAGGTGGTAGGGTCTCCTCTTTAATATGCACCATAAATAAAACATATTTTGAAGTTTAACCACCCTAGTACACTTCTTCTATCCTAAAATTGAATAAGGTATGACTTTATACAAGTATCATAAGGTTGGGGAGACAATTTGTTTACTTTTCTTGGTTTATAGATCATATGTAAGCCTTCTAGTCAATATATAATTCCAAATGTTAGTATAATTTATAGATCATATATAGGCCCTCTAGTCAATATATAATTCCAAATGTTAGTATAAGTATAACCTACTAACTCAGATAGGAAATTAGTGACAAAGTTCTTAAAGGCCTCTGTATCTATCTATTCAAGCGTGTATAACCCATAATACAATTTGAATTCATTAAAAGACATATTGATTTGATTTCCCCCAAACCTAAATTGAATGAAATCGTCCTTATCTCTACTAGCATGCCTAGTCACTTGCAAAGTTGCTATAACTCATGAAGTGATATCTCTATATGCATTTTTTATTACATCAAAGAATAGTGGCCACTCTTAGTTTTGTACATAACTCCTAACCTCATTTTCCAATCCAACATTTTCCAATTCATTCCAATATATATAGTTATTTTCTTTGAAATATATGATTTTTATATACCTATTCCTTGCATATTAGACAAAATTATTAAAGTATAGGGTGTTCATTGTAACCACTTAAAACTCCCCGATGTGCTCTTCCATTAGTACTCTTACTTTTAAAAGGTTGGAAACTCATTATGTTGCATAATTTAAAGTTTGGAAAGCTAAAAGAGCTAAAAATTTCTTATTGATGGGAAAATCCCCAAATTTCTACGATTTTGATCCCTAACATACAAAAAAAAAAAAAAGGTTTGAGGAAGAAAAATTAAGAAATTTAGGTGTAAATGTAAGTTGATACCAAAATATGAGCAAGTTTTCCTAGATTAGTAGATTTAGGTGTTGCCTACATGACAATTTGAGAGAAATTAAGATAAAATAAAAATTAATAAAAGTGATTATTTTGCTTGACCCTAGCCTTTTAATTTTTAATGGTAGACCTACAATATAACTATGTTGTAACCAATGGATCCTTATGAATAGAATTTGGTGAAGACACGGCCTGGGGCATTATGCCTCAGTATATGGATCCTACTAGATAAGTTACATTTAGATAAGGGTATAACAAATGCCTCAGTATAGGGATAAGCCATCAATCCTTTTGGAAGATATGAGTTTTACACATAGTATGGGACACAAGCATGCCCTAAGATATGGGTTATTTTGGACACATGCACAAGTGAACGTTGTTTTAGACATAAGCATATCTCAGTCTACATTTATCACACAAATTCATTATTTAACTTTTAAGCTTTTATTTGTCTTGTATTTTCCATATTTCATCCCAATTACTCCTCAAATAATTTCCTAAACAATTTACTAGCTTTCCCTTATGTCCTAACTACAAAAGAAACTAACTAAAAAAATATGAATCAGATAATAACTATAAATAAATATAGAACTATAAACTTCTAATCAAAACAAATAAAAAATTATTAAAAAATCAAAATTAATTGTCCAATATTTCAAATAATTTTAAAGGAAATTAAAATTCGTAAAATAAGTTTAATTAACGCTTCTTTAGAAGACTTTTAGCTTAAATATTTTCTAAAACTTGATTTATTGTTGGAACATTATCCTTAATGCTCATTTCTTCTCCTTCTCTCATCTTTGCTCTTTCTCGTCTCTGTCCTTTTTCCTTTTCCCTTTTCTTTCTTAGAACCTTTACTCCATATATGATGATTTCTTATAAAAAAATTGAAGCATTAGCTTGGCCCAAGTCATCATTAACTTTAACTCTAAGGGTTATTTAACCTTCCTAGCATCTATGATTACACTTTATATTACAAGGAAATGCCCAACTAAGATTAAAGATTCATTATTATCCTCCTCCACATCTAGGATATAAAATTTAGTTGATAATGTATACCTATACATATAAGTCATTCTCTTTAATACCTTTAGAGTGTCTAATTGAGTTATCAACAAATTTCATTACTCACTTAGTAGGTATCAATTCACCAAGCCCTATTTTTTTTAGCATGTTATAAGACATTAGATTAATACTACACGTTAATCCAATAATTCCTTATTTCTAAATACATTATAATTAATACAAGAGACAGCAAAACTCCTTATATTGTTAAGTTTCAGTGTTAAAATATCTTAAAGGGGTTAGTCTAGCTTTCATATTTTTCTATCTTAGCAATATTCTTGTATTAACCTTGTAGGGCAAGGAATCATTGGTCGATATTATCTCACTAGTGCCCTTACTTTGCAATCCTTTTCCTTTTCACTTTCTTGTTTAGCAACCTTTTTATTGTCTTATTCTTTCACATCATTGGCCAACTCATTCCTACTCCTTAATGTAATTGCCTTAGCATGCTTTTTAGGATTAGGTATAATATCATTAGATAATTTCCCTTATGGCCACTTAGGTATAATTTTTTTTCAATTGGCCAATTTGAGTGAGGTTCCTTATTGAATCTCTTTAAAATTTCTCCTTAAGCTTATAAGTACTTTTCCTAGCATCTATAACTATAATAAAACAAAGCTACAAGGATAAAAAATGCAAAATAAAACCAATTATATTAAGAAATAAACCTATCAAACAATCTAATAAAGCCATATCCTTGTCAAATATATTAAAAAAAAGATCCAAATTACTAGTCCATAATGCCATAATTTGCAAATAAACTTTTAGTTGAGTTGCCTCCCAATAAACTCTTCTTTATGAGTCTTTTAATTTCAGAGCAGTATGATTGATCCCTTCTTCACCATTGCAAAATGCATAATAAAAATGTCCTCTTCTCTTATCTTGAACTTCTTTTTTACTCTTGCCTTCATTCTTACTTTTGTTAACCCTCTTGACATGTCCCTTAATGATTTTCTACAAAATATTGGAATAATTATTTATCTAACCTATGTCTCGAAAAGTTATATTCTTTGTATCGATTCTTAGTCTTACTCAATTAAAGCCTTTCGACTCTAATGTATCTCTCTATAGTCTAAGCTTGACATTAACATCCTTTTTTTTGTCTCATCCAGTAAAACAATGTCATCGGTAAACAATATACACTAAAGCACATCCCCTTGAATATTTTTAGTGAGCTCATCTATCATTATTCCAAACAAAAAGGGGCTTAAAGAGGAACATTGATCTAGCCCAATATCGATAGAAAATTGCTTCGTATCAGTGCCTATCGTCCTTACTCTAGTTTTTAACTTTCATATATATCACTAATAACCGATATATAGGTTACAGAAAAACCCTTAGCTTCTAAACACCTCCATGATTTCCTTAGATACTCTATCATACGCCTTCTCTAAATCAATAAAAACCATGTGTAGATTACCATGACTTTCCCTGTAATGTTGTATTACTCTTTTAAGGAGATGTAAAGTTTCTATTGTGGACTTTTTGAGTATGAAGCCAAATTGGTTTTTTAAGATAGAAGCTTCTGACTCTCTTCTCAATTACCTTCTCCTATAACTCCATGGTGTGACTAAGTAATTTAATGCCTCTATAGGGCTATAATTGACGTTAGTGATGGTAAATTGGTGTTCAAAGTTGGAGATGAAGAGGTAACGTTTAAAATGTCTAATGATAAGTAACATTCTCTTGAATAGGATGATACTTGCTATTTTCTTCATGCTATTGATGTTGTCATTTTAGATTCTATACGAGAAATTGTCTATAAAGACCTGCCTTAGTTATGCCTTATTCAAGATAAGGAGATGAAAGCTAACCTTATAAGAGTTAAGAAAAAATTTATATTTTAAGTCTAACGATTCTATGGAATAGAAGTAAGAGCTTGTAGAGATTAATAGAGGTGAGAAGAGGAAACCCCAAGTGAATGAGTTAAAAGAACGGTGTATGATGGCTTACGAGAATATAAATTTATATAAGGAGTAGATTAATGGAATCATAATAGGAAGATTAAGCAATTCAAATTCTCTTATATAACTCCTGACTTAATTTATTTTCAAGCAATCTAAAGTCTAGATGGTACAGATCCATTGTAGTTAAGCAAGGTTTTTTTGTCTTGGACCATGGAGGTATTACATTTAGAAAAAGGTATGTTCAAGTAAATGGCTATCAATTGAAGTATTACCTCATAGGAGATTTTGACGAGCACGCTATAGAGGAGTTCAATATTCGGTACAAAGATTAGTAAACATCATGCTAAAGATGTAACACCCAAATACCCCCTAGGAGGATACATGGATGCCACCCAAGACAGAACATACAAAATCAAACATTACACAT
>JANZLD010000001.1:8351842-8362490 GCA_026413575.1 Erythroxylum carthagenense
GTTTATTGAGTTTATCAATTTTATTTGCGTTCTTTGTTGGTTATTGTTTTATTAATTGCGTTAATCTTTTTTTTCAGTTGTTATTTTAATTAGTAGTTTTATTCGAAAACTCCAAAATCCCCCTTTTAATTAGTTTCATTCGTTCTTTGACATTTTAATAAAATCCATTGTTCCATTCTCTGTGGATCGACCCCATTTACCACTGTGCGCAATTTATTTTCGTTTGGTGTTTGGAATTTATTTTTGGTGGATTCGACACCCATCATGTATATATGATATGAAATTAATGTGGGCATATATTATTATTTTTCTTGATGTAGAAACTTAGTGTTTCAAATATGATTACTGTATTAAAAATACTATTATTGAGTTTAATAAAGGTGAGAAGTTAAACGACAAAAATTATATAATTTGAATTTGAAGTATGAAAATCGAATATATATTGAAAAAGAATATGGGTTTGTGGTCATCGAGCATAGACATAGATATTTCCAAGGAAGGTAATATGGCCCAACACAATAAAGATTGTATAAATGAGATATGAAAAGAAAAATCTCATTGGTTCATATCGTGTTGTTAAGTTGTATGGGTAATGATTTTAAACATGAGTCAATAACGTACGAAACTGCTAAAGGCATATTATCTACTTAGTTGCTTATTTAAAAGTACCTTATTATCTAAATTAAGGATACTTACTATCAAGTTTGACACGTACAAGAAGGAACCTCATTATACGATACGAAAACATTTTACGTCTTATGTTAAACATGATAAGTAGGCTATGAGATGTTGGTTATGAATTATTTGATAAGAAATAAGCACAAGTTATTTTTCATTCTTTACCTTAGAGTTAGAAGTATATGAAAATGCATCTAATTCATAATAGAAGTATAAGAAAAATGGAAGATGTTATGAGACATCTTGTACTAGAATAAGATCAACTTAAAGATTTTAATATGACTTATGAGTTATATATCATTAGCTTTAGCTCACATATAGCTAGATATAAGAAGCATACGCATCATAGTGGGCCTAAGTAGAAAAAAGGTAAGAAAATAATTATAATGTTCAATACTCCAAGAAGGTTAAGTGGAACCAACATAAGAAAGGAAATTGTCGTTTTAGTAAGGAATGCATGAAAAGAGTGAAGTGGTACAATTGTGACAATAAGGTCACTTCATTCATTATTGTAATGAACCTAAAAATGTAGAAAATTTTAATACAAAAATTTGTTTTGTGTATGTCTTTTGTCTATTTTCTAATTGAATGATATCATTTGTGGATTGGCACATATATGCTATATATATATAGCAGTTGAACCCAATCATGTATGAAGTGTTATTTGCTCCAAAGATTCAATGGAATCTTATATCTGTGTTGGTCATATCTAAACTTGGATTTATGCAAACTTCCACATTAGTGAAATTGATTTATATCTCAAAACCATTTATTATAGTAATATATTAATGTTAGATGATTTTATTGTACTATATATTGCTTATAACATTAGTAATACAAGTTATTCCTTGTTTACACCATCTAGTAGTTTCAATTATGATGCAATTTTGTAGTATGTTTGACTATGCCATATTATTAAAAATAAAATAAGTTAATTTTGCTAAATGAATTTTTGGTGATTCAAATCAAGTAGATTTACCTATTTGTTAATATTATCTAGTTGGTAAAATGTGAAAATTCATTTGGAATAATTTCTTGATGTCATTTATGTAAAAGTAATTATTGAATAATTCCTTGGAGTCATTTTAAAATAGAAGGGATACTCATATAATTCTCCTAAAAAAAATAGGATGACCAAAGGAATGTAAATGAAACTGTTACTGACTAAAGAAGAATGGACGAAAGCAATAAAGGTGGAAATAAATCTTTAAACTCCAAACAAATATGAGACTTGATTGATCTCCTTAGTAGATGGAACATTATTGGAAATAAATGAGTTCTCAAAATAGAGTGAAAGTTTGATGGCAAAGACTTAAGACACACCTATATAGCTATAGAATGTACACAATATGAGAGATTGACTGTAGAGAGACATTTTCACTTATTGTGCGGTTTACTTTGATCCATTTAATTTTGGATATAGTAGTATATAACAATCTAAATGTTTCATCGAGACACATTAAGAATATTGAGGTATTTAATAGGTATTATGTTGATTACACATTATGTTATCATGGCAATGACCTGCATATATAAAGTTACAGGGATGCATATTTGGGAATAGATTGAGATGCGAGAAAACCTATATGTGAACTTGTTTTCTTAAATCTAAATCTGAATTTTTTTATATAATAATGGTGCCCTATTTTAGAAAAGTAAAGAAGAAAAAAAATACTATGTTGCCTTATCCACATCAAAAGTTGAATTTATAGTATTTTCAACTACAATAAGGAAAATCGGTCATCTTAGATACTTTTTTGTTTCTTTGGGAGTCACTAAACTAAAACTAATATAGTATTAATTAACTATGATAGTCAAGTAACAATCACTTAAATAAAAGATACAAAATTTCATTTCAAAAGCATGAATATAGATACCAAGAATAATTATTTGAAAGATATAGTAATATGAGGTAAAGTGAATATAAAGAATATACCTAGACGCGATATGATGACAGACATAATGACAAAACCATTTTCGAGAAATATAAAAATTCAAAAGTGACTACCATCTTTTAGTGAAAGAATTAAATGCAATTACAACTTGAAAAAATATGAGATCAAAGAAGAATAAAGATGTTCGATATAACTTAAGGTAGAACATACAAAATTTATTCAAAGATCAGTTCGTTTGGCGAGATACCATCTATTCCGAATATGTATACATAGAGCAAAGCTTTCTTAGTATGTTGATCGCTTGAGTTATTAAACAAGTATGAGAGCTGTAAAATTCTAAGTGGTTATTATGTGCAAATGGAAGATGAAAGAGACATGAACCTGTCATAAATATCCAATCATTATGTATAACTACTCAACTGTGAACCAAACATGCTATAAGTGGTTATTATGTGCAAATGGAAGATGAAAGAGACATGAACCTGTCATAAATATCCAATCATTATGTATAACTACTCAACTGTCAAAGCAGTTGCAACAGTTTCATAAATTTATATGTATAAAGTTTTCCATTTTGAATAGTGACAAGAAAGCAAAAGGAAAGATAACAAATCAAGTATGAATTTGCGATTCCTTAACTTGTGAGAAGTAGAACAAAATCATTTACTTTAAAAAAATGAATGATCGTATCATTTTATAGGCATAACAAAACTATCGATTCTCCGATCTAATCTAGAGAAGATAAAATAATTCTGCTGAATTCTTATTTCATATTGATTACGCGATTAGTGGTAGATTAATAAAAACAGGCTGTTCCAGTTTTTAACACATCTTCTCGGTTATGACTGTAAACTTCTTGGAACATCACGAATGACTAAACCTATTTTTTAATTGATCAAAGTCCTTTTCTGATGAAAAAGGAAAGCCTCTAACTTTGTTTGTGAACCAAGTAATTTGTTTTTACCATTGTAGTTCTACTTCATGAGTCCTTCACGGGGACAATGAGATGCATGCCCCAAATATGGGAAAAGTTCCTATCACAACTAGCAAATTGTAGATTTACCTCAATCCCATCTTCCCATGTAGAGACTAGAATTCATAATAGGACGGACCTAGATTTGGTTGCACATGACTTGACTAGCTCTTGGAGTTGAACCGTGATGGATCCTGGGATTGATTCGTAGGCTAGTTTCAAATAAAGACAATCATGTCTAAGTCAGGATGAAAAAAACTACATTCTTCTGCCTCCATGACGAGCTGCTCCTATGAGACGTTCACTTCAGGCCAACACATCAAAGCTTGAAGTGCAACAAGCAGCCAGGCCGGTTGGAGACTAACATGCTCGTGTCCATACACTTAGTTGCATATATTCTCTCTTTAATCGTCAGCTCGACTTCTTTATATCTTTAAGTCAATTTCCTCTTAGCAATCCTCCTTTTGACGAAATTCTGGATTTGTAAGTCATCTTGTTAAGGTTTGATAATCAACGTATCCTTACCATCAACCTGAAACAAAAATGAAAGGGAACTAGCATGTTCATGCAAAAATCATCGGCCTTATTTGCCTGAATCATGAGTAACATTGCCAGATCCCTTGAACAAATTTTCATGGTGAAATGGATCATCAGCGCAATGCACAGAACTCAATCTAGGTGAGGCGTTCCAACCAGCTATCTGCTCTATCTCTAGGCCACTGGATCTCACATTTGCTTCTTCTTTGAACTTGATGAAAAACATGGATGACCAGTAATCTTTTGCCAAGTTCTTCATGGACAAAAAGAAAAATGATATACTTCTTAATTTCTATAAACGACCTAGTAAAACTAATCAATATAAGATAAATTTTAAAGTAAAACCAGTATGTTTTAGCAAAACTCCGCTAATTGCTGTAAAGAACATAGTTAAACTACATGAATCCAAGGAGAAATACGCACCATTTTCATTAGCTGCAGCACCTCATTTATTGAATTGTGGAAGAGATCAGGATGTGCCAAATTGGTGGTAGTCAATATATCCTGTCGAGTTCGGTGTGATATGTTTACCTCCATTGTTGCACCTGTATAGATAACAATGAAGATATCGCCTCATTCATTCAAGGATTTTTCAAGTAAAAAGATAGACCTGTGCCACCCTTATGAATTGCTTGATATTAACTAATGAATGCACCAAGACACGTTTGAAAGACTCTTTGCTTTTCTTTCTAACTTAAAGGTTATGCCTTCGTTACTCCTTTAACCGTTCTGTCTTTCTGGTCTAGTGTTTCAGTGTATTCTGAAACAGAAAGTCAGAAATATCATGACATTTCAATAAATCCTAACCGAACTCATCCAAAATTTGTCTGTCCTTCCCCGTTTTCGGAACAAAACCTTTTCCTTCCCTATTTCTGAAAATACTAAGCATTATACTTTTAACTCCAAATTTTTCTAAAATTATATTACTTTAAAATACACAATGAAACAACTGGATTTTTCTGCATTGTTGATTGTATCAAAAAGGATCCAATACTTTCGGCAATATTATACTAAAGATTCCACCTAAAATTTTCAGGCCACATAATTCTAAGTCCATATGAACTTGGTCAGTCTACCACGTCAATAGCACACTCAAAGCATGTCTTAGTCACGAATATATACGTGTATGCATCAGATCCTCTATCATCGGACTCCCCTAAGCAACAACCCAAACCATCAACTAAGTTGATTCCTACATGTAAAAAAATTATGGAAACAATTATAGGTTCATGATGAACTTTAAGTGATGAAAACCTGATAAGCTATGACTCAACACGCTAGAAGCTAAAATTATTTCTCAAGATTTAGAAGAAACTTCCGTGTACGCATCCCAACCTGGAATTATATATTTTTCAATAATATGCCGTGCCATGTATATTCTTCTTACAGGATCATCAGCAGGAATTTTGCCAAGCTCATGCACTTCATTATAGAAATGCATGCTCTCCCCAGCCAAACAACTGCAGTTAAGAAAAACTATTAACGTTGTATTGTTTTAATGCAGAAAGTAACTATTTAAAATTTAATCTCCAAAAGGTCTTTTATTAGAATAAGTAAGGCCTTGCTCATTATTAATAAAAAAGAAATATGAAACCTTGGGAATTACCTTTTTTGTTCAATTCAGATATATCCATAAGCATTTTGTCAGGAATTGTCCATAAAGCAAAGTTCAGAGATAGAAATACCTGTCTGCAAATGCCATGAATGACTGCCGAAATCTTTTGTCCAGAAGAAGCTTATCCAGTGGCTCATTAGGATCGATAACTGGAGTTGGATCTCTTTGCAACAGCAGTCCACTATCTGGTATGCCCAGGGCCTGACCCATTGTTTCAAATTCTAGAGGTTCCCTTTTCCTCAAGCTGATTTGTGAAAACAATGGGTGTGAACTTGATATGGAGAAAAAAACTAGTACAAGGACACTTGCCTGTGAAGGATACCTGAGTAATGTTAGCAATATACATAAGTCAAATCATATAATGAATAAAATTCACCGAAAAGTTCAATTTGTTCATGAGAATACAGAGTAAGTACATACAGTAAGCAGGAGAAAAAATCTTGAGGCAACTTGAAGCCATGAGATATCATCGTGAACTTCATTCAGAACATAAGAAACAATCCATACTCCTGCAAGTTAAAAGGTAAACTAAGGCCAAGAAAAGGGATCGATAATTGCATCCTACCTTTAATTATTGCAGTTAACAAATTATATTGACTAGGTGGTAATATGCCATTTGTTGATTAGCTTTTAAAATATTTATGTCTATACATCATACTAATTGGTTTCTTGTGCAGATCTCACAACATTGTAGAAGTAAGTATAATGGACACGATAACAACAATGTTTCTCTGACCATGCATTTTACTTAGACATCGACAGAGCATAGAAAACAATGTTGGTATGTTTTGCATTAAACTTCTTGTGTCCCATTACACTTGCTTTTTTGAAGTGGTTTCGTAGGACTGAATCCTCTGTGTTAGCTATAGCTTGATCAAAGAATTCCAAGCTGGTTAAATTCTTTTCTAAAAGAGTATTGATGATTTTGGGGTTCTTGCTGCATGATTGGTTGATAAACTGTTGGGCTTTGCCTTATTCAAGGATGAAAGACACTGATAAGGCTAGACAAAAACCAACTATAAAGTCCATTAATAAAAGTAAAGATGTACCGATACATGTTGCTGATACAAGAATTCCCTTCCAAAGGTCTTTGACTTCATTGAACCTGAACTCTATGTGCCGAATGGTCCATGTAAATCCAAATAAAAGAGAAATGTACACAGCATGAAGGAACACAGTTGGCATGATCCAATGAGAGCCCATGTGGCACCGATAATTCAGCGGTTTCTTCACGTGGACAACTAAAAAATGATAAGGTAATGCACAATGTTAGAGCAGTAAAATGTCAATGCAGTAGGGGTAAGTGCGAAATACAAAACATTTTTGCGTACAGTCGTGAAGCAGCACTTTAATAACAAAACACAGAAACAAAATAAAATCAATTTCACTGCAGTGAGCTGAATTTAAAAAAATTGAAGAAACTCTCACATGCGGCACCAGAAATCCATGGCAAGAGAATGAGTGGGAGAAATATATAAGACCTAATTGGCGCTAAGTGTCTTCTGCAATATCAAAGACCAAATTATTAGAGCACAACTCTGTAACAGGTTTAACAGTATAGGAAGTGCCATGCATAAGCTAACATGCCAATGTCAGTAGCAAAATAAAGAATCACAGGACCCAGAAGAGTTCTCTGTGTGAATTGAGCATTACAGATGACTTCCAGCCACAGTATGATTTGGCTTGATTGCAGCCAGATTTACATCAAATGGCAAGCTAGACCAAGCTTTACACTTAAATTCTAATCCATATTGTGTGTGCATTTCTTACTTGAGGAATATGTTATACAGATGGAAAGCCTGTGTGATGCGACAGCTCAGCAGCAAACCAAATCCAAGTGGACCTTCCATCCATACTGAAGGGGAAAAGCACTTCAGAGAAACAATTATGGTCGACAACAAACAAACTTTAAAAAGAATACTATGCATAACCAAAAGCAAGCAATCTGAAAGGTCATAGAACTATCAGAACCCCATAAATGAATTGAGTCCAAGAAATAAAGGAACCAGAGGATGACCGGCCCAAATATAGCAGGACTGCCACCAATGCCTCCTCTTGAATTTCAGAAAATTGACGGACATCTGCAGGAGGGAAATTTAAGTAAAATAGAAGCTCTATAAGTGGCTATGCATCCTAAAATGACTACAACGTAAATGCAGGTGAATGAGGTTAATGGGAACAAAGTAAGACCGAAGTGGAACTGGGAAGGATACCACAATTGACAACAAAAGATTCAAGCTTCCAAAGACTTGTATTACTGGAATCCAGAAGCCACTTCCATTAGTGCGAGAAATCTTGTGAACCAAGAACGGAACACTTGACCGCCACAAAAGCCTGAAAACGAAAGAAACATGGTAAGCAGCTAAGGTTAAATAATCTGTTTAAGACACTAAGCAAACCATTCATTTCCAATTCAAACAGAACTGGAACATCGTTAAGAAAAAGCGTCAAAAGGGCAACCATCAAACGGATACACGACCCCAAAAAACCAAAAAAGATACCGTTTTTATCAAGGATTACATCCCAATTGATTGCCGGAATCACTCAAACACGGTAGAATCATAAACACATGATAGTTACAGCTGAAAACGAGGGAAAGGAAATAAGAGAACGTACAGAATCATGGAAATGATTGCTAAAGCGATAGCAGAGTAATCGGTGGGACAGCCTCCATTTACGGCACAACTTGTCATGTTCTTGCATTTGATACTAAATCAGAAAGCTTACGGACAAGAACACATCAGAGTTCTGATCTTTTAATCTATCAAGGCTTCAAAGCAAGCCAAGCCAACCCCTTTTGGGTGTTGCTTTTGGTTAGAAGAGCTCTTGTTTTATGAATCAGACTTGACTAAAGCAGAAGGTGTCAAACGGTCTGCTGTTTTAATTTGACAAAGTCGTGATTGTTTTTCTTCCGTCTCAGTCTTACATAAATAACGTACATCCACGTGGATTTTTTGTTTTTAGCGAAAATGATATTTGCTTTAAATCATTCCATCCTAGATTTGGGATAATGTTCTTGACAATATTGTTTAGATGCAAGTGGAACTGTTGATCTTATTAAATTATAATCATTCAATCCTAGATTCTTATGGTAGAAAGTTTAAACCAATTGGAAACAAAGAAGGGCTAATCTTGGAATACCCCAAAGAGTGTTTTAGTGTAACAACACAGACTCCAATGTATTTCATTTGTTTCTTATCCTACTCCTAGTATTAAAGGAAAAAGCCGATCCCTCTATCTGATTTGTTGCCGGAATTGCATCATCGATTTTGGCCTTTGAAAAAAACTGCGATATGTTATACATACTGACCTTATCAGCTGGTGTGCTCTTCTTTGGACATGAGTTTTGACTTGAGAGAGCGAGTAAAAACAATACTGCCGCTCTTCATATAATCACAGTAATAAAGGAGTAACTCTGATTTTTAAGATGTAAGAAATGAAAATTACAAAAGAAAAAACTTGGAGACATTGAATGGACCCCATCAAGTGGAATTGATATGAAAGCAGTACTTGTTGGCTAAAGAGAAAATTCTATCTTTTAGCTTAATTAAGGTCTCGAGTTTAAATTCGCCCTCATATATGTAACCGTTTAAAACTTAGAGGCAAAGTTTTACCTCCTGCAAGAGATTTATCCAGCTTGAGTAAGGATTAGTCTAGATGTAAAAGGTTTAAAGGTATCTTTCTATAATTAAGACCCTTTTAAAACACCTTGTGACGGAAAAAAAAAAAAAAAGAGAGAAAAAACTCCTTCTAATAACATCAGAATCTATGCAGATAAATCGTGATTTCTTCCCCTCACGACCTGGTCGGGCTTTGGTGTGGAGGCAACTGGGGTGGCTAATTTCACCTTATTGGGACAAGAATCTATGCAGATAATGGGAGCCAGCGGCCAAGCCGTTTCCTCTGCATAGACAACTTCTTTTGCATTCATTTCACCACCGTCAACGACAAAAACAATAATAATGTGATGAATACATAGATTAAAACAAGTAGAAGCTTAATGATTGTAACCAAGTACCTTGAGAGCCTTGATGAAATTTTTGATCCTGAAAGTGGAGTGTTTCTTCTTCTTTGGTTCTGATCTGGTAGAATTAAATGAATGACCGCGCAGTTTCTCTCTTCTCCTCTCTTCAAATATGGCACTGAAGGATTCAGCAGAAGAACGGTCACTTTCTTTCCACTCCCCAAACTTTGGTATTGGTCGCATACGACTATTTTTTGTGGACTTTTTCTACACAGGAAAACAGCCAAGTCACATTTGCACAAACAATTCAAATGGAACATGCCCTCCAAGGAATTAGCAAGCTCAAACAAATTGTAGCATCTGTTATCTTCAAAGCGTGTCGATTATTATTCCAAGAGGAAAACAGCAAACAAGAAACCATCAACTTGACAAACTATCCTGAAATTTGTTAATAAACTTGATGTAACTGATTTTTTTAGTAAACTTTGGAAACAGTAAATCTAATAGCTTCCTTCAATGTTCATAAGTTTTCCTTCTGCTTAGATTTAATTTGAGGGAATAGAAGCAATCCATTTTGCAATGAGTGAACAAATATTGAAAGGTATTCCATTTTGCAATGAGTTAACGAATATTGAAAGGTATACTTTTGAGGAACCAAGACTAAGACTCAAATGACTCCAAACCATGAAAATTGTCAACCATTCTGAATAAGATGAATTACGCAGTGTAAAGCTAAGCACATTCACTTATCCCTCACATTTCACATAAAAACATACGAAAAGGAAAGCAACCTTCGCAGAAAAGGCGTAGCACTACCTCTAGGAAGGTTCTGACCGATTCTGCTCTTGAAAATTCTAAATCTTTGTGTTTCCTTACGTGAGAGATTTTTGAAAAAAAAAATTAAAGCCGTGGTTTGGGTAGGTTAACCGGCTTACGTGGTTGCGGTTCAGAGCCCGGCCCAAGACAAATTAGTATTGTGCCCTTTG
>JANZLD010000001.1:8479696-8491963 GCA_026413575.1 Erythroxylum carthagenense
ATGCAATAAACCTGTTCCTCTATGATTAGAGGCCAGTAGCATGTTCAGTCAGTGAATGCAATGCAACCTATCAGTCTATCCCAATTTACCAAAATGACATTGCTAACAGTAACGGGATGTTACAATAGTAGCTTGATACTTGAGTTGCTGAAGTTTAAGGGATTGCAAACACTTGATTTTCATTGAAAATAAAATGACAGAATATGTTGGTTGTGATCCAAGTAAGTTGCTTGAGGACAAGCAACAATTCAAGTGTGGGGTTGTTGTTAATGGGCATTTTTTTATTAATTTTTGATACATAATTTGCTAAACTATTGTCCATTTAATGTTTAAATTGTACTAATTAAGAATTATTTGTTTTAATTTTAGGTACACATTGTATTTGGAATTTTTAAAAGCCTAAAGGAAGGAAAGCTCTAAAAGGAAGGAAGAATATTAAGAAAAAAGAAAAAAGTTAACGTTTTTCGTCGGTTTGTGCATGAAGGAAAGGTTTAAAAACGTAAATCAAGAGTGGACCAAGGGAGATGGAGCTTATTTGATAAAGGTGGACCAAACCACAAACAAACAAAAAATGGACACATTAGGACAATCAATAGAGAGAGAATGAGTTTGCGTGGGACCAAAAAACTCTTTCAAAAACATTGAATACATAGAGCGAAAACAAGGCAGTGGCGGCAGTAAATAAAGGAGAGCATGAGCTGATGGACTTTCAATACATAAGAGACACAAGAATGAAGAATTGGCGGTGGAGATTGGAGAAAAACATGCTTATGCATGATGTTAGGCGTGAATGAGACAATAAATACATAGAGACAAAATGATAGTTGGCTGCAGCAAAAAGAAGAGGGAAAAAAAACAAAAAAGGGGGGGGGGGGGGGGGGCATGAAAGGATGTGGAGGTGGCAAGGAAAGAGAGCACTAACACTACTCCATCACTCACATTACACATCACTCAACACTCTCCACATACAACATTGCAGCTGGTGGACAATAAATGAAGATAATAGCGGATGGCTAAGACACAATCGAAGCAAATGATGGAAAGGAAACAAATGAAACACACGTTTGAAGTAGCTGGTGGCAAACACAAACGAAGGTAGCTAGTTGCAAGATGAAATTGAAGCAGCTGGTTGTAAGATGATGTTGAGACAGTTGGTGGAGAAGAGAAGAGTTGAAGCAGCTGGTGGCTAGGAGAATAACGTGGCAGCTAGTGGAGACACCAAAACATTGCAGGAGGTGGAAAGGAAAGAAGCAGCTACGTTGAGGTGCTGGTGGATATAATAACGTGATAGCTGGTGGCAAAGAAGGAGAGCAGCGTAGCAGCCCCACTCCAATAACACACACTCCATTCCATTCACAAAAGCATGGAAAGAAGATAACGACTTGGCTAAGGCTATTACTGAGATTTAATTTATTTTATTCCTTATTTATTTTAATTGTGTGGACTTAATCAATGCAACCATATATTATGAGCATGATTTATGTTACATTGATGAATATATGTGAGTAAGTTTTTTTTAAGGTTAAGATTGATATCGAATTAGGATAATTTTGTGGTATTGATTTTTACTTGATTGAATGCATATTATTCCTAATTTAGCTTGATCACCTAGATTAAGACCTTAGATGATTGAATGTCATAACTAATGAGATTTAATTTGTTGAAAAATTAATCAAGCGACATACTTAAAACTAAAGTGTAGACCAACCTCAGGATCTTATGTGCAGATACCTATGATTAACGAACTTAATCTTAGGCTTTTTGTCTTGAATGCTTTTTATGCCAAATTATCTATGAACCAAGTAGGTAACTCGGATTAAGAAGAGAAGGGAATTCCTATGAACATTAGGTTTGACTTGCTTAAGTAAAGTAATTCCTAAATCAATTCACCGTTACAAATTTTAGTGTTTGATCTAATTGAAATCTAATACTTTAATTGAATTCTGTCATTTGATTAATTGTAGTCATTTTTTAATTCATACCTTTCATTTTGCATATTTCCTTGATTCCCTTACTTTATTTTAATTTAAAATCAATCAATTCTTGATCGTTCGAGTAATTTTTTATTATTTAATTTAATTATCTTGCGTGTTGGAATTCCTTTGAGTATGGTATTCGGTTCTTACCATTTTATATTACTTGTCGACGGGGTGCACTTGCCTCTAGTTGGTGTAGATATAATTTAATTTATATTGTTTTGTTTAGACCGAAACAACATTCATCTACTGTGGCATTCTCTTGAAAGCTATTTGATATGTGCACTTAGAGGTTTTAATGATGAAGGAGCCCTTCCTTGGTCTAGTTATCAAAATATAGGGAGGCTTTTTTTTTTCTTATTCCTTATCATACATTTAATGGATTTAGCTAACACATTCTTTAACTTAACGATTTGGAACAAAAATATAGAGCATTTTGTCTCTAAATTAAGCTCCCATATACTTTTCCTTTAAGAAAATATATATCTATCCATTGTATATATATAGTATCTTTCCCTATAAGTAGTCTCCATAATCTTTTTTCGTTAGGATTTTTTTGTTAAAACTTATTATAGTTATCCTAAAACCAACTTTATCCATTGGTTTGATTATATCTTGCAACCTTACTTTAGCCATCACTCTTTCTTATCTTCTGCCACCCTAAAGGAATGATCTCATTATTTTTGCTATTAATATGATCATGCCTTTGGATAACAAAATATTAGTTGATCAATACAAATAATGGGAACTTGGGACATATTTAATCAACAATAGTCTTTCCTTATAGGACAAATCTTTATTACACTAGTGACTTAATCTTCCAGGTGTAATCTTTATACTTTAGTATTTTATGGAAATAAGCAAAATAAAGTAAATGGAGGTTTCTTATTTTGAAAACCTAAAATTCTTAGTAGCCATTCATCTTCATCCATTGCACTTAAGGGTAAGACTAGTTGGCTTTTGTTATAATCAACACTCAAACCTGATAGCTCTTTGAACATGCATAAAGGAGTTGTCATTGTAATCATACATCTGTCATATTCCTTATAAAATATTAAGAGATCATCTGTAAAGGATAAATCAACTAGTCCAAATTTCTTGCATGTACTACGATAACCAAAGCTAGAATTCAAGGAGATATTGTACCTGATCAGCTTAGATAAAGCTTCCATACATTTTATGAATAGGTAGGAGGATAATGGATCCCCCTACCTAAATCCTTTTTCCCTTAATAAGTCTTGTTAGATCTCCATTTATAACGATTCTAAATGATGTTAAACTTATACGTTCTTTTATCTAATTGCTAAATTTATCTAAAAAGTTAAACACCTGGAGTAATTGCATGATGAATTAAAATTTATAATTTTAAGGTGTCTTCTTCTTTGCATAACCTTTGACTAGTTCTTAAGCTAGCAATATGTTATAACTAATTATTTGACCCTCTAGGAATTCCCCTTATGAGTCACTAATTAGATGGTGTAAGGCTTGTTTCAATCTTGCTATAAATAGTTTTGATATGACTTGGTAAAAAAAATTACAATATGATATCATCTAAAATTAGTCAAAGGGTTTGGATTACAAATTTTGTGGATCAAACAAAAGAAGGTTTTAATAATCTCCTTTAAAATTTTTCCTTTTTAAAAAAACTTTTAAATTACATTAATAACTATCTACCTGATCAAGGGCCAAATTTTATGAAAGAAGTGACCTTTATTTCCTTAATGGTAAATGGTCTTCATAAAAATTCCTTCATGTCCTCATTGACCTAACTGTTGATGAAGGAGTTAAGCAAAGGAATTGATGAATTATTACTAGCTTGGTGACTAATGAAATCACTGAAATATCTATAAGCTCCTTCCTTCAGTTCTTCATAGGAAGTAGCTTTCTCTCCATTAGAAATTTTCAAATAGCTGATTATTTTAGAGATGTTCCTAGCTTCAAAAATAGCCTTACTCGTAGGAAAATTTTCCTGCGTATCCTCATTAATTAAGGCTTTGCCTAGTTTTTTCCTCAACATGCATTTGGAATTTTTCTTATTACTTTAGGAAAAGAACCTACCTTCCATCTTCAAATATGTTACTCCTATCTTCTACACACAATACTGTATCTAAAATCATTGTTAAAATTTTTTTGTCCTTCATTCCCCTCAACTTGAAACTGTTGAAATCTCCTAGTATTATCCATAGACCCTGAATTGTTGTATGAACGATTCCAAGCTTATCCTATTCAGTCCTTCTTTGGATGTTAAAATTAGATCCATGCATATATGTTACAGAGACTATGTAGTTACGTTGCAACATAGTAACAGATGCATCATTTGATCTTTAGAATCTGCCAAGTTTCCCCTAATTCTCCTAGTTTCATAGACCACTATAATACGGTCATAATGATAGCGTTGATGCTTTGATAGAAATGCGAAAACAACTTTAGCAACCAAAGCTTTAGAAAACAAAATCTCTAAAACATCTAACTGACATTCCATGCCAGAATTGATATCATCCAATGTTTAACGGTTTAGCACCCTTAATCATATTTTTTTTCACAAGATATAATCTTTTTACTGCTATGGAAATCATTATGTTCTTACTCTATGACTTCCCTTCCACACTTTTGAGCCCAACTTTGGATCACGTGAAAAGGAAGTCTTCAATCCAGAAAGAAACCAAATATTATAATGTTCCAAGTTTTAGCTCGTTCTTTCACCATTTCAATATCTGGTGATACTATGCTCCTACACTCAGCAAGATATGGAGAACATTACTACAAGGTATTATCCAAGGGTTCCCCAATAAAAGTTCTCTAATTCATTATCATTTGAGTTAGCTGGGGTCTGAGAATGTCTTGGCTCTCCAAGGAAGGTTTGCCTGAAGATTAACCAATCTTGCTCTTTGAAGAAGGTAAGGGTGGAAATGACAATGTATCATTCTTTGTCTAGAAATATCTCCACTTGCTAAACGACCATTGCCCCTTATGGAAAGAAACAGTTTCTTGAAAGGTGAAAATTTGTAAAATCGTTACCAGAAAAAGGAAAAAGTCAAGGAAGAAAATAAAGTGGAAAGGTTAAAGACTGAACTACCCTTAACAGTAGTTGAGTAGGACAGGCGAAGCTACGGAGAAAATGCAAAGAAATAAAATGGAAGAAGTAGCAGCAAAAAAGAGATGCGAGGACATGAAGCAAGGACCAAGAGGGAAGGACTTGAAATTAGAGCAGCCTTTTGTGGTCTCCATGGAGAAACTTCAGCGAGGAGGACAGTGACACCTTAGTTTAACATTTATCAACACTTGGCTTGTATCTTCATTTTCTTGCCACCACCATTTGAACACTATTGAAATTTAAGGTTTTGAATTTTCCAACTTTGAATGGTTTGGCTGAATAGCTCAATAAATATACTCTTTAAGATTTAATTATATATGCAAATTTTATTAAAAGTGAAAGTGAGAGAATACTTTTCTTTAACTTCTTAAATTTAACATATTTTTATTTTGAACATTATTTATCGTTTGACTAGTTCGCCATCTTGCTGACTGCGGGATTGTGAGCGACGTTGCCAACGAAGACTCAGTTTATATATAATTGGTATCTAGATAAATAAGGGTCCAACTTTGCTTTAACCCCTTCACAAGGTAATCTGAAGATGGCGTCCACTATCCTGATTTCTCTCCTTTTTGCAGTGGTTGTGGTCACTGTCAGCTCCAACTCCGAAGGTATGCTAACTTCTCTTTCTCTACTTTACTCTTGACTAACGTATTTTAGTACGTGCCAAATGCCATATTGGATTAATTTCTTGTTTCACATCATATTGACTCTTATGGGATTTTATGATTAGAAGATTTGTTACTGAACAGGTGATGCTCTGTCTGCCTGGAAAACCCATTTGGTTGATCCCAACAATGTTCTAAGCAGCTGGAACCCAACTGAAGTCAACCCCTGCACTTGGTTTCATGTTACCTGCAACAATGAAAACAGTGTAACAAGGGTGTAAGTACATTTGTTCCTTCATTTAGACTTTCACTCTTGGTCCTTTTTTCTGACCTGCAAATAAATTGTGTCACTCAAGTGACCTTGGTAGCGCTGGACTATCAGGATCTCTTGTCCCTCAGCTTGGTGTTTTGACGAATCTTCAATACTTGTAAGCCTTCATTTCAATACTGTTTCTTATGTTTTTTTTTTTCAAATTTTTGAGGGCTGAACCTATTTCATGAAATTTAATGTTATAGATGATATGCTGAAATTAAAACAAAGTATCATTTATCATAGCTAGTTATAAATCAATTGAATGATACTTATTTTAGTAAAAGAGTAGTTATTTCCATGAAAATGATTCTGAACTTAACGGTGGTAATCAGACTTAATTCATACTATTAAGGAGTTTATGTACATTCACCAGAGTTGCATATTTTTCTTTCTTGACTTGTAGTCTCGTCCTATCTGATAACATTCTCACCATTGGCAGAGAGCTATTTGACAATAATTTCAGTGGTTCCATCCCATCAGAGTTTGGTGGTTTGAAAAGCTTGATCAGCTTGGGATTGAACCATAATCAGCTTTCAGGGCCAATCCCAGCTTCTCTCGGAAACTTGCAGTCTTTAAGATTTATGTAAGAGAAACTTCCTTTTCAAATTTGAACTTGTAGAACTTCTATTTAAATGTCAGATTGAGAGTTTATTTAAAATTGATTGTGCTTAATATTTTTCCAGGAGATTAAACAGTAACAGGTTGAGCGGCGCACTACCGTCATCAATATTTAAGCTTATTAATTCAGGCAATCTTAGAATTATGTAAGGTCATTCATTTTTTTGGTTATTGCACATTGTCAACATTCTAAACATTTTTCTCTGGAAAAGTTTCTTGAGCAAGTTAAAAATTGATTAACATAGACTCTTTTATTATGCATAATAAAGGACAATGATCTCCTAAATTAGTTCCATTTTATATGTAAGGAACAACAAACACCTTTTTTTCTAAAAGGAAAATGTATTCTAAGTTGAGACAGACATGAACATAAAATAGGGTAAGTTGTCAAGACTTGAAAATATGCCTTTGTCATTCCTTGTTTCTCTGCATCAGGAATATATCGGACAATCACTTGTCAGGAACTTATCATGCTCGTGATTCAAAAGGTAAAGCTTTTAACTTTGAAGAACAATATGATGTACATCATATAATCAACAAACAATGCAGGCATTTATTAGATAAATATATAAACAATGGAGGACATATTCAAGATCACTAAACAAGTTATTTACCTTAAACTACCCTCCCGAACAAGCATTTACTTTTAGTTTTATTTCTGATAGTTCGGTTACACGGTTGTACTGAGTTAGGAGTTATACTTTCTTGTGAGTTTGTTGATATTCATCATGTTTATTGTCATTCTCTTTTGCTAGGATTCGCTGTTACAACCTTTATACAAGACCCGAAAACTACTGCAATTTATGAAGAAGAAGTGAGGTGAGAAATTCAAAGTCACGGAATAAGACTTCCCTCATTGTCCACGATTGGGAACTTCTTCTTTTTCATCTTTCCAAGGAACTAGGAAATTGTAGGTTCAACTTACTATATTTGCTAGCATTTTGTAATGGTTGGAGCCCGAGGGACTATTGAGTATTGCCCCAATAAAAGGTTTGGGTTTAATAAGAGAAAATTACTAAATTTATAATAAATTGCAAGCCATTTTACAGGAATCTGATAAATAAATAAATGAAGTTTCTTGTTTTTCTCCTCTTATTTTCCTCTTTCTTGGTGCTACTTTCTTCTTTTAGCACAATTTATCCTATAATAGTTGGTATTAGAGTATCGATTCTAACTACTTGTTTCTTATTTATCATACATTACATTCATTATCCATTTGTATTTTGAAAACCTCTCACCTCCATTGCCTACCAATTGTTTAACATTAAGCCTAAATTCTATGGTATACAAATAACTAGTATCCAATATGTTTTACGTTTGATGCTGCATTCCCTTACTGGTATTTGGATAAAATTGATTAAACTTGGTAGAAACATCACCATTACAAGTCAAAGCCAAAGAAGAGATAATAATAGCAGAACTCTTAAGGCCATGTTTGCTAATACGTAGAAATTAAAAACATAACTCTATCTGACCAGTTTAAGATATTCACAATATTAGTGAAATTATTGAAAGTGATGAGTAGGTTATTAATGGGCTTGAGCAAGATCTATATATTGAAAACTCAATAATTGGTGATTCTAATAAGTTATAAGAATTTAGAGAGAAACCAATC
Source organism: Erythroxylum carthagenense (assembly GCA_026413575.1). Lineage (NCBI taxonomy): Eukaryota > Viridiplantae > Streptophyta > Magnoliopsida > Malpighiales > Erythroxylaceae > Erythroxylum > Erythroxylum carthagenense. The sequence continues at coordinate 8,487,921 of JANZLD010000001.1, forward strand.
ATAAAGCAAGAAGTGGTAGATTTATAAATGGTTCATTAGCATGAAAAAGTTCATATTAATAATAATTTAGTAGCAACTACTAGGAGTTCTCAGACTAGTTCATTTTCGACTATGAATTCTCCTTCATTGAAGCATCCTATGTAAGCAAAAATGGGGAAAACTGTAAATAGATGTAGTTTTGTTAGTGGAAATAGATATATCAGCTTTGGCATTGAAAATGATCTTTTTGAAAAGGGAGATGGACACTTTGGTAGATGTAATTTTAATGTCAATGATAGCAAGAAACATTACACTTTTTACTTCCTTAAAGACTCTTAGAATGATAATTCTAAGAGGGTGATTGAAATAATATGTTGGAGTTTTTAAGAGAATGACAGAGACCGATCGAGATGATCAAAACGATCAATAATAAGATCAAAGAACAATGAAATTTGCTATGTAAAGTCAGTAATTTTATTAATTAGATAATGAGTTCAAATACAACAAAAAATAGTTACTAACAAAATGAAACACAAGGCATTGTATGAAATACATTCCCATGATCAACAACTTCCTAAAAATCAGTAACTACTTTTGTCCAGATCAATTAAACCAATCAAACAACTAAGAAATTGAAAATAACAAAAAAAAAAAATTTGCCTGATGTTGTTTGTCATTGGATAATATGACTCATTGTAATGGTGTACAGTAGATTTTGCTAGTTTAATATAATTACTTTCATTTCTCAAAAAAAGAAAAATTATTCATGTGATGTTCTTGTATAGGTCCCTCAATTGCAGTGGGATTCACAGGGACATATGGATTTGTATAGTCCTTAAACAAATATCAGGCAAATATAAAAGCAAACGTATCAATCCAGACAACTCTATAATACTAACAATGTTAAAGGCTGTGGTCTTGCCGTCTAGTAGATATCGATTTGTATAGTCCCTAAACAACTTGAATCATAATATAAGTCACTCCTTGTTGCATCAATTTCAGTATCGTGCATTAGGACATACCTTTGTTGTGTTAAAGGCTATGGTATTAAAGTCTGGTAGAATGCTTATTGAATGTTGAGGCAATTCATATTCAAGATTTTGAAACAGTACGTTGACATCTTTATTCTAGTCGTTATTTATAAGAAAAGCTGCACATTCACCCAAATTTCCTTTGAAAACGTATGCCTAATAGGAGTAAAAGACCAAACAGGGTCTAACATTCTGAAAAATAATTTGCTTATAAGCAAGAAATGTACTTTTAAGTCCTTATTGTCTTACATCTTGCATCTCACCCAGAGGATTTTATTTTGCAATCTATAGAGTAAAGCATTTGAGCATGAATTAATTGTGACGTGTAATTCCTTGAGATGACCCCATTTGGGTTACCTAGTTAAACCTGAATCAATCAGCCAAATAATTGCATTATCTTTAGCTTTTAAATTCATATAACTTGTCAAAAACACCCCTATTATGTATGGTTACAAATACAGAGGTTGCTCTTCCAAAATTGGTTCCTACATGATATTAAAAAGTGGAATTAGGTTTTTTTACAGTTAGTTCATATATAGCAAACCTTGGATCAAAACTAATATAGGAGTTTTGTGTATAGGTAAATTTCTTACATATTATTGACTACCTTTTTACTCAAGAAAATATGTCTTACTCTACTTGATATATGAGATAGCAGTTTATTATTAATGTAGTGTTAAATGTGGCATACCATGTGATAATTTACATAGCTTCCATTTTTGGCAACGAATAGAGCAACTTGAAATTTTATGTCTTGTCTAGATCTTTTGTATGGTTCTCCACCATATACTTGATACCTTCAGAGAAAGATAAATAGTATTTACTGTCACATATATTAACTCTTATAACATCTGATTTATAAAAATAAAAAAATTCAGGTGATTCCTTCTAGCATGAAGGAAAGTCATTTAAAGAAACCATTTTTTTAAATATTTTTACTTGCATAACTTTCTTCTCTAAATAAACATTTCGGGAGACTCTTCTAGGACGAAATAAATGAAGCACCAAAGTCAAATACAGAAATTCCAAGAAACTTTGACATAAGACTCGATAGAAAAGGTAGAGAAATTCCCTATGTCTGGATCCCAAAGAAGGTTCCTTGCATATTCAATGTAGATAAGGTAAATAAATTCCTTATGTTTGGAACCCCAAAAAGGCTCCTTTTATGTTCAAAGATGTCACTTGAAATAGAAAAGATCTTCCCCCAGTAGTTGATTCATTGGCAGCGGATAGTTTCATTGGTTGTTAGAAGCCTTGAAATTTTGATTCATTGCCACTTCTTCTGTTGGACCCCGTTTCCGAAGCCTAACGTTCGGAGTCATCATAAGACGTGAGCGTGTGTATTTCCTTGTAAGGTTATTTCAGTGAACTCTTATTAGCCATCATTCCATAAGGTGGTGTGCCCACACCAGTCAATCACCAAAATCACAATTTGACCTCTTCAAGACAATTGTAGCTCGAAGTCTCTAGTTTATTTTGAAGCAAGAACTATCTCAATCGGAGCTCTACGGTTCAAGATATAAGTAAAATACCAAAGTATGTTTGGTAAGCAACCAATTCATGCTCTTCCAATCAATTTCCTCACTTTCTCTCCATCAATCTTTTCCAAATCAACACCAATGGATACCAATTTTTATGGAGAGGTATAAAAAAAGTATTATGAATCTATTACTTTAAGAATCACTCCATTTGAAGGTCGGATGATGAAGTTATGCCCAAACGAATCAAACATGTTTATATCCTTAATCATATTGTACATTTCTTGGCGCAATTGCCATAACTTGCAATAGAGATGTCTAATTGAAGTCATTTTTAGACAGTTTAAAAGAGGACTTCAAGATCTACAACTTTCATGAGAACTCAAAATGAGATTTTGCCTCTAAAAGAGTCAAAATTTCAATTTACTATAACTGTCCTGTGAATGTTGGTTAAATGGACATTGTCAGGCTTGGGGGCCATTTTTAACCCGAGAAAGTCCGTTTAATGGACTTGATGTCCGTTAAACGGACATGGGCAAGGCTGGGGGTTCTCAGAGACCTGAGAAGGTCCATTTAATGGACCTAAAGTCCGCCTAACGGACATAGGGGTTTCCCAAACCCCTCTAAAGCCTCTCCAAAACTTCCTACATCCATTCTAACGTTACTTTCACTCATGATCTTCCCAATTTCACTTCTTTTAATACAAATACACTCCTTAACCATTCAATTACCAAAATGATTTCATAAATCTCGCAAATCTCAACTCAAATGATTCATCTCATACAACAAATTCTCATATTTCACCATAGCTGTTATGATATCCATCCTATGCAGCATTACTGACTTATAATACTCACATCTCTCAATTCCAATGTCTAAAATTTACATACTTTATAGCGTTGGAAAGCTAAAAAGATAAGCCACAACTTTTATGAAGATAACTTTGTCTAATTCGGCCTAAATCAATACAGTTTTCCCTTAAAGTCAGAACACAATTTCTACACCCATGAAAAGATTAAAAATGCAAAGTACAAACTTTGAGAGTCATGAGCCAAAAATACAATCATATTTCATTATCATCAAAACTTAAGTGTTTTACAAAGCTTCAATGGGTTTTCCTAGCCATAATACAACATTTTGCCAAAATCCCAAATTACAAAGGGTACTTGAACAATAATATCATAACATGCGACTACAGCCTTGTTTTACATAAATTACTCCAAAACAAAACAAAACATCCAAATCCGCATTGATGTCTTGACTCTCAGTCACTCGATCTCTTGCTCATTACCTAAAGATGAGATCTAAGGTGTTGGGACCCGATCCGAGAACCGGATCCCAACCTAAAAACGGAACGGAAAATTGAAAAGCGAGAAATCGCTAATCGAAATACAAATCGCATCATCGGAGCGAAACAAATACTCGAAAAATTGTACATCGGAAATACGAATAACAAAGCGAAGAAACTTGAAAGGCAGAATTCCGAATCGAATGCGAATCGAAATAATCAAACTGAAACAGACACCGACATCCGTTTCAAACATGAAGCATAGCA
>JANZLD010000001.1:8493676-8504168 GCA_026413575.1 Erythroxylum carthagenense
ACATTAACATAATAATTAACTCCAAATAAAATAATTAATCTAGCAAGACCTCAAAATTATTTAAATCATGCCTAACTCCTTCCAAAATCCAGCCCTTTTCTAATTAGGTAATTAAAAGAATTTGATAACACTTTTTTCTAGAAAATTGTCTTAAGTTTCTAATAACACCAAAATTATTCAATTTGGTTCAGAAATTTGAAAGTCATATCCCAAACATTTTTGTACTATTCTTATGCTGAAACAATATTCTATGCTCAATTTCCAGCCAAAAATTGACATTCATAAAGATTGAATTAAAACTCGATTTCATCAAACAATTTGTAGGCCTATGTCTCTAGTTTACTCCAAATATAAAATCATCTCATTTGGATAACTAGAGAAAATGTTATGGCTAAAACACCGAAACATACTTAGCGAACATGTTTCAACTACATTTTCCAGCTTTTAACTTCCAACATTTAACATACAATAGTTCTAATTTCCAAGAAATGTTTGGGGTCCAACATCTTCCATGCTCAACAACTTCTTGGCTCTAACTAAACCAACATGAGATAGATTAACCAATTTCCCAATACGTTATGGAATAGTGAATTAGATGAACCCTATATAGCATGTGTTTCATCTAAGGAACAAAAAGTTTAAATAAATCACTTTATATTCTTCACAATCCTTTGGAAAAATAAATCCCAAAAACTAAATAAGCTAAAGCAAATGGTATAAGTGTCACGACCCAAAACCACATCAGGCACATGACAACCACTGCATACCCAGGCTAAGGATACTCACGGTAGCCTTAATCTGACCATACCAGGCTAACTGAATATCCTTTGAAAATATTTGGACAGCATAACGGCTGTATTTTGAAAATCCCAAAACTTAATTAAAATACCTGCAAATCAGTTTTAAACGCACTTCTATATTCACATTTAAAACTCTACCCCAACTTCTAGAATTTTAAGTCCACTCAAAAGCAATCTCAATAATAGTACAAAATGTTCATACATAAAGTCATTTACAAATCACAAGATAGTCAAGAGTTAATTTATAAAAATTATAAAGCATATCAACATAACCAGCTTAATAAAAATAGTTCATAAGCCACTATACAATAAAAGTACAAAACAGAGACTATTCACGTGTGTAATGCCCCGAAAATATCAAAAGACTACACGATCCAGTCAGAGCTTCAAGCTCACCAAATTAATTTGCATGGTTGGAAAGCAAAGGCGGTGAGTACACTATGTATTTAATGAGTAAGAAAAACATATATCACAAACAGAACCCGATACACACCAAGACGATCTAGATAACCTAAGGACGAGTTTTCATGCATATAGCATGCACATAACCACCTATGAAATGAACATACCTGACATAGAAACTTATAGGCCTAGCCTATGACTCAACATATAATAGTTAGGAACCACACAAGCTTAGCCTATTAATCACTCATCCAGTGAACATAGATTCTAGTTCTAGTACACAAAAATAGAAAAGTATCACATGTAAGAATCAAATCTCGTCAGGAAGCCAAATCTCATAATAGGGCAAAACAATCATATATGTAGCCACTAGTCGGCCAAACTAGTGTGCACACCCACTGATTCATGGTGTTAGCTCGACTTTGATTCGTGGTGAGTCCGGACTACGATCAAAAAGAGCATCATGACCCTAGGTGATGACCTCGTCAGTGACTAGATCTCTAGGTATGCAATCACCTGCAAGTCTCATAGAAAGGTGTCGATATAGGGGCTCGAATTTTATGTACCAGTGTCAAAGGTACAAGGGTTGATTAATCTATTGTGCCTGGCACATGATTGGTCAATTGTTACCTTACTAATCACAAAAATCATATACAAATATTAAGTACAAAAATCAAGTAAGGCACCAAACCTTTATTTATCAGTCCAACTGATAAAATGGAACCTTGCTATGGCTCTAAGCTAAAAGAGAACACATGCACGCAGCATATATGACTCGGTTATGCATACGTAAGTTCCAAAACATTACTTCATGCAATAAAAGTCATCTTTTGTACTCCAAGTGCAAAATTGTTCAAAAATGTAGTTTCATAAAATAAAACATTGTCCTTTACACTTCAAGTGCAGGTTTGTTGAAAACAATATCATTTCTCAAAATACATAATAAAAACGTCAACTGCACTCCAAGTGTAAAGAGTTATTCAAAATAATGTCGTTTATTAAATACAAAAGTATACTAGCATCTATTTGAGATTCAATTCTACTATGTATTACCTAGGTTCAAAATTCACATACAAGTCATCATGCATGTCTGAGGATGTCCTAATCCCATTTGAGAGATATGGTTTCCCTAACTCACCTCAAAAGAAGGTGTACACTCCCTTAACTTCAACAATCCTCAGTACCTTAATTTCAACAATCCTCGATACGAGCTCCTTGATCCACAGCTCTCCAGCCTTTATACATACAAATATACAATGTATTTACTACTCAAACATGTATCTTATATTCATACACCACCACAACCAAATTCATCCCTAATCAATCATCATAAATGTTATTCTAACATACATTAATAGGTCAATAATTCACTTACTATTCAGCTTAATGTCTCCTCAACTATCAAGCTAACCTAACCTTATGTGCAATGTTTACATCCTTTGCTTCCTAATGTTCCTTTATGAACAAGTTGTCTTCTTTTAATCATAACTCTCTCTACAAAAATCCAAATTCTATGATTCTTGTGCCCTGAAACTAGACTTCCATTAGTCTTAATATATCAAAAAATTTCACAAACAACATCTCCTTTTAAAATATAATCTCCATCCAAATTATGTCCTGTTTCTGGTAAGAAACATACTAGAAACCAATACTCAACCCTCAATAAATCATTACCAATACATCTCCTAAAAAAACCTTTTCACAAAAGCATTAATAAGACATCAATAATCATTTTTCATGTTTTATACTCTCAATAATTCGGACTCTAAGTTCCTAAAAAATTAGGAAATAATACAAGGTTCCTGTACAGGGAACTATCACAAGCAATATTAGGGAAACAAGCATAACTCGAGTTCTAGTCACTATTTTTTCAAGAAACTTGCACAGAGATCAAGTAAGACCTATATCTACAACTTTCATTCTTTAATTTTCTTTAAATTCGTGCTCTAAGAATATGAAAGATAGATCGAAATTGAAACCAAAATTTCAACTTAACTTGATAACTTCTTTCCTTCTCTTCTCTTTCCTTTTTCTTTCCTTCTCTTCTCATTTTCATTTTTCCTCTCTTCTAACCTTATGGCTAAGCTCCACTCTCACTTCTATTGCCTTTTTCATCCATTTTCTCTAGAAAATTCAAGAAGGTCAAACTAATCCATGTGTTACCATTCCATTGGTCCATGTGTCACCATTCTATTGGTTCATATATTATCTTTCTATTGGTCCATATGTTACTATTCTTTTGTTCCATGTGTCACTTACTTTAGGCTCCACATGTCACTCATTTAAGCCTCCATATGTCACTACTTGTAAGGCTACACATGTGACCAATTTTAAGGCTACACATGTCACCAATTGTAAGGCTATATATGTTACCATTTGAAAAGCTACACATGTCACCATTCTATTGCTCCACATGTCACAAATCTAAAATGCCATTTGTCATAAAAATAAAGGGTCACTTGTCCCTCATATACTCAAACCACTTGTCATCCAATTAACTGAGTCATTTGTCACTTATTCCTAATGTCACATGTCACCATTTCATAGGCCTAATAAACCTAAATTCCTATTTATCAATTTGTCTTGCTTTTTAACATTTTTCTTACACTAGATGCACATATCACCTCATCAATTACTCAATTGTAATGATAAATTCTCAATTTACTAATTATATTCCATCAAAACAAAATTCAAGACAAAATCAACACACAATTACATAATAATCAATAAAAACCTTTCATACCCCGGATGATGTCAATTGAGTGCATATACTATCTTGCAATGTTTTCTAAATCATTATTCATATGTGTATATGAATATTATGTATGCAAATGAAATACATCTCATAAATTCTTAAATGAAATAACTCATGTGACTCAATCTAACAGTTTAATCTCTTAACAATTTTAAGAGGCAAGATATTACAATAAGAAACCCAAATTCGAACACATGCATAACCGACTAAATGACTCCATCATTGTCACTACAGATAGACAGAGTTTTTGCAATCAACAATTATTTCAAAACTACTGATTTGCCTAATCCTATACGAACCATTAAGACATCACCGCTACCTCCATTTTCATCTATGTCCTCTAGAATATTTGAGCTACCTTTACATAACACATGGTACATACCATCACACATACATCTAATAGCTTTTTAATATAAAATGAGATGTAGAGAATAGAGAGAGAGTTGAGTCAAATGAGGTATACATAATACTTTTCCTTTTTCTCTTAAGTGTTGAGTTATTTTTCTTTGCTTTATGGATACCATTAAAGGCTAGACACATGAACAATTTATGGTAATAGTTTGAAAAAATGATATAATAAATTTAATCAAATATGATTCAACCCTTTTATTTATGATTCAAAACTTTCAAGTAATTCAATTAAAGAAATTCAATCAAGAAATTGTGAATTTTATTTTTCTAATATGCCTATGATTAGATCACAGTTAGTTTTCTGATACAAAGTACTCTTTAAATCCTGCAAGGTTATACTAACTCATATCATTACTTTATTACATTGAATGATAAGGATAGAAACTTCAAAAACAAAGAAGAGCAGTTCATGTGTATTGAGCCTAAATTCACCAGCTGGACAGAAGCGCCTAGACAAACGACAATGTTTTTTAGGTATTTTGTAAGACTAAGTATATGGTGTGGAAGTATCTAAAATGAAGTGTATATTAGTATTTTGTAGTTATCAAGCAACATTATATGTAAATCTCTTGTTACTACCAATTAGTTAAATTGCAAAACATTTTCTATTCTTTAAAAAATTTATTAATTTAGTGTAAAACCTGATTTTCTTCAAATAAAATGAATGCATATTCTTTTTTGTAATCTTACACATTATGCAAAATATAATTTCATATTGATTTTTTTGTATATTAAATAAGATATGATTAACCAATCTATTTGCATCATATAAAATTGTACTTATTGGGATTGATATTATAATTGATTATAGGATATTACTTTGTAATTAGTTGTTCTTTAAGCTATTATAAATGTGTATCAATACTCTATACAAAGTATGAATACAAAATATTTTACTTTCTTTATAACATGGTGTCAGAGTAAAGTTGACAAATTATGATAGATAGAGATTTATGGATTTGAGTCCAATAATTGGTGATTAATGTAATGACTCAAATGGCACCACGTTAGGTATGGGTTAAGGGGAAGCTAGTCTATATGGATGAATCTACTTATAAGGGAGAGACACTGGAAATTCACAAGTAGACTAATTGCACATCGAAAAGAGACATAAGGATGAGGTGAGTTATATAAAAAGACAAAGCTCAAAACCAATTGACTTAAGGTTTTTGGATTGAGATATGATGTCCTAATTGTAAGAATTTCTTCCTAACCCCTAAAACCCCTTCATTAGTACTAAAGCCAATACTAGTTATTTAAGTTTCCTTTCTTTCTAGACTAGCTTCCAATATGCCCCAGGAGTGGTAATGGATACCCTCTTTATCCTTTAGTTTTGTTTAATGAGCAAAACCTTGATTTTTTTAGGTCACCACTCTACGTGACCATTTTTTTCACTATAGGAACTGTTAAGAGCACCATGAAAAGAGTGGCTTCTCATCAAAGACCCATCATCAGGAGACCTAAGTGTGAGCCTTACGTGCCTTTAAATAATTTGACTTCCTCTCACATGCACTAATGTGTGATGATTCTACTTCCTTTCCCACAACCTTTGATCACCTATATAATAATGAATCCCCCTCTTTAACAACCCTCTGTTAACAGAAAGCAATGGTGATGTTAGTAGTGTATAGTTATTACGATCTTAGTCAACATTTCTCTTTCCTTAACATAGACTCAGCCCTTTAGTATGGTTGTTTCATTTGGAAACTTTAGTATATAGTTCCTCTTTGATGATAAGTTTGTCCATGAGTGCCTTAATGATTCTATATTAGTTGCATCGTGCAGTGATTATAGACAAGTTTTCGGAAAATTCTGGTGCTTTAGTAAACAAAGTATGATTAGTTTAACTCGATTTTGTTAAGAAAGGTTATACCTTTTTTGTTATAGTCATTGCACTTCTTCTCAGCATGAGGTTTTATTTGGTTTATTAAAATTTTTAATTTATCTGTCGAATAGTTTTTGATATAATTGAACCTTTGTTTATGGTTAGAACTTGTGTTGGTATACTTGATTTGTTTTACTATGGCTAATAAAGTCGATCACAACTAATGTTATTCCTGTGACGTATAAAATTGCATAATATAAAATGGCTAGTCCCAATTAGTTAGATAGGTGAAAAAGGTTTGGACTTACCTTAGAAGCATTTTTAAATATTATCACCTTATTTAACAATCTACCATCACACTATACTGGCAAAGAATAGCTATAAGAAGATGGCCGATTTTTTTTTTTTACAAATCAGAAATTCTATTGAAAATAAGGTTGTTACTCTAATTAATTATTGTGAGTATGTAAAATAGTTGATGGAATATGTAGAATTTTTAAAATCAAGAAAGGAAATATCTAACATATTTATGAAGTGTGTAAAGGATTTTTTTGGACCAAACAACAAGATTAATCCCTTCATGCATAATTTATGAATTTCATACAAATCTATGAAGAACAAAAGCTTTGTTACCATCCAATCCTTATTTATTATCATATCATCTTAAATGGTGTCGTTGAAATAAAAAATTGACATCTCCTTGAAATTACTAGAGCACTGTTATTCTAAACGCATGTTCCAAAACTATTCTAGTCCAATGTTATCTCCACAACTCATGTCTTGATTAATCATATGCCTTCATCTATTTTTTATGGTCAGATTTCTTATAATATTCTTTTTTTCCACTAAACCCTTACTCCTTACTCCAACACAAAATTTTGGTAATATTTGTTTTGTCCGTGATGTTTATTCTCAAGTCATTAAAATAGATCCTAAGTCTTTAAAATATATTTTTCTAGATAAATTTAGTATATGAAAAAGGCATCGATGCAATTATCCAAAACTAATCAAATATCTTGTGTCAATTGAAGTTGCTTTTATGGAAAACATTCCTTTCTTTTCTAATTCTTCAATTTATAAAAAGAAGGATGATGATCTATTAGTTTACAAAATCATTTATCAAATCCTGAATATTATATCTACAGATGTTAGTCTTACATAACTATAACTACTACCCATTCGCTTAGTCTATTCTAAAAAAACGAGATCATCTTGATACAAGTTTAATGCCTATCTCTTCTTTGCCATAAAATCTCACACCACATGATCTAGACCTACTAATTGTTCTTTGAAAAAGTAAAATTTAGTGCACTTATCCAATTTTCTCTTTTACTTCTTATGATTATTTTTCTCGATCTTATTATTCTTTTAATTCCTTGTTTGATTTCAAACTCTTCCAAAAATTATTCACAAAGTCTTATCTCATCCTAGTTAATGTGATGTTATGATAGAAGAGATGAATACTTTGGAAGCTAATAGTATGTAGATTCTTTTTTTTTACTTACCTTTAGGAAAGAAAACTATTCAATGTAAATGGGTCTTTAAAAGTTAATTCCAATGGATCTATGGTTCACTTTAAAACATGACTTGTGGCTAAAGGTTATATTCAAAACTATGATATAAATTATTTTAATTCTTTCTCTCACATTGCTAAATTGGTTCTACTTATTTATTCATTTCTTTGGAAGCTACTATTGATTGGACACTACATCAATTAGACATTAAGGATGCCCTCTTATATAATGACCTTAAGAAGTAAGTGTATATGGAGCGATTGTCTAGGCTTGTAGCTTAGGATAAGAACAAAAAAAATTGTCCCCTTTGGAAATCCTTATATAGTTTAAAAAAGAGTCATCATGCTGGTTTGAAAAACTTAGTTAGGTAATAGAAAAGATTAGCATGAATAAAAACAAATATGACAACTCGATATTCTACAAATTTTCTGCCTTTGGTATCATTCCACTTGTTTTGTATATAGATGATATAGTCATTAGTGGAAGTGATTTGAAGGCATTTAATCTTCAAAATTCTTCCTTCATAGTCAGTTTCATATGAAAGGTTTAGGGATTTTGAATTATTTTTGGGGAGTAGAAGTAACAAAAAGAAAGAAAATTTCTCTTTTCGTAAAGGAAGTATATACTTGCTCTATTAACTAAAACTAGAAAGATAGGGGCTAAGCCATACAATACTTTATTATTCCGTAATTTACATCTCATTAAAAAAGGAGACTTGTTTGAAGACTCTAGAGTTTGGTTGAAAACTTGAATTATCTCATAAATATAAAGTCCTTATATTTCTTTTATTACTTTTTAGATTTTATTTATATGTATTTATTTATTTTAATTTATTATTAATAATTTTAAATTTATTTATATGTAAGTCTATCAGAAACATCTTTACCAATTGTGGGTAAGACTGTGTACTTCTAGACCTCCCCAAGCCCATGATTGGTAGAACTTTCATTGAATTGTTGTCGTAGTTATAACTTGCCCTATTATTGCATATTATGGCAGTTCTTTTTTGAAAAATAAAAGAATTCACTCATTAAGCCATAAAAGGAACCAATAAGTCTTTATAAAGCTAGATTAAGCAAAAATAAAAAACAACGCTTTTACAACATTTCTACGAAAATACTTGATTTTAGAGATTCCATTGTCATCTACAGAAAGAGCTCAGTTGTTCTTATATGTGATAAGCTACCAATGTTTCTCTTATCTAGCAATGTAACTTGTGAGATAAGATATGCTTATCTATATTGATCTTATTAAAAACTCTCTGGTTTCTTTTTCTTCAAATGCAGTAGACTATACTGTTGAAGATGAGGCTTAAGCAGACTTTATCTGTCCTCATTGATCTGAATTTATGATTAGCCCATTCCAATATTTTGCTTCAATATGATTCATGATAGTGGAGGCTAAGAGTGTTCTAGATACAGGCCCAAATGGAGGTTGAATAACCAAAGTTAAAGTAAAGGTGGTCAATGCTTTTAATCTCATTGCAATATAGTTCACATAATTTGTCTTCAAATTCCACAATTTAGTCTTTAGTTTTTAACCTCTTCATAGCTACAAGCCAAGTAGCACAAGAAGCTTTTGGTTTTAGAGATCATTTCTAAAAAATATTATACCAAATAATAAGTGGGTGAGAGGGCTTGAGAGCTTTGATGCATGCAGAGTTTGAAAAGCCTCCATTCTAACTTTGTGACTATAAAGGTATGTCTGGAGTATCTAAGTTGGGCCTATAGTTGGGAAAATAGTTCTATAGTCTCTCAACACCCTTGCATTGAAAATGCCAAGAGTTACTTATAATTACTTTGCTAATCTTGCCTATGAAGGGATTCTATTGTGAAGAGAATAGATATCCTCTCTAAGATATAAAGGGCTAACAAAAGTCCAATTGTCATACCAAAACCATGTTCCTTCCATATTCCCTATTTGAATTTTGATGTGTTGATAGACACTAGACTTGTTCCTCATAATCTGAATAAAGAGCCAGGAGAATTCATTCCTCTTTACTATTTTCCATAAACTGGTTTCCTTGATATACAACTTATTAATCCACTTATTCTTGAGAGGTTCCTTATTATGGAATAGTCTCCAAGTTCGATCTCATAAGCATCATATTAAATCCCATCAATTGAATCACTTTTTGGAGAAATACGAGTCATCTAATTCATGCAAGTAAAGAGATTTATATGACTGTATGTGAATCCCCATAACATAAATTATAGATATCTAATCGGATATCTTATTTGAATGTAGAAGTTTTGATAGAGCACAGCATGGGCTATTCAGAATAAAACTGGAATTAAAAAAACGGGCTAGACCATATATAAACAATTATAGTTATATTTTCATCTTTCAGCTACCTACATGGATTGAAAGGTATGAATGGAATTGAGACCAAGTCCCCTTTCTTGTTTTCTCCAGCATAAATGCTCCAATTTGATTTTGGCACCTTTAGGGTTGTCAATCTTACCTAACTAGAAGAAATTTTTGATACATTTTTCAATCTCCTTAATAATCCTCTTAAGAAGTAGAAGATGAGAACTCCATTGGGTATGAAAATTATTTAACACAGAGATTATAAGTTACGCTCTACTAGCCTAAGACAATGCTTTATTCTGCCAGCCATTGGTGATTTTCTTACATTTCTCTAGAATCTTCAAGCAATCCTAATATTTGAGCTTTTTTAATGAGATGGGAACCCCTAAGTATGTAGTGCCCCCTTACCGTAAAGTATACACCGGGACGCCCGTAGGTCGTACTGATGCATATCCTACGATGAGGGTGCACTACG
>JANZLD010000001.1:8658473-8670648 GCA_026413575.1 Erythroxylum carthagenense
ATTCTCCTTTAGGGTGTCAGCAAGGCTCAGGTCTCAGGAAGGGATCTCAGTAGGGCTCCTGTCTCGGGACCGTTGGGCTCCGGTAATGGGGTCCAACACTTGCTCTCTTGGGAGAAGATGAACTCGGCATCCTTAGCTAGCAACTTGCATAGAGGTGTGGCTATCTTGCTAAAATCCTTAATAAACCTACGATAGAAACCTGCATATCCAAGCAAAGATCGAACATCCCTCACAGAGGAGGTGTAAGGTAAGGACAAGATAATATCTATCTTAACTTTATCAACCTCTAAGCCACATTCAGAAACCACATGCCCTAAAACCATTCCTTATTCTACCATAAAATGACATTTTTCATAGTTCAAAACAAGGTTAATAACCATGCATCTTTTCAAGATCAGAGACAAGTTTCCTAAACAATGATCAAAAGAATCACCATAGACAGTAAAATCATCCATAAAAACTTCTGTGGTCCTCTCAACATAATCAGAAAATATGCTCATCATACATCTTTTAAAAGTAGCAGGTGCATTGCATAAACCAAAGGGCATTCTCCTATAAGCATATGTACCAAATGAACAGGTAAAGGTAGTCTTTTCTTGATCCTCAGGGGCAATAACAATTTGATTATATCCACTATAGCCATCAAGGAAATAATAGAAAACTTACCAGCCAGGCTTTCAGACATTTGGTCCATAAAAGGCAAAGGATAACGGTCCTTTTTTGTCACCAAGTTCAACTTCCTATAATCAATACACATTCACCAGACATTTTGCACACGTGTGGGCAACAACTCATTCTCAGCACTCCTCACCATAGTAATGTCCGTCTTTTTAGGAATCATATGGATAGGACTTACCCATTTCTATCAGAGATAGGGTATATGACACTTGCATCCAAGAGCTTCAAAATTTCGGCCTTCACCACCTCCATCATGGGCGGATTGAGCAGTCTCTGCGTCTCCCTTGAAGGCTTGGAATTATCCTCTAAGAGTATGCGATGCATACATATAGAAGGACTGATCCCTTTAATGCCAGCTATAGTCCATCTAATGGTGGTCCTTTAACATACGCAACAATCTTTCTTCTTGCATAGCTGTTAGATTCTTTGCAATAATCACGGGAAGAGTATCATTAGATCCAAGAAAAGCATACTTTAAATGACTAGGCAAAGGTTTCAATTCTAACTCAAGGGCATGCAACATAGAAGGTAAGATTTTCTTGTGGGAAAGAGGTAAATTAGAAAACACATCCAATTTTGGCACCATATGAGAAGATTGCAATGCCATAATAGCATCAATCACATAAGGTTCAAATATTATGACACCATTGGCATTAACATCAAAAGATGAGAAGAAGGAACGAATAAGAGCAATATTAACGCCATTGTTACTACCATAAGCACAAAATTTGTCCTCCAACAGATTAGTGATATCCAAGTTATGTAATGCATACATATCCTCATTATATTTCATTGCCTCATTATATTTCATTGCCTCATTAAAGTTAAATAAGACATGTTCATCATCAATCCTCATAGACAAAGTGCAATCATCACAATTAATCACAGTCTTAGCAATCCTCAAAAATGGTATCCCAAGTAGAAGAGGTTAACGTATATGATGGTGATCATCACATGTCTCAATGATATAGAAATCACAAGGGAAAACCAAGCTACCAGCTTTCACTAACACATCTTCCAACAAGCCTAAAGGATAGACAAAAGATCTATCAGCAAGTTGAATGATAATAGAAGTGCTTTTCAAAGAACCAACATTAAGAGAATCAAAGATGGATTTCGACATCACACTAACTGAAGCTCCTAAGTCACACATGGCCTTATCAAAGCACATATTACCAATCACACAAGGGATAGAAAATGCACTTAGGTCTCCTTGTTTAATAGGTAATTTCTTTTAGAGAGTAGCACTTACATTCTCTCCTACGCCAACTATATCGCCATTTCTGACATTGCTGGCTCTCTTGGTGGTGCACATCTTTTTAAGAAATTTGGCATACTTAGGCACATGCCTTATTGCCTCCAGCAAAGGAATGCTAATTTTTACCTATTTAAACAACTCTAATATTTCTTTCTCCTTATCCTCCTTCTTTTTCCTCTTAGAACTCAAAGGGAAAGGTGGAGTTAGCTTATAAGAGGAATCCACAAGGTTAGGAGATACCTTAGAAGCATGAGATGGTTGCTTGGGTTGAGAAAAAGGTTCGGCACCCTTCAGGTCAGAGGGTGGTGCTGTTGGTTTTGGGTTGTTATTTTCAGCCTCCAATTCATCCTACTTATCCAAAAATAATCACTTTGTCCCCAATCTCCTTACCACTCCTTAGCTTAAGTGCAAAAGCACTTTCCTTGCCTTGCAGCCCTTGGGATGGCAATTTTCCAGAATTTTGGGTCTCCATATTTCCAAGGTTAGATGCCAACTGTCCCATTTGCCTTTCAAGGTTTTGGATGCCTGACTTTGTCTCTTGCCGCAAAGATTTATAGTCTTGTTGAAAAGACATGAAATTTTGCTGCATGGACAAGGTGTTAGATGCCATATTTTTCATCATATCCGTAATCTCAGTCAAAGAAGGATTAGAAGAAGAAGAAGGTGGTAGCATAGGTCTGGAAATGTTCATCTGTGGTTGAAATCCAGGGGGTTGGGTGCTCTTGCTCCATTATGTATAGATGGTTGCTGAGGATTCCCATAGAGAAGGTTGGGGTGATCTCTCCATCCCGGATTGTAAGTCTGAGAGTAGGGATCATACTTTCTCTGTGGGTTAGCATTAAAGACACCACTGCATTCACATGGTCAGTAGAATCATCTTGCATAGTAGGACAGGTATTAGCAATATGACCATGCATGGGGCAATTAAAACAGACAATAGCTTGCACATCACCTTTTATAAAGGATCGCCTTATAGAAGTAAGCTCATTAACCTTGTTCTCTAAGTTAGAGACACTTACCTTATTCACGCATCTATGATCAGCTCGGGTGCTAAATTGCTTGGAATTTGCAACCATATCAAAGATTAAATTCCTTACTGCCTCAGGTGTTTTGTTCACCAAAGCTCCACCACTAGCTACATCAAAAATACTCCTATCTTAGGGAGTTAACCCCTCATAGAAATATTGAATGAGGAGTTAATAAGAAATTTGGTGGTGGGGACATTGATTATAGAGCTTCTCGAACCTCTCCCAATACTCAAATAATGATTCACCATGAGCTTGTCTTATCCCACATATCTCCTTCCTAATGTTGGCAGCTCTTGAGGTTGGGAAGTACTTTTCTAAGAAAATTCTCTTAAGACCATTCCATATCCTTATGGAACCAGATGGGATTGAGAATAGTCACTCCTCAGCCGACCCCTTCATAGAGAAAGGAAAAGCTTTCAACTTGACTTGCTCCTCCTCCACACCATTCGGCTTCATTCTATTGGAAATCATGTGGAACTTCTTAAGATGAGCATGTGGATCTTCGCCTGCAAAACCGTTAAAACAAGGAAGTAAATGGATAAAACCAGGTTTTTGCTCAAATTTAGCATTCTCAACATTAATACAAAGAGGATGGTTCTCCAAGTCAGGAGCAGCAAGATCCTTCAAAGTCCTTTGTTATGCAACTGCCATATCTTCTTAGTAATGGTAAGTGTAAGCGATGTTAGGAATAGGATCAATGTAAATGTTGGATGGTTATGAGTCGGCGGGTTGTGCACATGTAAAAGATAACTCCTTCTCAAAGTTTGTTTGGACGAGTGGATTAAATGAATGGCGTTGCTCAAGGATGATAGGATCGTGCAACGATGTATGGGCTAGTGTTCATGTGGAGTTGATCAAGAAATCTTTGTAGAATTGATCTAAGTCAGCTTGTTCTTGATCTAATAGTTGCTCTCCGGATGATTGGGACATACAACCTTCAAAACAAAAGGTTAAACGCACCAAATCACAAAGAGAAAGGAAAATAACACTCAAACTATAAAAGAAAGATAAAAATCAACACTTCGATCCCCGACAACGGATTCAAAAATTTGATAGGTTGTCGTTCGCCTACAAATTTAATCCCCTACTTAAATTGATTTGTAGTACAGTGAAGTAAGGGTATCGTCCCACAGAGATCAAAACACAAGATTTTTTTACTTTCAAGCAAAGTATGCGTAAATGTTATGCATGAACTAATGCACAACAGGAAAAGATTGGGGGATTTGTTTGTTTATGTTAAAATTAAACAAGAAGAGAAAGTAGAAGACGTGATTTAAGTTCATAAAATTAAAATAAAGCCAAAATTTTTCAACAGAGAAATTGCTAAGAAAATTTAGGTAAAAATTTCAGATTAATTAAAGACCAACTGCAAAGGTTTTCACTAAATCCTTAGGTTGTTTTTCATCATTGAAAACGAATTATTTCTAAGATTGGAAAATGAGGGTTCATTAGGAAAAGATAGATGCATTCAAAACAAGCATGACATGCAACAACTTCTTGTTAATGCATTAATCCAAAACTAGCATGAACAACACAATAACAAGAGCATTAAGATCAAAATCAAATCTACCAAACCTAAATTAATTTTCAAGAAAGATAGCATCCATAAAATTAACCTATGTCTTGATCCAACTAATTAAAACCTACATACAAAATTCAATTTTAATTAGTTGTTGCTACTTAACCTAATCAATTTATTGTCCAGCAATTAAATTAATCAGATAGCATACAAATTATTCATGCAAAATTCAAATTCATGACTTCAAATCCACATGCATAATTTGGAAATCATGTCCAGATCAAGAGCATAAATTTTCAATCATAGATTTATCGATTATATGCTCATGCTTCACATAAAAAACAACCATGAATTTGGCTAATAGCCTCAACAATTGGAAAAGAGAATTTATTTCATAATTCTAAGTAAAACAAAGTTAAAAATCATCATTGAAAACATAGTGACGAATTCGTGTTTAACAAGAAGAAGTAGAGAAGAAAATAAAACCAGGGTTTTACCCTGAGAGAAAGAGAAAACACAGGAGAAAGAAAGAGTAGAAGAGAGATTTACATCCAAAGAAGAGAGAAAACGTGAATACACGCTTAAACTAATGCTAAAGGACCCTATTTATATTGAAGGAGGTCTTGTAGGAGAGGATTTCTTTTCTAAGTATAAGTAGGTCTTTCTTTCCTTGTAGAATTAGGATCTTTACAATGAGATGATTTCTTTTCCAAGTAGAAGTAGATTTTTTTTTCTTTCCTTATCAAATTAGGATCTTTACAAGGGTGGGACTTTTTTTCCCTAAAAATTAGGAATCTTCATTTCTCTCAATCTACATGTCCCCTGACCAACTGGATTGTTCCTAGATCCATTTCTTGCAGTAGCGAACAAGAATCTTCCGAAATGTAGAAATCCTAGTTGTAGTAGGATTCCTTATAGGATTAGGATTTCTACAACTTTGGTCACCTTAGGGTATTTTGACCTCCTCACTATTAAAATGACATCCCAAAGTCCTAAATCTCCCTCCTTAGCATGATTTTCTTCACTTGACCCATAAAACATCTAAAATGATAAAATCAATGTAAGTCACATGATTTAGACATCAAATGAGAATAAAAAGTAAGTGTAAAAGTATAAAAAGATAAGAAAATATGAGTGCATCACCTGTCTTTAGTAAGAAGTATCCAGCTTATCAACATGGTTCTTAAAATCCTCCAAATCTATTGATCTTTTAATTTTATGTTTCTAATAAGTAGAGTTTAGATATTGAAGTTGATTTTGGGGATATTACTATGGTCTAGAGACATTTCCAAAAGATTAATAACTAAAGTTAAATGGAGCAATGTGTGTCTACTAAAGATGGAGGGCATTTAGGTATAATTCCTATCATAATCAGCAACAAAGCCCAAATGTTCAAAAGAATATAGGGAATTGTCACTAAAAAGTAGGCCTTTTGGTGAGATAAATCTATGCTCATTACTTAAGGAGAGAAATTTTTTGGAATATTTAACCTAAATCTAACTTTTCTTGAAAAACAGTAGACATTCCAAAGCTGAGGGAGAAAGTTAGGTGGAAATTCAAGCGTAAGAGTTGCAATGGTGCTTCTAGTTTTGGTATGATAATTGGACTAACTTGGTATATTTAAGTAGAATGGTAAAGTTTACACCTCTCAAGACCACCAGTCTAGATTATGCTTTAGCAAAAGATGTCCTTATCAATAACCTAAGTTTATCGGTTAGAAAAGACACCACTAATTAGTCATTTCCTTAGCCCCAATCTTAACTCTAATAGAGAGGATACAATTCAATAGCTCAGACTTCCCTCTAAATTGTCCTTAAATAGATCTTATAAATTGTTGTTAAGAAATCAGGCCCCAAAAGGGAACTGGGACAAGATCGCGTGGTAAGCATGCAAGTTCTAGAATGTCATTCATGATTTGGCTTGCTATAAGAAAGAGGCTAAACATATCAACTATTCTTGGCCTTGGGTCCGAGCTCAACACAAAATTTATATTCAGACCTAGGGCCAATCCGAAGCGTGATCCTACTTAAGGCTCGTAGTTTAAGTTTAAGCTTGATTGGCTGGAAGCTCGATTAGGCTCAGGCCAAGCTATATTAATTTTTTAAAAAATTAGAATTTAAAAATGGTACCGTTTTACTCAAAATAATATTATTTTACTAAACATATTTGAGCTTTAGATTGAGACTAGCTAGTTAGTATAAACTTGAGTTGGCTCAAAATTCGGTCAACTCAAGTCGAGTCCGGTAAAAATTATCATCCCAAATAACAAACAAGGTTTAAATGACAAAAAACTTGCTAGATTTTTATATATTTTGTAAATAAGAGCTTGAATCTATTGAACATCTCTTTGTTAATGTAACTTCTTAAGCATTTGAGAAAGGATTCAATAGTTACATAACTTATATTTTCCTTTAACAAACTGGCAAGTTATGATCATTTAGATATGTCAAAGACATAATGCAAGTGAAGGAGACATTCTTGTTTACAAAATTTTCTTTGGAAGTGTGGCATATATTTCGCGGAGAGTAAGAAATTGGAAAATATTTCTCAACAAGACAATTCAAAGGCAAAGTTCTTAAAGGAGTTGACAAGCATGATCATGGAGTAGTTAGTGGCTCATAAAATCTACCTTAGGTGTAGGCTTGACAGTTTTAGCCCGGCTTGGTCTAGCATTAGGCCTTGGGCCTGACAAATAACAGCTGGCAGTTTTGGCCTAGCTCAGTCCAACACTTGGCCTCGGACCTGACAAGTAATGGCAAAATGTCGTTGTTTTGAAATTTAAAGAAAAAACAATAAATTAGCTCAGTGTCATCCCTACTTAGGTGTAGTGAAAGCGTTACTGCTAAGGAAGAAATTGCTTGGCATTTATTAGTAAGAAGTAGTTCCACAGTTTTCCTATTATATTAATTTGCCTTGGAACTTGTTACTAACTATATGGAAAGTTGGGGAGGGGATAGTCTTAATGTTGAGCTAGGCTGCTTTGCTCTGATCAATCTAGTAGGAGAGAATATGATCGTTACTGGTGGTTTTCTACATAATTCGGTAGTTCAAATTTTCCTATAACCGTGTGCATCTATAATGTAACATTAAGCTGAGAAAAGTAACATCAGGGAACAAGAAGTCCTTGCTTTATGTCTTCATCTTCATGCTTTTTAAATGTAAACTCCATCTAAGAGATTTGTGCTATCAGTTTATATGATTGTATCTTTTAGATTTCCTCTTTATTCATAATTCAATCTTCTAATTATCTATCAAGCCACTATTAAAAAAACAAAACGAAGAAAGAAGTAAAGTAACATGATCTTCTGATAACTTGGTTTAAAATAATATTAACGAGAAAGATAGAAAATCATCAATGGGGTAGCCTTCATGATCATTATACTTATTATTGATGATTAAAATACCATGTATATTATAGAGGTAATTTAAAGATATATACACTAAAATAATAAGCATGTAGTTACTCTTATTAACTAATATTAAATACTTTCATTTATGTTGGAATTTAAATTTGTTTTTATTGTTATTTAATTTATGTTTTAATTTATTGTTGGAAGTTAAAAGTGTAAAGCGTTAGGAATATGGAGAGTTTAGAACTAGAATGTTCTATGTTGAGTATAAATTGTATTCTTGGTTTTTTTTATTTTGATGTTAAGAAGTTGGAAAAAGAAGAAATTTGATAGCAAGCAATTCTGCTTCTTCTTTGTTCTATTTTTAAAAAATATAGTCCTTTAAATTGGTATTAGAGCCTGAACATAATGGCTTCAACAAATCCTGTTCAATCATAGGTGCCCAACTTGAAGAAAGAAAACTACAGGATGTGGAGTAGGTTCTCTTGATGTGTGGAACCTTGTGGAGAATGGCTATGGAGAATCAAGTTAAGAAAAGGAGGACGAGGAGAAGTTTAAATAAATGAAGAAAAGAGAGAAGAAAGCATTATTCACAATTTACCAAGGAGTTGATGAAGCAACGTTCAAGTTGATTGCAACAACAAAAACCTCAAATGATGCTTGGGAGATACTGAAGAAAGCATATGAGGGAATCGACAAAGTGAAGAAGATTCGCTTGCAATCATTGCGAGCTTAGTTCGAATCATTGCAACAAGAAAACTCATAAAAGGTTGATGATTATTTTTCTCGAGTAATCGCCATTGTGCATCAGATGAGGAGTAATGGTGAAGAACTGAAGGATGTTCGAGTTGTAGAGAAAATCTTGCGATCTCTAGACTCAAAGTTTGATTTCGTAGCTATGGTGATTGAAGAAACGAAGGATTTGGAAACCATATCCATGGAGGAGTTACTAGGATCATTACAGGCATATGAACAAAGAATACAAAAGAAAAGTGGAGAAAAGAAATTGGAGCAAGTTTTGCAAGCAAAGATGTCATTAAAAAGGGATGATTCATCCAGAGGATGTTATTAACGAGGAAGAGGAAGAGGCCAAAGTCGTGGTAGAGGATGAGTTTCAAGTTTTAGCGAGCAAACCAACAATCAAAATAAGGGAGATGATACTGATCAAAAAGGTAATGGTCGTTTAAGAGGCAGTGGTCGGAGTCAAAGTCGTGGATGTGGATGAGGTAGAAACAATAGATCTAATGTCCAGTGCTATGTTTGTAAAAAGTTTGGATACTACTCTTATGATTAGTGGTACAACATAAACAATACCAACAATGTAAGTGAGAAAGCGAACCTTGTCAACAAAGAAGAAATTGACAATGGACCAGTACTGCTTATGTCATGCAATGAACCAGAACCAATCGAATCTGTTACCTGGTTTATCGACATTGGAGCATCAAATCATATGTGTGGAAGAAAGGAGTTCTTTGCTCGGCTAGATGAATGACAGTTCGGCAACATTACTTTTGGGGATCTCTCAAAGAGGCCGATTGAAGGGAAAGGTGGAAGATAGCTTTGTATTTCTGATGTTTATTATGTTCCTGAGATTAAGAGTAATTTGTTAAGTGTTGGACAATTATTGGAAAAGGGCTATTTAGCTCTTAATGTTCGAGATAAAAATAATAGATTGATTACTCTTGTGAAGATGACTAAGAGCAGGATGTTTTCGCTAAAACTAACGATTGGTGAATCGAACTGCTTAAAGGTGGCAACGTTGAACAACTCTGTTCTTTGACATCTTCGTTAAGGGCATCTAAATTTTGAGGTGTTGAAGCTATTCGAGAGGACAAACATAGTGATGGGACTGCCAAAGATCGAAGCCCCTGGTAATCTATGTGAAGTGTGTGTTGTGGGTAAGCAGCAGAGAAAGCCTTTTCAAAGGTACAAGTCGAGAAGAGTTTCATCACGCCTTGAATAGGTGCATTCAGATATTTGTGGACCCATCAAGCTTGCTTCTATCGGTGGAAATCGATATCTTTTGACATTCACAGATGAATACAATGGGAAAACATGGTTCTACACGTTGAAGGAGAAAACAGAGGTGTTCTCAAAATTTAAGAAGTTCAGAAGTATGGTTGAAAAACAAAGTGGATGTCAATTAAAATGTCTACGGACTGATCATGGAGGAGAGTATACATCTTTGGAGTTTGAGCGTTTTTGCAAGGAGAATGGGATTATACACCAGCTCACCATGCCTCAGACACCACAGCAAAATGATATCTTAGAGAGAAAAAATAGAACCATGCTCAATATGGCTCGATGTATGTTAAAAGAGAGGAATATTCCAAAAGAGTTTTGGGGCGATGCTATAGCTTGTGTTGTATATTTTGTTGAATAAGTTTCCAACAAAATGCATTGAAGATATTACACCGAAGGAAGCTTGGAGCTTTCGTAAGCCAAAAGTTGACTATGTCAAAATTTTTGGATGTGTTGCTTTTGTGAAAGTACAGGAAGAGAAGCATACGAAGTTGGAGGATAAAAGTTAGAAGTGCATATTTTTAGGTTATGGCGAAAATTGCAGTGGCTACAATTGTATAATCCCATAACTTGAATAATCATGATGTCTAGACATGTGGAGTTTGATGAGCAGCAGCCATGGGATTGGAAGAGCAATGGCCAATCAAATCATATTGTTTTTTTATGAAGAGTAGTGGCAGAAAGAATACACATCAGATCACATTGATGAAAATTCATCGCCTCGTAGAGATGGAGTTTAGTTCCATGAAGATGATTCAAGCAGCTCAAACATAAGAAAGACAAGAAGAATATCTGATATTTATGAATCAAGCCAATTCATTGAGTTTGATTATAAAGATGAGGTGAATAACTTGTGTTTATTTGTAGGATTTGATCCATTAACATATGAAGAAGCTTCAAAAGAAAAGAAATGGAGGAAGGCAATGGATGAAGAGATCCACGCAATTCAAAAGAACAACACTTGGGAGTTGACATCGCTTCCTAAAGGGCATCAAGCAATTGGTGTCAAGTGGGTGTTCAAGACGAAAAGAAATGCAAAAGGAGAGGTGGAAAGATATAAAGCAAAGCCGGTTGTGAAGGGATACAAACAGAAATATGGTGTGGATTATGAAGAGGTATTCACACTTGTAGCTTGACTTGAAACTGTAAGATTGTTAATTTCTCTTACAGCTCAAAGGAAATGGGAGATGTACCAAATGGATGTGAAATCGGCATTTTTGACTGGAAACATTGAAGAAGAGGTTTATGCCGAACAACCACCGGGGTTTATAGTTGAAGGCTAAGAAGAAAAAGTTTTTAGGTTGAAGAAGGCTCTCTACAAGCTCAAGCA
Source organism: Erythroxylum carthagenense (assembly GCA_026413575.1). NCBI lineage: Eukaryota > Viridiplantae > Streptophyta > Magnoliopsida > Malpighiales > Erythroxylaceae > Erythroxylum > Erythroxylum carthagenense. The sequence goes on from JANZLD010000001.1 coordinate 8,669,659, forward strand.
AGCGCCAAGGGCTTGGAATTCTAGAATTGATGTATATTTTGTTCAATAAGGTTTCGTGAAGTGTCCGTATGAGCATTCTTTATATGCCAAAATCAATTCTAGTAATGATATTTTGCTTGTGTGTTTATATATGGATGACTTGGTCTTCACGGGAAACAACAACTCCATGATTTAAGAGTTTAAAAAATCCATAAAGAAGGAGTTCGAGATGACCGACTTGGGTTTAATGAGATACTTCTTGGGGATTGAAGTGCAGCAAGGTAAAAATGGAATTTTTATCTCGCAGGAATCATAAGCTAAAGAGATTTTGAAGAAATTCTCAATGGAGGATTGCCAATCCGTGGATACACCGGTGGAGTGCGGTATCAAATTAATGAAGGAAGGAGAAGGAAAGTTGGTTAATCCAACTTATTTTAAGAGTCTCGTGGGATGTTTGAGGTATTTGACTTGCACTCGGCCTGATATATTTTTTGATGTTGGTTTGGTAAGTAGGTACATGGAGACTCCAAAGAATTCTCACTTGAAGACGGCCAACAGAATCCTGAGATATATCAAAGGTACAATTGGTCATGGGCTGCTATATACATTTGAAAAGGAGTTGGAACTTGATAGTTTTAGTGATAGCGACTGGGCTGGAAGTTGTCATGATCGGAAGAGCACTACTGATTTTGTGTTCTATTTTGGAAGTACTGCATTTACTTGGTCTTCAAAGAAGTAGTCTATTGTTGCTCTATCGACTTGCAAAGCTGAGTATATAGCTGCAGCCTCTTATGTTTGTCACGCAATCTGGTTGAGGAGATTGCTTCGAGAACTTAATCTGCAGCAAGAAGTTGCGATAAAGATATATGTGGACAACAAATCTATAATTGCTTTGGCCAAAAATCCGATTTACCATGAGCGTTCGAAACGTATTTGTTGACCGTTTTACACCCATAATGGGTTCAAAGGTCATCTGGTATGAATAACTACTACCGGTAGTTATTCTCAGAT
>JANZLD010000001.1:8851795-8864572 GCA_026413575.1 Erythroxylum carthagenense
CCCCGCCCCATATCCTACATTGCTTTCCAACACACTACCGTTTTCATTCCCTCCCATTCCGATCTTCTTATTCAAGATCAAACTCTATACTCTGCCATGCAGTCCAAGCTAGTTAATACCACTTCGGATGAAGTGATGACCCCCACCACCAACAATCCCTTATCGGACGTCCAACCCAATCCACCCCTCCTATCTAAACCTCCAGACCCAGTTAAAGACCTTCATTCAGTTATGGACGCCATGGACATCATAGACTCTTCATTGGAGGTCCACCATCCTCTACTCCTAGCTAATGCTGAGCCGACTGTTCTAGCTGCACCCCCTCAAGACTAGGTCTTGATCTTCCTGCTTATCGTTTTTGTGTCTATCTTCCTTTGGAATTGCCAGGGGGGCGGAGGTAAGACATTTCGGCCCATCTTTAAGACTTTAATTTGGATCCATATTCCTTTGCTTGTTGTTTTGGTTGAGACTCTCAGTGGAGACAGGGTGCATAAGATGATCCGTTCTCTTCCGTTTCCAAATTCCTACCGAGTGGAAGCCAATGGCTTTTCCGGCGGTATTTGGCTCTTATGGAAATCTGACATTACTGTCTATATTCTCCTTGCACATCGGCAATTCATCCACTTGCGTATAGATTGGCGTCTTATTTCTTTCAACTTTACCTCCATCCACGCATGCCCCACCTACTCCCTTCAGCCCTTCCTTTGGCAACACCTTCGGAATATTGCCTGTGTTACTACCTTACCTTGGCTCGTTGGGGGCGATTTTAATGCCAAGCTGGATTGGGCCGACAGAAGAGGGAGCACCCGTAACGCTCATACTATTAATAAACAATTCCGTGATTGAATCCAATGTTGTCTTCTTCAGGACCTCGATTTTATTGGTTCTCGATTTACGTGGCACTGTGGTCATCTCCTCGCTCGGCTAGATCGTGCTTTTTGTTCTTTTGCTTGGCTCACTTCGTTTTCGTCTACAAAAGTGACCTACCTTCCCTTCCTTAAATCGAATCATCGCCCTCTTATTGTTACTTTCCTTCCTCCGCCCCGACCCACTCATTCGACTCAACCTTTTCGCTTTTAATCTACCTGGTTGACTCACGAAGGCTTCCCTCAACTTGTTGTCGACCACTGGCAACCCCATAGGCACACTTTGAGTGGGGCCATCCAACATTTGACTGCTCATGTACAGCACTGGAATTCTGCCACCTTTGGCCACATTTTCTTGCGCAAGAAGCGTCTCCTCGCTCGGATCTCGGGAATCCAGCGTTCCCTTGCTACCCAGGCCTTTGATTCCCTACAAGAGTTGGAAACTCACTTACAAATCGAGCTAGAACAGGTCCTCTTATGGGAGGAACTATACTGGAACCAATAGTCTCGATGCTAATGGCTTAGTCAAGGCGACAAGAACACCAAATATTAACATGCCATTACCACCATCAAACGACAGAAGCTTCACTTTAACTCCTTAACTGATGCCTCCGGGATTCCGTACTCCAATCCAGCAGCGATTAGAGGCCTTGCCAAAGGCTACTTGGAAACCCTTTACACTGACGAGACCGCTCCCCTCGGTCACCCGATCCCTTGAGGCGGTTCGCCCCCCCCCCCCCTCCTCCCTCATCGATCTTCTCTGGACTTGGAAAATCCTATCCTCCCTGACAAGGTCCAAGAGGCCTTCTTGTCCATGGCCCCTAACAAGGCCCCAGGGGTTGACGGATTTACTGCTCTCTTCTTTCAATCCCTATGGGACACCTTAGGGCCCGCTCTAGTCAGTTCCATCCAACAAATTTTGGCACGAAGTTTGGGAGAATGATTTGAACTGCACCATCCTAGTCCTGATCCCCAAACAACCCTCCCCTACATCTATCACTCAATTCCGACCTATTGCTTTGTGCTTAGTGATTTATAAAGGTCTCACCAAGATCCTTGTCAACCGATTAAAACCATTTCTCGATAATCTGGTTAGCCCAAATCAATGCAGTTTTGTCCCGGGTCGATCCATTACTGATAACATCATCATTGCCTAGGAAATTATTCACTCAATGTGCAAAAACTTGGGAAAGACGAGTTTTATTGCCATCGAGGTTGATCTTGAAAAAGCTTATGATCGACTCTTTTTGTGACTTCATCCACGACACTCTTCTTGATATTGGCCTTCCTGTTTCTTTCATCTCTCACACAATGAACCACGGACGGTGGAGGCCTATTAGGTTGAGCAGGAATGGTCCCCCCATCTCTCATATATTTTTTGCCGACGACCTCATGTTATTTGTGGAAGCCACTTCTGATCAAGTTTAGGTCATTCGGGACATTTTATTTTCCTTTTGCAGTGCTTCAGGGCAAAAGGTCAGTCGAGACAAGTCACGCTGCTACTACTCCAAAAATAATCCCCTTTCCATAGCTCGCCCATTGAGCTGCGCGTTGGGTTTTAAGCTGACCACGGACTTAGGCCGATACCTTGGAGTTCCATAGCTTAAAGGTCGCGTTAACAAACACACTTACCAACATCTTCTTGATAGCATCCAGCAGTGCCTTTCGAGCTGGTCGACTCATCTGTTATCCTTCGCTGGTCGTATCACTCTAATTAAATCGATCCTCTCCACTCTCCCCACCTACACTATGAAAACGGTTCACCTCCCTCGTTGACTCTGTGATGACTTGGAACAGATGATCTGCAATTTCCTGTGGGGTTCTTCCCCGAGAGCCCGCAAACCTCACCTCGTACATTAGGATCAAGTTTGTAAATCTAAAGAGCTGGGGGGTCTGGGCCTTCGCAAAATTCGAGAGTCAAACGATGCTCTGTTACTCAAGATTGGGTGGACCCTTCTCTCATAGCCTCATACTTTATGGGTCCAACTTTTGTCAGCTAAGTATAAGCTAGATGCTCACAACCCGCCCCCTTCCCTCGCAGCGTCCGGCGGGTCCATGACCTGGCAGAGCATTAAAGCTATATGGCCCTACGTCATTCGCGACATGAGATGGGTCATCTATGATGGCTCTCAGGCTCGTTTTTGGTTGGATCCTTGGGCAGAGGACCTAGGGCCCCTCCTCCCCCATGCTCTTGACCCTATCGCCCCCTCTGAGCTTCCTTGCCGAGTTCAGCGATATACACATAGCACAGGTAATTGGTTATGGCAGGCTTTTCAATTCTTACTTCCTAACACTATCTGTATGCTTATTGCAGGTATTCGCCCGCCTCAGCCTCACTCGGGACCTAACAAGTTGACTTAGGGTCGTTCGGTGACGGGCCAATTCTCTACCGCAACGGCCTATTCCCTGCTGATGGAGCACGACCCACCATCTACTAGCAGCCGATGGCTTCCTATTTGGCACTGGACAGGCCCACCATGAATTCGATCCTTCCTCTGGCTCCTCGCTCAAAACCGACTACTCACTAATCAACAAAGGAGTCGCAGACATCTCACCCAGTCTGCGGATTGTCTTCACTGCCCGATCGACGAATCCTCTCTCCATGTTATGCACGATAGCCCCTGTACCCGAAGCATGTGGCTTGCCTTCTTGCGCCAGGCACTCCCTCTTGCTTTCTTCACCACCAGGGCATCCTCCAATATGTTCAGCAGATTTCTACGGCTTCAATATGGCAAGCTCGCACAGTCCCAAGTTGTCGACCTCGTCAAGAACAGTACATAGGATGGACTCCACCGAACCAGGGGTGGGTGAAACTCAACACGGATGGGACGAGCAAAACCACCCCCTGTGTGGCCTTTGCGTGCGGACTTCTTCGCAACCACACTGGTAGCTGGCTAAGAGGCTTTGTCCAGAACCTGGGCTAGTGTTCTTCCTTCACTACTGAGTTGTGGGGTGTCTTCTCCAGTCTGCACCTCGCTTGGGACTTGGGCTACCGTCGGGTCGTCCTTGAAATTGACTCCCAAGTGGCGCTGAGCTCTTTTTTTGACCCCGCCTCCTGACCTCACTCACCCAACCCCCTCATTTTTGGCATTAACGAACTGCTCACTCGCAACTGGACGGTCCTCCCCCGACACACCTACCGGGAAGGCAACCACAGCACCAGTTGAGTAGCAAATTTTGTTACTCATTTTACTCTAGGAATCACTACATTTGTAGCAGCGGCCCTGAGGTGCCTCTCGATCCTCCTCAAGGATATCGCTGGGATTAGCTTCCCACGACTCATTTTGTAATTGGTTTTTTTCCCTTTTATGCAAAAAAAATGTAGCAAAAGAGGTCACATCCACCAATACCAGGCATTTATGGCTTGTAAGTTCTCCTGACACTTGGGAGAAGATAAGGAAATAGCCTATCAGCCTGAGACATTTGTTATAACATGAAATGATCATTGGTTTAATGCTAGAACCAAAAATGTGCAATTTGTCATGAAGCCTAAATCAACCAAGAAAAGATTAAGGGCAACCAATGACAAAACACCGACATTGACTTTGGCATATAACAAATTAACCACATATATGGTTCTTCTTTTTTGTTTTTAATTTTGGTAAATTGTATGAATTATTTAAAAAAATCAATTTATTAATTAATCGGTCAATTTGTAAATTATTAAGTTCTTATAACTAAAATAAATCAATTAATTTTTATTTAACAATTTTTTAAATTAAACTTCAAATTATTTGATTGAAAGGACAATTTCTTTCAATCATATTTCAATTTTTTAATTTTATATATTATTTAACTTGTTTTATGACAGTTTAATATCAGTTAAAGCTTAAACTTTTTATCTTATCAGTTTAACTTGTGATTCAGTTTTAAAATATTGCCGATACTTCTTATGATGAATATGGATTCATTGTAATTTTTCGTAGAAAAACATGTCTTTTGTTGGGGCACATTGGAAATTTTTATTTAAAATAATGAGAACTCTCTTTCATTTGTTAAGTATTAACTAAGAACTAACATATCATTTTAGTGGCATAAACAGTCTAGGGATAGAGTAATTTATATTATGAGTTATGCGTAATTTTATAGAGTATCATATTAAAGAAAACTGAAGTACATAATAATTCAGTTAAACAAATGATATCTTGTTCAAACTTCAAATAACAATTGAGAATGGAAGTACATAATAATTCAATTAAAAACTGTCTTGATTTGACTTTTATTTTTTTATTGTCATTTTTTCCTTTTCTTCAGTTTCTGTTTTTTTAATAACAATATATGTTTGGTTGTTAATTTTAATGAAATTATATTTGTATCACTGATATAGTTTAGAAGTGCATAATAATTATTAAATTTGTCTAATAGTCTATGCAATCTATATAGTTTGTCTAATAGTCTATGCAATCTATCTTTTGTTTTGAGCCTTAGTAAAGCCGCCAGCTAAGTAATGAAGGAAGCTTTGGGAGATAAAGTTTATTTCCATACAATTTCATACAAATGTTCCTTAGAGACAAGGGTCTAAGGAGAAGGAGACATACCACATAATCCTCCTCCCTTGGACTGGGGGAGTAACTATGAAATATGTTAGATAGTTTATCAGCACCCCTTATTAAGCAGAACCACCTATCACCCTTAATAACCTCCTTTAACTTAGTACCAAGAGATAACCTAGACTTTAGAAACCTCAAATTTTGTACTTCATTCAAAGGACTATAATCATTTCAATTATCATACAAAAAGGATGTAAAGCAACCATTCCCCACAATAGATTTAATATGGGGATAAATCCTGTCCCTTCCTTTTAGAAGTTGTATAAATTTCCAGTAGTGTTCCTTATCAACCATCAGCTACCAAAAGGAAGAGCACTTTAAATAATACTCATTTACCGATTTTGACCTAAGTGAAGACTTATCTATAAAAATAAAATCCAACAAGCTTTAACACTATTTGAATTTTTTAGGGCCCAATTGGAGTTTAGGATCTAACCATATTGACCACTACAGTGGCATATTCATATTTGTTTATAACTCAAACAAGTTTATGATTTTCAAGTTTTGGAGCACAGATCAAGTTAGTCACCTATCCTAACACTTTATTGGCCCTTGTAGCTATTTTAACATTTTTATTATTTATGCTTCTAACTTTGAGTTTTAGAGAGTTCAACTATGCGAGTCTCTTTATACTACTCAGAAGGACATAAATAGGTTACGGTTGTTAGGAGAGCTCAATTGTGTCCTTAATCCTAATGAAGTGCAAGGCTTAAAAGCTATTCTTCAAGGGTCAGGGGGAGAACTTCAACTGGTGGTGGATAAACTTCATATGATTGACTTGAAATACACTGGTTATTATTTCACATGGTCTAATAGGTAGCAAGGGGATCTTTTCATAAGAAAGAAACTTGATAGAGCACTTGCCAACAATCACTGATTAACTTATTTTCCTTATTCTTTTGCACGGTTTGGGGAGCCACTATGCTTAGATCATTATACTGTTGTAATACAAGGAATCGAGATAATAACAATAGATATTTCCATCATTCCAGCTTGGCTAGAAAGAATAAGAATAATATTAACTTATTGGTATAGTATAATGGGAATGTGTGTACTAACTAGGAGAGAATACATCACCTTGCTTTTAAATTCTTCCAAAATCTTCTTAAGGTATGCAATGTCTATGAAATTAATCCCACATCATAAAAACTATTTTTTATAACTCTAGCCTTCAATTAATTAGACATGTTACTAGAGAGGAGATGAAGGAAACCTTATTCAACCTTAACCCTTATTTATAAGTCCGTTGGACCTAATAGCTTTTATGCTAATTTCTTCCAAAAAAACTTGGGATACTATAAAAAACCTTATAGTTGAGTTAGTTTAAGAATTTTTTAATTAAGGCTCAATGCTTAGGGAGCTAAATATTACCTACCTATATTTGGTTCCAAAGGGCCCAAGTCCTTTAAGTTTAAATGACTATTGCTCGATAGCTCACTATAATACGATCTATAAGGCTTAAGGCTTCAATGAAGGACATCATTTCCTTAACCTAAGGGACCTTCATACCAGGTAGATCAATTTTGGACAATATTTTGATGGTCTAGGAATTGCTTAAGGAATATGACTCTAATAGATATATAAGGAGTTGTGCTATGAACGTGGACTTCTGTAAAGCCTTTGATTCCCTCAAATGGGACTTTATTTATAATCTCCCAAAACATTTGGCTTTCCTACTTTATTCATTGATTGGTTATATGCTTGCATTTCCACTGTCTCTTACAGTATGGTTGTTAATGGTAGACCCACAAGGCTATTGAAAGGGACTAAAGGAATTAGGCATGGGGACCTTATCTCACCATATCTATTTATATTAGTCATAGGGGTAATTTCAAGTATGATTGAGTACTATGTCAGAAGGAATCCTGAATTTGTATTTCATGTTAAATGCAAGGAGTTAGGGATTATGGAGCTGCCATTTATGGATGAATTACTTATGTTTTATGGTGTAGATGTCTCTTCTATTACTCTTCTTATAACTACATTATCAACTTTCTCTAAATTGTTGGGTCTGAGATATAATCCTCTTAAATGCAGAACTATTTCTCCAAGGATGTTACTAACTATCAACAATTAAGTTCAACAATAAGATTTTGTCGTCAACTTCTTCCATTTAAATACTTAAGGGTGCCTATTACTTCTAAGAAACCTAGGTTTAAAGACTATATTCCTCTACTTAAGATGATTAAAAGGAGGATTGATGCTTGACAGAATAAATTTTTTGCTTTTGGTGGTAGACTATAGCTTATTATCTTTGTTTTAAGGAGTATGCTTACACATTAAAGCTCTCATCTCCTTCTTTAAAGGGTTAACAAGGAGATAGAAAGGTGTCTTAAGAACTTCCAATGGTTAGGTAAAGCTGAATGTTGTAAGGAAATGGGATGATCTTTTATAAAACCAAAGAGTAGAGACGAATTAGTTTAATCTCGCTTCAAAAAATTTAGAATATCTTTGTAGCTATATCAATAAGAAAATCATTTTTTCCATCTATTTTCTCTTCAGGATCATCATCATTAGATATTGAAACACTCTCTTTAGGACTTAATTCTCTCTCAGGGTTAGGCTTCTCTAGTTGTTCATCCATACCTCCTAATACTGAGTCCTTATTCAAAAGATCAGTAAAGGTAACAGTGTCCAAGTAAGAAGATTCTTTATTAGGGGTGGCCTCTTCCATGACATTGTTAGGCTTCTTTAATAGAGAGTCTTTGTGATGTGCAAGATGCCTTTGTAGGCAAACAATATGCAAGGAGGAGGAGCATTCAGGGTCAGTAGGGGCAGATTTAGTTACAACAAATTCAACAGGGGTAGGTTTAGTCAGCAAAAAACAGATTCAGTTAGTAGAAATTAGCAACAAAATCTAGTTAGTTAAGCTTAGTTTCAAACTTTGAATTTAAATATCAATTTGAATTTCAAATTCAGCAGATAATAAGTTGATTCTTTATTGACTTCATTCCTTAAAATCTTATGTATTTATGCATATATAAAGGCCACCCTATTAAGCAATAAAGCAAACAGAAATTTACCAAACACTTTCTGTCACAATAGGGTCTTATAGGAAGGGGAGGGATCTAAATAAGGTTAAAGAGCTACATTACTCAGTGAGTCAACCCGTGACAAGATCCTTAGTCCAAACTCATATTAATTTGGTATTAGAGCATGGTGTTATGGGAGACTCATGAGCTTTAAATGCCAAGATTGTTTCCTTTATAAAGTCCATGGAGTAGCGGCTGTCAGACTTGGAGAATCGCCAACAAGTCAACGATAATTTGATCAAATAGCAACAACGGGCCACGACAACGCAATTTGAAGAACTTCTACGCACGATGAGGGGACAAGATAAGGAGTTATGTGACAACTTGAGTAGTGATGTAAGGAGTAGCAGCCGCACCTTGACCCAACACAAGGAAGGCACCTTGAGTGATTTTGGTATCAATGGAAAGATAAGACATAAAGGAACACTTTTCTAGAAGAGGGTATGCCCAAATTACATCAGTTTAACTTTCTAATTGAATGTAAACAGTAAACCCGAAAGTGTGACTTAGAAAAAAATTCTGAAGTAAATCAATGAGAAAGAAATGGAGATTTTAATGGTTTTGGTGAGGCATAAACCAAAGTATAAATTATACTTAGATGAGTTTTGAAATGAGAATGATTTTGTAATGAAATTAAAGGAAAGATACTCGGGATTGTCATGAATATGCATTATACATAGTTCGTTTCATACATGTGCATTACTGAACAATTATAATTGTGTAAAGTTGTAACGTGTGTGAAATGTCTATTATTTAAATGAACTGTGCAGGTTAGAACGTTCGCATTCAGACATCTCCAAAATTTGGAAGCAATTGCTAAATTGGAGCATATTGTGAGTAAACTTAGATTTCATTGTTTGTTTTGTTTGGTTTGATTTTTGTATTAATTGACTACTAAATGTCTATATGAATATGATTGATTGTGTTGGTTTCTGGACAGGAGGTCCGATGATTGTGATATTTGGTTAAGATATTGAAGTGCTGCTTGTATGTGAATGAGATGAACTAAGTGTACATAATTTGATTGTTAAATGTGTTCTAAAGGTGCATTTGCATGTAAGTGAAAATATGTTGAATGTCGAACTAAGGTTCGATAATATGGGAATGTGATTGAATGGAAGCATGCAAATGTGATTGATACATTCCAGTTCCTGAGTGCATGAAATATAATGGTAGTTATGACCTGAGTAGCCATCGATCAAAGCTTAAAGCTCATTTAGTGAAAATAAGCCTCGAACTCAAAAGTGATTCAGAACTTCAGGCTCAACGTTTAATGAGCCCTATATGGGACAGCTATCAATGAGCCCTATATGGGACAGTTTAGGCACTCGGTCACAACAAAGTAACAAATGAAAAATGAGTCTCATGTGCACTATATATGCATAAAATGAATGATTAAGTGTATTGAATGTAAAGTGCGAAATTGAATGTGAAATGTGAAATGTGAAATGTGAAATAATGTGAAAGGTGAATTATGTGTTATTTGACTGGGTGAGTCATCGATGATGGTCACTCATTGAGTTCGTAAACCTCTCCCAAAATTTGCAAATATTTTTCAGGACTCAGAAGAATACCCATTAGGCAAACAGGAGTATAATTACTGCATGCAAGGGAAAGATAAAGGTCAGGATCAGTACGTGTCTGCATTAGTGTTATCATATTCTTGTATAAATTTGTATTCTGCAATTTCTGTAAAATAGCCCAAATAGCTATTGAAATTCTGATGTTTGTATTGCTATGATTCAAAATGTTATGGAAGAAAGTGGGCCCAAATTGATTACTGATTTCCGCGTATTTGATTATATTCAAAAAAAATTTATACCAATTTTTAAATGATTGAGTGCTTTAATATGCCACTTTCGTGGGACACAGACTCGGATATTACTCATCGATATTGGGTTCGGGTCTTGTGGAAATGGGGTACTACACTCCATGACCCTTTAAACTTCATAATCATGAGTTCCAACCATTAGTGTACCAGCAAGAGACTTGTCAGTAGAATGGAATGTTCTTCCACAAATTTCAGGTATTATCTAGCACTTTCAGTTTGTGGAATAGTTTTCTTAATGTTGATGGCAATAGTCATTCACATGAGATTATGAAATAATATATTTGACCTTTTCAAGGTTTTATAGTTTATCTTCTCATGCTCATATCCATAATGGCAGTAGGTTCTTCTTTTAACAATGCTAAATTAAGATCCAAAATATCTAAATAGAAATTGACTTGTTCGCATCATTTAGAGAAGTTCAAATCATTAAATACGATAAAAGAAGAAACATATAAATGAAGAGAAATAGTTCTAGATACATAAATGATTAATAAATTATCAAATTCAAATAATTAAACATTTAGAATATACTGTGGATTTCCTTTAGGCAAACTCTATAATATATTATCATAAATTTAACGCCATATAAACTTTATCAGGTAATTAAATAAAAATTCATCAAATACGATTAATATATTTGGATATATAACATATTTGATAAGAAAATACTGATTTTCCTTTAACATGTTGATTAGTCATAGAATATTAATTTACCTTTGGGTAAATTCTAAAATTATATTAACTAATAAACATCATTTATTCATATAATTAATTTAATAATAGGCATTAATAGTTTATAAATAAATAACTATTTAAACATGACAAAAGTTCACTTAATTAGTTCGTTCACTTTGGTTACTAATAAACTATTTGCTTATAATATCATATATAAATTCAATATATAACACATAGTTTTTTATTATAGTTTTTTATTTCAATAATAAAATACATAAATCTATTGTGTTTTTATTTACTTGTCCAGACTAATAAAAGCTAGTTGACAGATTTATGAATACATGAAATTAGATGTACAAACATGTTTTTTTTTTTAATGTTAATGTATTAAGCCTTGAAAGGCAATCTAGTTGTACATTCACAATACACTGGTGAATGTCAATAAAGCTTAGTGACTTTCAAGGATTACAAATATAAATTTAAAGGAAAGGAAAAGAAACTAGACATTCCACAAGGAAAGATGGTAATGATTGTCCTGAAACCTTTGGTTTTGTATACTAATTTGGAGCCCTATATATTGCACAAGCCATTTGCTAAATTGTTCCATAGGGAGGCACTTATCTAGAAAGATCCTGTAATTTCTTTTATCCCAAGTTGTTGTAACTGTTGATAAGAAAATTAACCAGAAACATTTATAAGTAGTGCTGTTGGAGTGTTTGCTAGTTGAATGCCAAGCTTTTATACTATCCAGGCTATTTAATTCTTCTGTTATCAAACATCTTCTGAAAAGTTGTTTCCAAATGCCTATGATATAGTTGAACTTGAAGAACAAATGTTCAACGTTTTCCTCAGCTTCTTGGCATAGTGAGCACCAGTTGGTAAGATGCAAATATCTGGCAATTTTGTCAACACTTTTTAGTTTCCCTTTCATTGCAATCCGTAGGGTGAAAGCATCTCAAGAGTTGATCTAATTGAACCAAACCAAATTGGTTTGGTTCCAGGCACTTTAGGCAGATGTTTGAAGCTTAACATCTTGCCGGACTCATTTGTGAATATGCCATCATTGGTGTGTCTCCAAATATGCTTGTCTTCGTCAACAATGATACATATATTTGATGTTTCAATATGCATAGCTTTCTTTGGATGATAAAACGAGTTCTTATATTATGGGGTGTAATAAACTTTGTCATTCAACTGTTTTAGTTTGAAAATCTAAAAGGAAGCACTGACCTATTTATCAATGGTTTAGTTTGCCAACTTAGAAGTCCCATCACAGTAACACTCTCTAATTTAAACATATATTATATTCAACACTAAGGTATTTTTATTTTTTTAATACTTATCTGAGTCGATTTGAAAACATGGCTTTGATATCATATAAAAAAATATAATCTTTAAGGTTCACGAGTTAATATACCAAACAGATTGCTCGAGATGGAAAAATTAATTATTCAAAACATGGTTTTGATATCATATAAAAAATTATAATCTTTATGACATAAAATTGAAACTAACATTCATCATAACTTTTAAGATTTTGAATAAACAATTATCAAAAATTATTATGGTCTAATGTTGTACACCTGATAGGAAAGATATCATTATAATAAAGAGAACAGCTAATTTTACCATATTCTTAGGTTAAAATTGATCTCTCTCGTGACTCGCTTACAACCTCAAAAACTATATATAATCTTAATTAGTATAAAGATGACCGGTTTATATAACTTTTAGTCGGGCATGTCTATCAATTAACTAAAATAAATGATTGCAATTTATTCCACAATTAAATAAAAAATATGGACCAAATAAAACTCTTTAAT
>JANZLD010000001.1:8879873-8890653 GCA_026413575.1 Erythroxylum carthagenense
AATAATAATACTAATAATAATCATTAAATTATTACCATACCAATGATAATGATGATGACATAATTTGACTTAATATTAATTGTAATATTAATTTACATTTTTTGTGATTACATAAATTATAATAATAGCATAATAATTATTATTAGAGTTGCAAATAGACTTCAAATAAATATTGTTACACTTATAAAAAAAAGCAATGAATTATACTAACAACAATTACAAAAATTAATATTAATTGTATCAATAATAATTGTTATCAAAAATTATAATTAATCAGATAATTAATGTTATTTAGAGTTGCAAATACACTTAATATAAATATTGATACAATTATAAAATAAAACTCATGGATTACATCTTTCTAATACACAAGAAGAAGCAGGGGCATGTTTGTCATTATACACTGTTTTTTGTTATGTCCACTGCAACCAAACACATTTCTGTCCACAGGACGCAGACAATTTTCTCTGTTCTGTCCACTGCAACCAAACATCTCACTAACTGCAATTCTTGTCCTGTCCTGTCCTGCCCTGCCCTACCCTGTCCTGTCCCTGCTTGTTGCAGACGCTAACCAAACAGACAGTAAATGGGTGCTTGCCTATGTCTCTTTCATGAATGTCTATTCTATGTTCCAATATTCCTTAAGCAAAAGTCTCTAACAGCCAATATAAGTGCAGATTATAAACCTGTAAACAACATGAATACAGTCTGCAAATTCTGGCTAAGTTGATCCGTATGTGTTAGCCTTATTTTGGGGCTACATTGCATAACATGTTTAGTGTAGTTTTCTTCAGCAGTAACACATGTTAGCCTCAAGTGGAAGATGGATTGGAGTGGCATATACATACAAGACACGAACAATTTTACATGTTGGAGACTGAATAGCAATTAGTTGCTGGATAATTCATCGGAACTAAGTTCTGGACATCTATGATTTTTTTGGGTTTGTCCAGATCAGATCGGGTTTTCGGTTGCTTGTAGTCTAAATATGATTTGGGTCTGGTTTCGATTTGGCCTATTGCCATCCTTAGAACTGAAGAGGTTATTATGACACTTTAATCGGCGGAGAAACCACTTGACTTCCGATTTATGAACGTGGACATTGCTCTTTTCCATTTTGTTTTAGTTGACAGTATCTTCGGTGTTTGGTTGTTTCCTGAGTCAAATTTAAATAAAATTGTTTTCCTATTAAAAGAGGGGTGATGACTTTTATAGAAGTACCGTAGCGTTGATAATGTCAATATACACCTGATCATCATGTGATTGTTGTTTAAGTAGGCTTACTAGTATACAGGAAAAACAAGTTGAATGAGGCTTTGGATACTTTGGAAAGCCAAGAGAGGAACTCAGACGCTTTGATGTTAGAATCACATTCTGTATCGTATGGGAAAGACGGATGCTTGCATTGACGTTTATTAGAAGCTTCAACAATCAAAGATTGATTCAGTGAAATAAATCTAGCTGCTTCTTTGATATTGGCTGGGAAGGCTTCTGAAGTACAAGGAATGATGGAAACACGGCGGATTAAACCATCTAACAGTTTTGGCCATGTGACAGTAGAGCTTGCTCCTTGATTGAAAGGGTTAAATATACTGATGCAGAACAACTCTTGTTGAGTGCTGGAAGGCGATACACTACTTCGCTTAGAGAACAAATGTGCTTCTTTGTTGTTGGTCCTTATTGCATTATTCTCATTATGATATCTAAATGTTTTAATTTATTATTTAGCACTACTTTTGCTAAACCTTTTGTCATAAAAATGTGCGTTAGATGAGTTTTGGTTTCAGGAAACAATGATGGAAGAGAACTTCCGATGATTATATATAGAGATTGGAATTGGCTCCTATACTTGTCCAGTAGGCACATGTTCAACAGGTATGACGAATGCAATTACATGAATCACTGGCCATGCATCATTAGTTCGTCGTACTGGCTTTCCTCCAAATGGGAATTATAGAAACATCTTATTCATCAGCTCTTAGGGTGATCACAAGAGGCCATGGATCCCTACACAGACAATGTTAACAGAAACCTAACAGATGTTTGCAGTGGCATTGTGTAACCTTTATGCTTTGTAAAGTCCAAAAGATGTGTCAGATAGCCTGAGAAAACTTGATCGGCTGAAAGAAAAAGATGCACAGAATTTACAGCTGTCTCGGGCACTTAACTTGTTTCTCCAAAACTAAAGGGGCAATGTATGGAAACGGGTGCTTTACTTCTCCATGAAATAAGATGGATAAGGTCTGAGTTTCAATTTTTATGTACTTCTTCTTGTGATTTAATATCTACTCCATGATGGTCAAGAGATGAAGGATTCGTTTTCTGCTGATGGAATCTGACAGGCCAATGTTTAACAGGGAAGAGAACTTGTTGCTAGACTGTCAAGACATGCTTACTGAAGGTGTGGTGCCGGTACTGCTTGAAGCAGCAGTTTTCTTCAGATAGAATAAGGCTGGTAAAGCTGAAGAGTTTGCTGAAATAGGTCCAAGTTTATTCTAATTGCAAGGCACAAGTTGCAGCAGATGCTTGACGTCACCAAATCGCTGCGGGGTCTCTGACTAGGATACCTGACATTCAGCAGGTGCTTGCCACCATTCCGGCAGTGCTTCTGCCATTATTTTTTTCAATTGCAAGAGTCTGCTTCCTTCAAGCTCAGGGTATGAGGATCTTGTAAGAAATCATGGGAGCATAGGGATTTGGTTGGCTTGGTAAGTACTGTTACTCATGTGAATGTTGGTAAAGCAGAAACTTATGAGCAACTGAAACCACTGGAAAAGACTTCTGGAGCAAAACATGATAACTGGAACTGCTGAAGCACCTCATGAGGTTGAAAAAGAGAAAGCCTGGTAAACCCTGCCAATCCAGGTTATTCTCTAGATCCTGACGGGCAGCTTCCTCGTTACAGTCCCAATAGAAAGGATAAAAGAGCAGTTGAGTTGGGAGGCTCTCAAGGTGCTGTAGTGGTACTACAACAGTTGACATTCAAAAGTGAATGCAGTGCAGAAGTCAAAGGCTTCATCATCTAACTCATCCAAAAAGTCATCAAGGAAATCCCCCTTCATAATCAGATGAGTTGGGAGGCTCTCAAGGTGCTGTAGTGGTACTACAACAGTTGACATTCAATAGTGAATGCGGTGCAGAAGTCAAAGGCTTCATCATCTAAGTCATCCGAAAAGTCATCAAGGAAATTCCCCCCTCATAATCAAACACATCACTTATCAGCTTATTTTAGTTCTCTCCAGCGCCCAAAAGCTGAGATTTTGGTAATAGCTTTTGCCTTTCTATGCTTATTTTTAAGTTGTAATTCCGGTTTTTTCTGATGATGACAATTTTATATTGAGATGAGCGTGGGTAATAAATGAGAGCTTACAGGAAAAGAGACAAGACATAATACATAGTTTTCTTGTTCTCTGTAGTTTAGAAACTTGTATTGATCGGCAGGTTAGATAGTTTTGTATCTGGTGGCAAGAAACAAACGGATCAGGTACCCTTGTAGGAGTCGAATAACTACATGCTTTGTGGTCGGGGACAACAATAACTTTATTTCTTTAGTACAAGACCAAAAGACAACATTTATATCTCAACTTCTTAAAACAATCTCTCAAAAGTAACCATACTCATATGTTTTAATAAATGGAGAATGGAAACAAATTTTTATTCATATATTGGATGGTAAGAAAAGAAAGGTATTCTATCCTTTCCCTAGAATCCAACTTGATAATGACTTTAGCGGGATGTCTCACCGTGCCCAGCAAGTAGGCATTGAAAAAGAGCTTCCTTAATCATCAAGTTAGATTTGTATTTAATAGGAATTTCACATTCCTTGGTCTTATGGTCAATACTAACACCAAGATATTCATAACTTCAGAACCAAGGCAGCAAATAATATATTTGTTTCAAGATACAGAGTCCTTTTTAGTAATTTTAGAAACTTGTTATCTTAATGAAGGCTAATAATGTTATTAAAAATTAATTAAATAGTTATATAGATAAAGGCTAATATTATCGTGTATATCCTTGTAAACTTCAAATTTGACATAAAGTTTATGCATAAATATTGTTCAAATTTAACCTTAGTTATATTTTAAATCTATTCTAAAACAATCTTGTGATAATTGATTGCTAGACGACGAAGATAACAGTAACATTCAGTAAAAAATTTGCTAATATTTGAAGCTTGGGAAGATTCAGTAGTATGCAACTTTACTTCTAATTAATAGAGAGTATATTTTTAATAACAAAAAAAATGTTGGTTCTTAAGTTAAAAGAGAAACTGTTTTGAGATAGAATAGTGAAAGAAGAAAAAATTTAAATCCCACTACATAAATTAAAAAATGAACAAACTGGTAAATTTTCTTTAACTTTCAAAAAACTTAAAATAATTATATAAACATTATAAAACTATAAATGTATAGAGTTTATATAAAACAAATCTAAAATAGAACTTTTAAATTTTATAATATAAATCCTACTACATTTTTTGTACCATTAAGTGCATCTTAATAAACTTATAACTTGAAGGGAAAGTAGTAATTTATTATTTATAATTTTGAGTATAATATGTTTTAAAATTATTTTTATGTGTCATATTTGTTTATATTCACTAACCATTTGATAATGGTAATAATAAAAAAGTAAACAACTTCAATTCCATGCCAAACATAAATATAAGAATAATGTGGGCATAGGAATCACTAATTAATTTGTCTAATGTAAAGAGTCTAGATTCTCTATCTAACCTTATTCTGTCTAACATAAAAATGTCATCATTCTACTTACAAAATTTCAACTAATTGAAGGTTTTTATGGGGGTAAAAATTCAAAGTTGATCCTTAGTTGCGTGTTTACTGTTTACATTTAATGGCTAAGCTTCAAGTCAAGCCAAGCCAAGCCATTAAATGTAAGATGTTGTCTTTTGAGTTCTTGTTATACTCTATTTACTCTCTCACAATCCTTGCTATCTACCTTCTCTGTTTTTTGAGTTCTTGTTCTGTAGTGACTTTGTCTACTATCTCTCAATCACTGCTTCCTATCATCTCTCTCTCAATCCCCCTTCTCTATCTCTCAATCCCCCCTCTCTTCCTCATCACCGCTCTCTTTATTCTCGCTAGTGCCCACTTGCCTAGCCCTAAGTTCCAGCCAAAAAGGTTTAAACTTTAACACTCCCACAATTAGCTCAGCCTATCTGGCACAAAACCTAAATCTTTTTCACGTGGAACGTAATAATTTCAAATGTAAACAATCGAGCCCTTTGATCAAATGTTCTTCATTGTCTTTACTAAATTCACAATTTGTAAAACCTATTTCGTATGAATTGAACAAACATCTTGCCAATCTTAAGAAGCTGCTCCCAAAACAATCTCTCTGTTATTTATATTTCTCAACTCTTTCGTCTATGGGATTTTTTTTGTAGAATTCAATTCACAGAATACATACAGAAGAAAGTGGCTCTGTATTAGTTTCGAAATAGGATTCCATTGACTGCTGCATTGCTTCCAACTTTACTAAAGGGGAACTTGGTACTGCCCTTAGAAAGGTAAGTGGGTTTCTCTTAATTTGTTATCTTTGTGCAGATTTAGGATTGTAGGATTGTTATAATAGTAAATTAGCTTATTAATATTTGCTTCGAGTGTTTATCTATTTTTTCTTTTCGCTTTTCTCATAAGGTAGGAACTTGGGTTTATTAGAATGGGTTAAATAAATTGGGATTTATTAATTATATGTTACTTGGAGTTTACTGTTTCGTTTCCCCGTAGTTAATATTTAGAGCCTTGTGCATACTTAGAGCCTCTAGAAGATCGCAGAGTGATCGAGCAAAAGCTAGTAATTGAAAGGCACAAGTATGTTACAGAATCACTTTGATGATTTTCAAGATTAAGGGTCACATATTTCTATTTTTTAGTGGTAAATTGTAACTTCTGTTCAGTTTAAAACATGTATTATGATGTACAGTTGTTTGGTTCTAGCTTAAAAAGTCTAACATTAATAATAGATAACCTTCTAGCATTAGAACTTCATTAGTACTTGATACAAGTATTGATCATATATTTGAATGAGAATGAGGAGCAATGTTTGAATAGCTAACTTTTAAGGAAGCGATTTGACTTCCATTAAAAAATGCCAAGATTGTCTCTTAAACAATGAAGATATATACTCCTACGTAGAACTACATTGTTAACATTCAAAGAATATAGGACTTAGAGTCATCAATCATTTTATGCTTCTAGTGTGCTTGTAAATTAAGTTGTGGGATGTCCTTATGAGCAACTAAAAGTAGCAGGTATGATTTACAGAACTGATTCGTGGATTAAGCTCTTGTTGTGTTGGATTAATCTCTATTGCATTGGGATAACTGATATAGTTCAAAAAACCATCACTGAAACAATTTTAAAATTATGAGCTATGAATGTACCATAAAATTATAGACATGTGTTGTTTTAAATGACTCATGTCAAATGTTGCTCAGAGAAATTGAATTGACCTTTTCTTCTTCTAAATCTTTTGCACTACTAGTTCTACTTAAAGTGGTGAATTTAGATTTGTAAAATCAATATCTTGATTCTAATAATTGTTATGAATGAATTTGGCCTTTTGAAACAAAAAAATCTTACACCGTTAAGAAGTTATTGATTTTGTTTCATATGATGATCATTTTGTTCTTATGATCTCTAAAGTGATTAGCTTGCCTTAACAAGTGCATTGCAGAGTTGTCATGAATTATACTGGACTGGATGCATTTCTATATGATTTATGACTTATGCCAAATATTTTTCAGTTTTGTATCGACATTTTACCTTCTATATCTCCTAACTAAATGTGGTAATTCAAAACCCATACTTTGTGAACATCCTTCTAGCTGGTTATGATAAAAACCTTGGTCCATCTCTATATTACGTGGACTATATTGCTACACTTCATATGGTTGATAAGGGAGCTTTTAGTTACGGATCATATTTTTCTCCCGCCATGATGGACAGACATTCATTGTCATATTCCAAAGAGATGTCCTATAATAGAATTATGTTTGTATGGAGTGGACCAACATTCATTGTCATGTTCAAACTAAATGCCCTAGAAAAGAATTATGTTTGTATGGAATGGGGCTCATATAAAGAATATGACTTTGTCTTTTATATTTATCGAAATGTTGGAAAGCTAACATTCTGCATTGTATTCCTTCATTAAGGAGTACTTGTCTCTTATGGATACAAATCAAACCGAATGTTTTTTTCCTTTCTCTTAAGCTTTTGTTAATAATCTTATCATAAAACAATGTTATAATGATTCGTCATTTGTGAATTTGGTAGATGTCGAATTTAGTCTTAAATAAAATGATGGAAGGTAGATCTACTTCATACTGTCAATTAGAAAATGAACTTAAGAAAGAGCAACATAAGAACGATGAAATGGGCATTGGTAATGAGAGCAGTAATATCGAGTCAACTGATTTTATGTATTCAAATTCTAAGGAGAATTTGAACAAAGTCCACTAATTTGCTCCGAGAGAATTAATACTAAAAATTGACATGGAGTTTAAGATGGAAGAAAAAACTTATCAATATTATTTAATATATGTCAAACATGTCAACTTTGGAATAAGAAGGAGAGAAAGCATAAAGATAAATTTGGTAAATTGATTAGCAAGCTTTTCTGTTGTAGTGCTGAAGGTAAAAGGATGCCTGACAAAAGATATATGTATGTAAGAGCTCCACGTGTAGAAACAAGATTTGGTTGTTAGGTAAGAATGAAAGTTAATGGTGTGAAAAATGGAAATTTTCAAGTGATTCAACTTATTGAGAATCAAAATCACTATCTTTCAAGTCCTAATAAAACACATTTACATAGAAGTCACAGAATGATATCATCTGTTGCAGCGATGCAAATTCAAATGGCTAATGAAGTGGGAATTCCATCAAAAGCATCACATGATCTTATGGTGAGACAAGCAAGTGGGAGAGATAATCTTAGCTTTATTTCGAAAGATTACAAGAATTATTTAAGATCCAAAAGAATAAGAGATATGAAAAAGGAGGATATGTGTGGCGTGTTAGAATATTTGCATAAAATGCAATTTGAAGATCCTAATTTCTTTTATGCAATTTAAATGGATGAAGATGATTTGATAACTAATATATTTTGTTCAGACAAAAAGATAAGGAATGATTACTTAGATTTTGGTGATGTTGTTTGCTTAGATACTACTTATAAGAAAAATGGTGAGGGCCATCCAGTTGCTTTGTTTATAGGTGTAAACCATCACAAGCAAACTGCAGTTTGTGGTGTTGCACTATTATATGATGAGACAGCTCTTACATTTGTATAGTTGTTCGACATATTTGCTAGAGCCATATTTGAGAAAAAGCCTACAACTATTCTTACTGATCAGGATACGACGATGGCAAAGGCATTAGCTTCAAGATGGCCTAAAACTCATCGTTGACTTTATATCTGACACATTTATCAAAACGCCATAATCCTTTTAGCTCTATTTTTTCTCAATTTAAGGATTTTTTTGTGAGATTTTAGCTCATTCATATATGAGTTTGAAGAAGAAGAAGATATTTTCAACTTATGGAATGAGATGCTGCAAAAATATGAACTTCAAGATAATGATTAGTTTAAATGTATGCTTCATATAAAGGAAAAATAGGCTTTGATTTATAGACGCCAAATGTTTTGTGCAGACATGACCAGTACACAAAGATGTGAGAGCATGAATATCATTGTAAAAAGGTACATAAGTTATCAGCATAACTTTTTACAATTTTTTAATCACTTCCAGAAGTTTATTGATAATCGTCAATTTAATGAGTTGAAAGATGATTTTACAACTAATGTAAACACCTGTTCAAATTTTAAAGCATGCAGCTAATGTATTTAAACCTAAAGTATTTAAATGATTTCAAGATCAATGGAATAATTCTCATGATTCTAGTTTTTATCTTTATGGTGAAGATGGTACAATTAAAGAATATAAGATAACTCATGTAGGGAAGAGTTACTCTCATATGGTCAGTTATGATTCATCAAATGATGAAGTCCATTGTAGTTATCAGAAGTTTGAGTTTGCTAGCATTTTGTGTTCTTATATTTTGAAGGGTTTTACCTTGAAAATATTTTGAGAATATTGATTCAGTATAGTTCTAAAGGAAGGACACGAAAGCCAAAAACATGGTACATTGGTAGTAAAAGCTCCAAAATCAATGAAAGGAATTTGATCCTAAAATGTCGTCAAGTATGAGGTATAAAGAATTATGTGCCTCAACCATGTGATTGGTTACAAAAGTGGCAAAGAGGAGAGATACTTGTAAAATTGTGAAAGATTACCTTCTCAACATGTTGAACATGGTTGATGAGATGTTGCAAGGTGAAATATGTAACATCTCGTTATCCCATGTTAGGGGTTAGAACCCTAGAATAGTGTATATGAGAGATTGTTAAGAAGTTAGAAAGTACATTTTATGCTCATACATAGTATATCATACACACACCAGTGAATATTAATTATTCCACACATTAAAATGATTGTACATACATTCATTAACATTTTTTTGGGTATAACTGATTTATAAATGTGATTATATTGAGAATTGGGGATTTTATTTATTGAAAATTGATTTGGTGATAATAATTGATGATCTAGAATTTTTGGTGAAATTTTGGGTATTTTTAAACTAGAAAAAATGTCAAGTGGCAAGACAATTGATAAATGGTAGTTGAAATAAGAATCAAATGGTAGTTGAAATTTTGATAAATGACTTCGGGATTTATTGACAAGTTTCATTAAAAATTGGGAGGCAATTGAAGTAGAAATTGAAGTTGATTGAATTAGTTAAATAAGATAATCTAGTTTAAACCTATAGAGATTGGACATATGGCAAGTGACACTTGTCACTTGCCAACCCATGTCTTTATCCCACAATTCTCTTAATTACTTGGAAGACAATTAAATTGTCTTAAATCTTGCTTTCTTCTTCTTCTTCTTCTTCTTCGTGGCTTTCTTCTTCACCTTCTTCATGAATTTTCTCACCAATGTCCATTTAAGTTGAACCTAGCTCTCTCATCTTTCGATTACTGCTCTCACCTTATTGTCTTCTTCATTTGCCACAAGAAAACCTAAACCTCCTAACCTCCATGATGTTGTACATGGGTTGTATGAGAAGCTAGGGCTTCTTAGTGTTCTTGAAGATTTTGAAGCTAAATCAAGTAAGTTATACTTTAATCATCATGGGTAGTGTTAAATGAAGCTAATATGGTGAGTAATTTGAGATTGATGACTTGATCATAAAATTATATGTGTGAATCGTGAGTGATGAAATGTGCATATAAATGTCTTGTTTCTGCATATAAGATGATTAACCTTTCATAAGTTGTTGTAAAGATGAGTTTGAACTTGAAAGATTATTAACATGGTGTAGAAAGAAGTGCAGAAATTATGGCTTGTAAATTGGATATTTATGTTATGATTTCTTAGTATATTAAGTGAATTTCTTTGATTGTTTTAGAGATGAATTAACATGAGTATAGAGCTAACAAAAAGGAGATGAACTAATATGAGTTTAGAGCTAATAAAAAAGACTACTATGGTGTTTTCAAATGAGATAAATTAAGGTGATATTTAGGAATCAAATGAAATGAAGGTGAAAAATGAAGTGGGACATGTGTAGAAAATATAAGATGAATGTGTATATGAATATGTTCTGTTTTGGTGTGTAATAACGTGAATGTTAGTAATTGTAATAGAGATGAAGTAGAGTGAGTTAAAAGAGAAAGAAAGGGA
>JANZLD010000001.1:8925257-8937809 GCA_026413575.1 Erythroxylum carthagenense
GAATTGTACTTTCTAATTTCTCAATAATTTCTCATAATACACAATTCAAGTCTCATCAAGGGTAATGAGATGTTACATTATCCCCCTTGAATTGTGTTTTCTAGTTTGTTTCCCTGCAATCCTCATTCTATTTGTCCATTCAATTCTTAAAAACTGCGGATATTGTCATAATCAATCAAGATGTCAATAGGTTAATTCATGATATTTCCTTAAACCAACATCAATTATCCCTTATTTCTCTTCTTCAAGGTTTTGATATAGGCCATTTTTATACTCTAGTTCATTTACACCATTAATCTAGAATAAATGCTTGCACTAATGAACTCTAGTGTAGACCTTGTCTTAATTGAAATAAAGACCCTTGGTTCTTCAATCTCTATTTCAATTGATGTTAATCTTTTAAAGGCTTTCTAGGTTATGGGAGATGTTATAGCTATCGTGCGCTTTGGAGTGGTGGTGGATTACCTTATGGATCTAGGGTGATTATAAAACTTGGGTAAGCCTATGGCACTTACTAGATCTCTTAAGATGTGATGCTCCACTTATACTTTAAGATAATCATAAAGTCCAATGATGAACATTTCAACTTCCTGTTCTGAGGTAAGTGACTTAGCCCTAACGACGAGCTGCTCAAAGCAACATTAATATTCTTCTAATATTCCTATTTTCCTTAACTTGCATAATTCTCCTAATTTGTTGTTTTAAAATGTAGGAGAAAAACAAAGATGACATTATTTCTTAAGTTTCTCCTGCGTAATGCCATACCAATCTCGATCTATCTTTAGGAACTAAAACTATAATTCATTATCTAAGTGGCAAGAATGCAATTCCCACTTTCTCATCCTATATGTTTTGTTGATGGAAAAAATATAAGTCACAATAGCTTAAACATGCCAAGGGGTCTTGTTTCCCATCATAAAATGGGAAATCCGTCTGTAGCAATCCTGGATAGGTTATTGTCCGGGATCTATACCATTAGAGCATGTTCTCTTAGGATTTGGTTAACATTGATAACTTTTGTCCTTCACAATGAGCAACGGTAAGGTCATGGGATAACTCCTCTATTTGAGCAGTAAATTACTTTTTATTTAATCTTTCTCTTTCTTTATCCTCCTAATACATCTTTAGAAAGTCTTTGAACTATGATTATAGGCTATTGGAAAAGTCAACCCATTTTTTTGGATACAAGAGGCCCATTTTTTTGATCGACTTATAAGTTAATAAACTAATAAATTAACTTATAATTCTTGTAATAAATGTTGCTTAAAGGATTTTCAACTTTGACGACCTAAGGTGAAATTTGTTAAGGGCTCGTTTAAAAGAACCTTGGGATCTTATAAAAGCAAATGTTTAGGGAAAGATACTTCTTACTTCCATATGATTCCAACTTTACATTTATACACAAAGAAAATCAAAGTTACTTCCTCTCTCCCATTATTTCGTTACCATAAGTTCAATAACATTTCTACGAACCACTTGCTCATTATTATCGCATAAATTTAACTAATAAAACTGCTAACAACAACATGAATTTGACTAAATCAATAACAAACATATCCCAATTGGAATCCAAACACTATTAAGTCACTTTGATCAAGCATGAATCACCCTACTTTTTCCATATCTTTAATAAAATTTTTCTATCCATAGATTCGCACAATGGCTGATAACATGAGTCTATAATTTTGATTAATTATTAGATAGGATTACTGGTGAATCAAATTACCATACAGATGCAAGGCTTTACTATCTATTTTTGGAATCTCAACTACTACTTCTTAGCCCCACGATTTCCTAATCAAAGTTAGGAGAAGATGCTGTTAATTTCTTAGTAATTCTTTCAACTGCAATTATGTATTTCCCTAATTACCTTTCACTTGATTCCAAATTCCATAAGCCTTATTTACATCTTCCCCTATAGACGACTCTGTAACTTTAGTTAGAAAAACCACGAGTAGAAGTTGCTCGGGTTTAGAGGGTTTTAACCTACAAAATCATACATAGAATAGATAAAAGCAAATAATAGGTCTTATGGGAGCATAGTTAAAGAAACACAAAAGGATGGGTCGAATCAAAGAGGGAAAAAACTAGCAAAAGGAATGAACCACCTTTGTAAGTAGTTTACTTCTATGAATGATAAAATCCAGTGTGGCCTGCAATCTCCCCAGATAACATCTCAGACTCACTAACTAACTTCATGCTTTTGAAGATTGCAAGTTCTGATTTCCTATAAGCAGATGCTAGCTTATATAAATTGGCTTCTTTTTGTTTCATAACTAATAGAGATTCTCTAATAGTAATCATATTTTTCCACCTAAATTCATATAGAATTCCATGTATAAGCTCCCAATAACTATAATCCTTTTGTACATGAAATATTGTTCTTCCTTCTATCTATTATCTCTAATTAACCTTACACTTATGGCATATAATGTTCATACATAATTGACCAAGGAAGACCAATATTTAGCTTCCTTTTATTATAGATTCATTTGACTTCGAATATTCCTCCTCTAGGTAAGCAACCAAGAATACCATCAAGTGAATTACTATGCCAACCAAATTGCTCTTCAAAATATATGGTAAATCCAAAATAAGTTCACCTCATAACCAATGATGCCTTTACCGATCTATAGCAGTTACTTCGTAGGTTACACCTTATCTCACAATCCTTCTTTTAGTTGCTTCAGTAATATGTGCTCTAGAGGCAAATACTTTCTCATAAAAAAGTTCAAATCAAAGAACTATTAAAGATGTTAATAGTTAGCTTGTCCCTCCTAAGGATAATCCATTAATCTGAACATTGAGGAATATAAGATTGGGTAAGACAAGCAAGAAACAACAATGAAGATGGGGATAGTCAAAAGATAAAGCCAATAATAAGGTGGAAAATTTTATATAGATTTTAACCCCATATCTTCTCTTTAGGGGAAGCCATTTTGCTGTTCTGTGGTAAAAATCTTATAAGTCTAGTGATGCAGTTATTGATCATTATCAAGAAATTTGGATGATCAAAGGCAAATTTATATAGATGCACAATTTTACATAATGTAGAGACTACTTAAAATAATAGTTCCAAGCCAATTAAATAGCTTATATCAGGGGAAGGAATATAGGGGAATTCTTAGCATATGAGCTCTTTAAAAATTACTAGAAGATTGACACCATCAAATGTTATGCCATAAAAATAGATTTTCACAAGGCTTTCATTCTAATCAAATGGGAATTTATCATTTATCCCTTGGAATTTTTTGGGTTTTCATAAAATTTGTCACTTGGATTGAACAATGTTTATAAGTATAACTACATCTTTTATTGTCCTACTGAATGGAAAACCATCCAAGGTATTTAAAAAATAAGGAAGAGGGTAAGGTAAGGAGACCTATTGTCATTATATTAATTCTTAATTTGTGTAGAGGTGCTAACTAGACGCACTAATCATAACATCATAATGGATTTCTCTTCCAGATTTCATAATAATTGTGGCAAACTAAGATTGTTCAATTTTTCATTTGCAAATGACTTGCTTATATTTTATAGGGTTGATAAAAGCTCATTTACCACTATAATGAGTTCATTACATTTATTCAACAAGTTTTTAGGTCTCATTTTAAACCAGGATAATAAATTTTTGTTAATATCAGTCGACGCAAGTCAACAAGCATAATAACTCTCTACAATCTCTAGACTAAAGATCAAAAACCTCCCTTTCACATATTTAGGTGCCTTATCACAACCGAATGGCCATCATTTGGAAATTATCAACCTTTATTTGATATGTTTGAGAAAAGAATTTTGCATTAGTGTAACAATAATTTAACATATGCAAGGAGGTTACAACTTATCAAGTCTATTCTAAATAACTTACATATTTACTGGACTTCTCAAATGGTATCACAAACAACCTATAAAATCCCTAGAAATAATGGCGAAAATCTTTTTATGGACTGATGGTGCATATAAGAAACTTTGTGATAGAGACAAATAGGCTGGTATAGGATTTACTAAAAAGGAGGGAGGCCTAATACTAATATAGATCACCAACAAAGTGTTATTTACTAAAAGAATTTGGAAGCTCCTCATAGATAAAGAGGCATTTTGAGTGCTGTGGGTTCACACACACTATTTAGAGAATAATAACCTATAGAAAATTAGGCTTAGATCTAACACTTCTCGGACTATAGTGTAAATTTTTAAGCTAGGGAAAATTTTATATTAGGAAATTAAACACAAGACTTGGAATCGAGAAAATACATAGCTATAGTTTGATAATTGGTATAAGTTGGGAAATTCATACCTAAGCTTTTCACCTAAGTCATATGCTTAATCTGAAAGCAAACGTTAAGGAGCTTATAAACGGCAACGTATAGCATATCAAATTCAGAGGATTCTATACTTTAAAGACATTTTACTATGTATGATCTAAATAAACACCAAAAGGATTGTATTGGGTGGTAAAGAGACCAAAATAACAAACCATGCTACCAAATATTCATAGATATTTCACCTAAGGTACATAGGAGTAAGCTGGTATAGTTTAAACAAAACCAACCTAAGATGTCTTTTATCTTGTGGCTTACTATAAGGACCAAATTAAGCACTCTAGGTAGAATCATAAGTTCAAGAAGAACTAATCCAATTTTTAAAATTTAAATAATCAAATTGAATCAAGAGACCATATTTTTTTTAAATATGACTATTCAAAGATGTTATGTCTGAACATTTAGACTCTTTGCAATCATTATTGTATAGAGAATGAATCAGATAACATAGTGTCATATGCTTTAAGGAGGCATAACTAAAGGAAGAGGGTTATACTATGTTTAAAATAACCTTAGGATGTTACATTTATACTATTTGGAGGGAAAGAAATGAAAGAATATTGAAATGCAAGAGTTAGGATCAACATATTTCTTGTCAAAGTACATTTTTTTATAAGTCATTATGGCTAATATAGAAAAAATATCCCATATTAAGAGATCTAGCTAAAAGATGGAATCAATAATAACTAAATAGAATGAAGAAGGAACATCCTCAATATAAGGGAGTATGGACTCACGATGGAATTTAACATAATTATCATAAGAAGATTATTTGATGCTTGTTTGGTGAAGAAACTATGATCTGAGCAGTAGTAGATAGCCCAGAAAAAGAGTTAAGAGTAAAAGGATATAAGAGACTTTGTTATATAAGGAAAGAATATAAGTTAAAGTTCACAAGACATTTTATTGTATAAGGAAAATAATAGGAGCATATATTCTTCTTAAATTATTGTAAGCACTTGAGTAACATGAGTTTTTTCAAGACTCAAGTTTATAACTCTATTAGAAGCACTCTTTTTTTAATCTATTTTTTAATTTATAAAAGAATAATGTTGAAAAAATAATGTATATATTAGTTAAAAATTATCATTAAAATAAATAACACAAATTGTTATTTTTATGAATTATTTATTTAGAAATTAGAATTATTTTTTTAGATTTTCTCACTTGTCAAAATTTGAAAAATTAGTTAAGTAAAACTTCACCCAACATATAGCTCTTGCCTTTAATGGCTTCCCAATATAAGGCTTTTAGGTTTGCTTGCTTGTAAAATACTCCTCTCCTTATTGCCTACTTGTTTCCTTGCATTTTGGTGTCCCTTCATCTCTATTCCTTATCTCTGCTTGGTTCTACCTCCCATTTTGACTTTCTCTCTTCAACTTTAGCTTAAGGGTAATATTGTCCTTCCACTCCTTAGTCTTTTTCTAGCTAGTAGGTCCTTTCTATTTTAGGAACTATTATTGAAATTTTTTTAACCTCTCTTTATGGATGTTGTAACTATTATCCTTGCCCAAGTTATTAGCTTGGAAAAATATTTTAATAGGTGGCGATTTGGTCATATTTTGAGGCCCATATTTAATGCAATTATTTTTATTTGAGTATTTTTATTGTTTTTGGTGCCTAAGTTGTTTATATATATATTTTTAAGTCTAATTCATTCATTTGGAGTGAAAGAAATGAATTCAAACAATATTGGAGCAATTTATAGCTATTTTGACTAATTTATGAAGTTCATAACAAGTATATGACATTGTTAAAAGAGTGTGGAGGTGTGTTGATTAATTTCTATAAAACAAACTTATGTTGATAAGGAACATGCCTATGCTAGGTGATGAATAGGTCATGTTGACAAACATGCCCATGTTTATGCATGTGTTGGCATTGGAAATGCGTCACACATTTTTTTGAAGAACACGACCATCAACAAGCCTGTGTTGACACTTGTGTATCTTCCATGATCATTATTTTTAGAGTGGATTTTCATCAATCTAGGTTGAAGTTATTGAAGATTAAAGGGACATCAATCATGTTATCCTTGATTTTTGATTTTCTCTTTAGTTTTGGTGATTTATTCGATATAATTATAAACTAAAATCTTTATGTAATTTGTATTAGATGAACTTTGGGATGGACTTTGTAGTGATTTTATTTTATTTTAATTGACTATTTAGTTTCATTCATATTTAATTATGTGTTCTTTATTATTCTTGAATTCATATTGTTGGTACAGTGATTTAGGTGTTATTTCACGCAATTAAGATTGAGAAATCCTTTATATGAATAGTTTTAGCATAATTAAAAGGAGTTATATACAAACTTAAAGATAGGTCAACATAAATCTTTCAGATTAGGTTTAAACTTAATAGTGAAATTCATAAATCAATTAATCAATTCTAGGGGCTTTAATTAGAAAGAGAATTTAATTAATCAACCTAAGAATATGTGTCAATATTCTTGAGAAATATATTAGCATAATTGACGAATTTTCGTGGTTTAATGAACTTTAGATTGATTTGATTTCTAAAATCATTATTCCATAAGAAGTTCTAGGAATATTTGAATTCTAGGTACAATTGTTTTATTGGATAATTCTTCATTTTTTTCCATTCTAGTTTATTAATTATGATGCCATATTTTTAGTTTATTTCTTTTATTTGAATTTGATTAATCAATATCACTTTAATTATCGGTTAGATAATAGGAAAACAATTATGATTAGTAATTATAGTCTCTGTAGGATCACTAAATGGTACTCAAAGTCCTACACTATAGCACAATAGTTGCACTTACCTTGGATAATCTATAAAGGAAATGAGTTATATATAATCATCATACTAATCAACTAAGTTTTTAGCATTATTACTAAATATTAGGATATTAGGAATTCTTGATTTTTATTAATCTATCAATTATTTTCCTTTCTCATTTATTCATTTATTTTCTTTTTATGTTTATTTATTTTTTCTTATAGCTCTTTATCTTGAGCTTATGTTTCTAGCTTGTTTACAAGATTTAGATGTTCGTTATTATCATAACCAAACATAATAGAAGGATGGGGATGACAATACCCTTAGGGAGATTACGGTATACTATCATTTATGATAGCCTGACGAGCTTAGAATAAGAGGCATAGTGACATATATTTAGAAGCTCAATATGTATTCATAATGAGTTGTGACATTTATGATGGTGACTGCCCAAATCATGAATGTCAAGCATAAGGTTATATATGGGAGTATCCAATTTATGTAACAAACTAGCTTCGAAACACCCAATACAAGAATACTTATAATCGAGAGTGGAGTAGTTATCACAACTTTTCATGGAATGCCCAAGTTTTTGTTGAATTTGTAAAACAATAGTAATATAAGGAGTATCAACGTCTCAAGTATCTCCTTATAAAATTTGTTACTTTAACAAAGACTGCCATTTATAAAATTAAAGAGTTAGGTGTTTTATCTAGAGATGTTGACTTAGATTTGAGAGACCATATGAATATGAAAACTTTACGGAGTGGGGAGTAGCTAGAGGCTGAAGAAAAGGAGGAAGTTGCTATTTAAGAAGAGAATGAAGTTAAGAAAGCAAAAGATGAAGAGGAGGAGCTAAATAAAGAGGCCATTGAGGAATTATTGGCAGTTGTCATAAGCACGAAGGGCTCGAACTTTCCTAATAACAACTGTCTGAGTCAATCAAAGAGAATTGATGGATTTTCTCAATCTTATTAATTTGAAACCATATATCCTTGTTATATTGTAGTATGTGGCCTATTTTCAATTTTAAAAAACCCTTATTTAGGAGGAAAATTTAAAACAATTCATTAGTTATAAATCTTTGCTAAGTTAAAATGAAAATGTGAATTCCATGAAAAATGCTCCTTAGAAGGCGACCCAAATTTTATTAGTAATTTTGTTTCAATTGATTTTATTATAAGTTTTTAAGTTTTAATTTCTGTAGTATATATGATACTATAGAAATTAAAACTTAAAAGCCATATATATATATATATGGATGTTACTTTTCATCTTTTATGCATCAGGTATGTTGTAGAATTTAACATTGGAAAGTAGGTGAAAATATGCTTATGTTCCTCTATATTCCCATGTTAGGCAAAATCCCGACCATGTTTCACATAGAGATGAGGTGTCAAAAAGTTACAGAAAGATATATAGGCACCAAAATTGGTGACTATATTGTTGTAAAATCATTGAAGGTCACCTGTACACCCACCAGCATGCCCATGTTGTCAAAACTAGGTAAGTTTTAAAGAAATAGAAAGAAACATGACTACAAAATTACTCGTGTTGAATTATGTCTTCTTTTACTTGTTTTACAAAAAGTTATAAAAAGATACACACCTAATAATAAGCCTTTGTTAGTAGCCACGTAGATTTTAGGTGTTTTAATTTTATTGTTAACATTATCATGTTAAGTCCCAATGCAACCATGTAATTTATCATCTTATTTTTGCTTTAACACGATCAAGATATATGCCCATGTTCTTACTTTTGTTCAACCCTATCATAACATATTTAACAAACATGCTTATGTTAAAGCTTAATATGCCTATGCTCTTCTAAAATTAAACCCTGATTTGTTTAACACAAGGGAGTTACACACCCATGTTACCACTTATATTAAGCAAAATATTTTTAAAATCACTCCCTACTACCTAGAAACTTCCTTTTTCACTTTCTGTCCTATTTCTCTCCTCTAGGGCATGATCCCCTACCCCCTTATGCAAAAATAAACCTTCAACTTATTTTTTTTAAAAATTCAATTTAGGGCATGTTTAAACTCTGTTTCTATTATTCTTAGCTGATGACTAATTTTTAGGGAAAATAGGTATGAGAATCACTATTGTGGTTTTTTTAAGTTGTTTGGGGTTAGTGATATGATTAGAAGAGTTTTGAGGGTTCAATTGAATTTGAATTCAAATTTTCTACGGATTTTTGAGTTATTTGGAACAAATTAATGTGAAATTAAATCTCTAGGGGGTTGTTGAATGATTTTGTATGAATTCAATTATGCAATTGTTTATGCTATGTATGAATTTCATTTTTATTTTCCTTTTTATTAGTTTGATTCCATTATATTAGGTAATTTTATTTTGTCTGTGTTTTATTTAATTTGCTAAGGGTGTTTAGTGAACTAATTTTATATTTTGTAATTAATTGTTATTAGGGATTATTATTTAACTAATTTGGATATTTTAGATTGTTAATGCCATTAAATTATATAGTTATGGATTAATGTGATTTTTTGTTATTAATCCATAACTAATTGATTATAGGATTACATTATGGTGTGTAGTTTGTCATTGTTTGATTAACTTAAACTTTTCCTTTTGTTTTTAGTGATTTTTTTAAAATTTCATATTGCAGGTAACAATGATGAAGAGAGAAAATATACCATACCAAAGGTGGGAAAAGGAAGTGCCTAGGAAGTGGAAAAGTGGTGAGGGTGTTTCGTAACAACCACCCTGATATCCAGAACCAACACAGTCTACACTAGTAACACAACCCATGCTTAATTTCACAACATTGGCTTATATTGTTTGGCATGAGAGATTGAGTTCCAAGCCATATACCCAGAGCTGATGCATTTATCAGGTGGTGATGAGTCAGGATCTTAGATACAAGCTGATGCTTAAGCTTTTGGCCACATTCACCTTAGAGAAGTGGCGTTACATCTAGTATGTCAACCATACCATCCAATTTTGAGTGCTTAGGGAGACACATAGTTTGAGCTACATAAGATTCTCACTCTACATAGGCCTATGCTCAAAAGTGTACATTACTACTAAAAAGTGTATAACATTGCCAATATAGTTTACTCTTAAGGTTAACAAGAAGTCATTTTGGCGCACTATCAGTAGAGAGTGGTCTTATGAGCTTACAAGGTCTAAGGCAACACAATTGAGATCCCTTGTAATAAGATACATGTATTCACTGCTTAGTCATGTAATTAGTAGCAGAGGAGATAATACTAATGTGTTGGGGAAGGTAGATAAGTTCTCCCTATATAGTATAATTGAGAGAGTCTCCATCCACCTAAGACACACCTAGGCTTAGTTCTTCAAATACTAGGCATATAATTCCGTAGTTGAGCTATCTGTGTGGGCCTATACATTGCCAAATTGATCAGAGGCATATGCCTATTGAAGTGGCTACTTATAGGCATGACAGGCTGACCTGAAGTCAATGGGCCAGGGTTGTCTAGCCTAACCTAACTTACCTTTAACCTATTGGGCCACAGGTTGGCTCGACCTGTGAGCTTGGACTGCCAACCTGTGGCCCAACAAGTTAAAGACAAGTTAGGTTAGGCTAGACAACCCTAGTTGGGACTGCCAACCTGGCCTGGCTTGACCAATTGCCATCCTTAGCTACTTGAGATGTGGTTAGTACGTCGTATGGTACCGGCTCGGCCCATGATATGTCCCTAGCTACTTGAGATGTGGTTAGTACACCATATGGTACTTTTTAAGTTTATCATACTGAAATCAATAAGGATAATCCAAAGGAGGCCGAGTTAATAGGGGTAACTTATATTCTAATGGGAGCTTAGTAGCTTGCAATTATAGATATAGCAAAAGAAGATTACCCCAATATACAAAAGAAACAACTCGGATAAGATGCTCTGCCACTATAATCTTTATTAGCAATAGAGTGATAGGATGACTCGTCAGCTTACATAGGTACTCTTAGCTGACCTTCTACGCAACTCAAGATTGCCTAGTTAGGGTGGTAAATATGTTAGATTCTAAAAGTTCAGTGGACTATCAGAGAGGGACAATGAGATTTAACTGAGCGAGTAGTACAACTGAAGGCACATGATTAGTGGATAAAGGAGGTACTTGTGCAAATCGCAAAACACTTGGGAATTGTGGTTCCACCTTTACTAATGAGAGCCACTACATAATAACTAACTCCTTAATATTGATGACACAGTTCTAACGTAGACAACATCCTACGATACTTATGAGCCTAACATCTTTTTTCCATACAAATAGATCCCTAGATAGTGACATAGTAGAAGCATATGACCAAATATTAGACTCTTTATCTAATATGATTACTCAGATCTTAAGATATTCTAAAAATGTTTGACATGACAATTTCTATCTTTAATTTCTATCTTTATTTATTTTTCTATATTATTTTGTTTTGATTGTTAGCAAAATATTAACCTTGCTAAATTAACTTTATCTTGTTCATTCTTTTTCTTTTTATTGTTTATTGTTAATATATTAAACCATATATTTTTCATATATATAGCTAGTTTGTCTTTCTTTTATTTTCTTGCTATTGTTTGATGTTTAAATTTGTTTTATTTTACTTTTACAAAGATGACTGATAATTGATGGAATTCACACTATAAATACAAATTTTTATAATAAAAACCAGGGAAATGCTAGTTCACTTTACCTTTTATTCATATTAATTATTTTCCAATTCTTTTTTGTGCTTTATTATGTACATTACGGACAATGCAAATCTTTAAGCGTGGAGAAATGATATTTTAATTTTTTATGGATTTAATAATTACTCAAGCATATTTTAATACGTATTTATTGATTCTTTCTTTATAAATATCTCTAATTTGTCAATTCTTATCTTAAAGCATCTTGAGTTTTTGAGAGTCGTTGAATTAAGCTATAATATGAAAGGATGAAAGCACGACTAGATGAATTTTTTTTGCTACATTATGAATGAATGATTTGGCTATCAATTTGGATGAGTGCTTAGAATTTTTCACAAATAAGCCTAAATTATAAGGTTTTGAGTTTATAAGCATTCATTATCATTATATTATGTTGTATTATCTTTTTGTGTATGAATATTATACATAGTTAGATGATTCTAGAACTTCTATTATGTATGTTGAGACCACTTCTTTAAATTAGAGACATTAAGATGAAAACTCACCTAGTTTACACTTTTATTGAGCCCTTTTTCTTTGATTTTACCACATCCTATTTTTATCCTTTAGGTGTAACCAAATTTAAACCTTTGCCTTTTCTTGAATTATTTAAACCATATTACAAGTTAAACAAATATTTTTGTTATTGTCTTAATATTTATTTTTACACCCTAAAGGATTGTTTTTACTTGATTGTATAACAATTTGATTATATTAAGAAGTGTCAATAATAAGGAAAGGTATTGGACCCCGAATCTTTTTGGTAAGCTAGGATTATTAAATAAGGATTTTTGAATGATTATTCATGAGA
>JANZLD010000001.1:8947656-8967181 GCA_026413575.1 Erythroxylum carthagenense
ATTGGGCTAGATTGAATTAAGTTGTCGGGCTTTTATTATATGAGATATAATGGGTCGAAACTTATTGGGCTTTAATGGGATTAGGTTTTCTCTATAAATAGAGGAACTTAGGTCTCATAAGAGGTGACACCATTGTGATACGAAACCCTAGCCACCATCTGAGAGAAAATTGTGTGATATTCGAAAAGAGTTTCAGGACGAGTTAGCACACGATAGCCGCAACCCAGATCGTGCATACTCGTGTGGATACCGGTAGAGGACATTCGCGTGTAGCAGTGTCTATGAATCCAAAAAAGCAACCACCAATCCGTGTCAAAAAGGTATTTTCGTGCATCCTATATGTTTTCGGTTATACATCGTGTTGTGTTATGATCTTTTCCGCAGCGTATTGTGAATACTCGGGCCATACGCGTTCCAATAGTTCTAGTATCATGTTTCTTTCTTTTTTCCCCTTTCCTTTTGTATAAGTTCCTAGAGTTGGAGTTGATGAACCAATCTCATTATTAATATTTCCAATTTCTTGATTGACAGTAAAGTCTTCAAAAAACTTATCATCAAGATTGGAATCAACTAGGCTTTTTCTAGACGGCACATAAGCATCATTTGGTATAAAACCTGAAGAAGGTGCCCAAGCTCCTTCCCCTGTAGCTGTAACATCTTTAAATAAAATATTCAGCTGCTCCATATGTTTCAAACCTTTAGTTCTAAATTTGACAACCTCGGGATTTTCCTACAATAATATTGTTTAAGTTATTAAACTATCAAGTAAAATTAGAACATTATAAATCTAAAGCTTAAATGCCTACCTTCAATTTCTTTTCCCACCATTCGTCACTTACATCAATAGTTTGATTAGTAGGATTCCATCCTAGTCTAGTTTCCTTACCTACTAAATTTGTCCAAAGATGTCAATCCTTTTTTAATCCATCCTACTTATTCTTAAATTGTTTATATTCATAATTCTTTTTAGTTTCATGAGCAAACTTTGAAACTATATTTTTTCATCCAATCTTGTTAAAGTGACTATTTGGTCGATTTCCAGCTAATGTCTCTTCCACAAAAATTTTGATTAGAGTTTAAAGAGTTTTATCATTTCACTCCGCTTTTACGCTTTTTTTCAATTTATCCCCATCTTGAATATCCTGACTTGGATTTGACATTTTCTATCAATAACAAATGATCCAGAAAGCAAAATCCCCGCTACATGTAACAATTAATTTAGCAAGTATAAGAATTATATAGACAAAAGCATAATAAGCTTGAAATGTTTTGTGAACTCGGTATTAAAAGCATAACAAGAATGACATAGATAAAAGCATAATAAGCATAACCGTTTGATTATTTAATGCAAAAGAGGAAAGATGAGTACAGTTTTCTAATGTACAACATTCTGATCTATAGTAGTGATCATTCTCCTCCAGCAAATCTTTTTGAAGGTTAGGGCACATAGAGTGGTGCCCATGTTGACATAATGGGAAATTTTGCTTTAGTTTAGGGCATTATGAGGGTGGCAGAGAGGATTTGGGAGATGGTAGAGTTTATTAAGATATCTTTAAATAGTTTGACAAGATCAACCTATAAGTATAATTACTAGTGGTATGTGGTTCCTCATTATGGTGAATCAAAGTGTAAAGTTTAGACTGCAATTTTCTTTTAATCGTTGGCATCATTCGTTTTCTATATAACTTCCTATTATAGTTATGTTGTCTTAGAGTTTGCTTCTTTGTTTGGGCTTCGAACTGTGATACCAATGTAATTTTCTGTTTCTTTCCCATGTACCCTAAAGAAAGAAATGATCTTTCTGTAAGTTTCATGATCTGCTTATGAGAATGCATCACTCAAGTTTTGTTCTTATTGTGATACTGATATATGGTTTTGGAACTTATTCATCTTTTTCATACAGAGACATGGCTCCTAGGAACTTCTTAATGATCTAAAGGAAATAGCCAACTATGGCACTTGTGCCTCTTCTCTCCTGTGCCTTCCCCTAAATATCATACCATCAAACAAGGCATCTTAATACTTCTACATAACCAGAAGTAAGCTAGCAATGCTTTGGATGCAGGTCTAGAAACATTGTCGACCGAGTTGCAGTAGTGATTAGTTATTTCTTAGATGTATGGTTCTTATTTATTTAAGTACAACCCATATCTTGGACTATTTTTAGTAATTCTTTTTCCAGAAAAAAACTTGATGCAGAGATGAAGTTCTTATATGTTTAATGATGTTGGAGTTGTAGAACATGTAATTCCTATAATCACCTTGAGCTAAATATGTTTTCTTTTAGTTTAGAGTTGCTAATATGTCAAATTATTTATTTAAAACGCGTACTTGATGGATTAAGATGGTGAATCACTTGACAAACTAGATTTGACCCAAATGTTTGACAGTCCATTTTTGCTTGAGTCTTCTAATATTGGAAAGCTTTTTAACCCTATTGAACATAATGAACTGATTAGTCTCATTATTAACCATACACAGAAAAAGGAAGGTGGAAGAATGAACAAAGAGGTTACTAATCTGGACAAAACATAACAGAAGCAATGGAGAACAATGTGAAGATAAAGAAGGAGAGAGTTCAAAAAATGCTAGAGCAGTTGGGGTTGATGTACGTTGAAGAAGAAGAAAAGGGCGAGACTGGTTCTATTAATGTGAACAATGGAACCCCCATAGACGACGGAGTTCTAGTGGAGGAGGTGTTTAGCATCTTAGAAGGCGGTACAGGTAGCCATGAACTGTTGCGTCAAGCTTTCAAGATATTTGATGAGGATGGAAACAGATACGGAGATGCGATGGAGCTGAAAAGAGTGTTACAGTGCTTCAAACTGGACAAAGGATGGGATATTAAAGAGATTCAGAACATGTTGAGAGTTGCATACTTGAATTTGGATGGCAAGGTTGATTTTAATGAGTTTGAATTGATGATGAGTTAAGTCTCACCAGAAGAGATTGAGAGTTCAAATTCAATTACATAAAAGCTTATGCAGGAACTAAGCAATAAAGTTCTTGAATCTTTTCATGTGAATAACATGATTACTAATGCAAACATTGATATTAAGAAGACAATGAGCAGATGACACAACCCAAAACACCCACAAAATAATCCCTAATATTCAACTTCAGCATACGCAAACCAGAAACTACAAATCATACCAGAAACTACAAATCAAAAATTAATCGAAAGGCAAGTTTTGCTCACCTGTGGTGGGTTTGCAAAACAACTATGCAAAAGATTCCTTTGAGAAGATGAGTGCATCCCTTAAGAAGTTCTCTTGAGAAGATGGGTGTGTCCCTTGAGAAGTCAGTGGTCACTTTTTCCCTTGTGAAGATGGGTTTGCAAAACAACCTGAAGAATCAGATCTTAAAACTAAGGTAGCTTAGAAAACCAAAGGACGAAAGACAAAGGTGTTTGTTTGCGATATAAACATAAACGTTGGAAAAATGTCTACCCAAAAAAGCTAACATGAGGGACTTTTTTGAAAAGTTCCAAATTTGAGCTTCTTAAAAAGTTATATTTTAGCTGCCAAAAAAATTATATCTATTAAAAAAGTAATTTTCCAGTTTACAGCCAAATAGTCTGTATTAGTAGAGATTTTAGACAAGTATAGGATACAAATAGCCTATATTCAGGAGATCAAGTGGGCAGGAGCTAGAGCAAAGGAGATAGGGGTTTCAAACTATGATTTTCGGGAAGCTTGCGGAAATGAAATGGTATAGGTATCTTGGTGGTAAAAGAACTTATAACTCGTGTAGTGGGGATCACAAGGGTTAACGACAGGATAATGGTGGCAAAAATAGCTTTTAGCAATGTGGTTCTCAATGTGGTATATGCGTATGCTCCGCACGTGGGTTCAGATAGACAACAAAAAAGTGTATTCTGGGAGGCGCTGGATGGGGCGATTTAACAAATCTCTAATAATGAGTAGATCCTCCTTAAAGGTGATTTTAATGGGCATATAGGAGTGGATTCAGACGAAGATACAAGGACCGATGGGGGTTTTGGACACGACACTGGAAATGAGAGTGGGATTGCTCTTTTGGACATAGCCCTAACATATGAGTTAGTAATAGCAAATTTCCTTTTTAAGAAAAACGAAGCGCACTTGGTGACACTCTAGAGTAGCACAAACAGGACACAAATTGACTATTTCATGGTCAAGAAAAGTGCTAGATCATGGTGCAAAAATTGCAAATTGCTTCCAGCCGCATGCATTTCGACTCAACATAAACTATTAGTTTTGGATTTGGTAATTAAGGGATGGAGGTCACAGTGCTTTACCACGCAATGTCGTAAAATTAGGTGGTGAAGGCTGAAAGGGGACAAGGTGGCACATTTTAGGACTCAAGTTCGGGTTAATACAGCATGGTCGGTGTGTGGGGATGCAAATCGGATGTGGGAGGGTGTAGCTTCTGTGGTCCTGGCTATTGCCACAAAAAACTTAGGGGTATCCAAAGGGATATTCAAAAGGTAAGGGGGAGGGCGGATGGAATCTTGGTGGTAGTCGGGCGAGGTTCAGGGGATGGTTAAGGTGAAAAGGAGAGCTTATAAAGATCTTCTGGCAAGTACAATAGAGACGGAGCGAGAAGTCAATAGAGTACGATATAGACTGACAAAACAAAAGACAAAGAAAACTGTCTCAGTGGCTAGAGGAGAAGCATATGAGAATATGTACAGAGAATTGGATACGTTAAAGGGAGCATAAAAGATTTTCAAGCTAGCACGAGATAGGGCACGTAGTACGTACGATTTCAACCAAGTTTGTTGTATACGTGATAAAGCAGAGCAAGTACTCACAGAGACCCAAGCCATCAAGAGGCGATGCAGAAATTCTTTTATGGCCTGTTTAACGTAGAGATAGTGGGCGACATAGAGTTAGGGAAACCCTCTATACCGGGGCATGTCCTTACCAGGTACATATGGGAAAGGGTCTCGAGGGGTGAAATTACAAAGGTTATGAGAGGGATGGGGAGCAAAAGAGCCATAGGGTCGGACGAGATCCCTATAGAGGTATGGAAGCGAATAGGAGTTGTTGGTATCGAGTGGTTAGTCCAACTCTTTAATGTAATCCTAGCGACAGCCAAAATGCCGGATGAATGGAGATTAAGTAGGTTGATCCCCTTATACAAAGGAAAAG
Organism: Erythroxylum carthagenense; assembly: GCA_026413575.1. Taxonomy (NCBI): domain Eukaryota; kingdom Viridiplantae; phylum Streptophyta; class Magnoliopsida; order Malpighiales; family Erythroxylaceae; genus Erythroxylum; species Erythroxylum carthagenense. Next base: position 8,952,792 of record JANZLD010000001.1, read on the forward strand.
GAGACATTCAACATTGTCATAACTATAGAGACATCAAACTATTGAGTTACACCATGAAACTATGGGAGAAGGTAATTGAAAAAGGGATCCGGAGAGTTGTTTCTGTGTCGGCCAATCAATGAGTTTATGCCTGGTAGGTCCACAACAGAAGCAATGCATCTACTTCGTAGACTCATGGAATGCTACAGGGAATGAAATCAGGATTTGCATATAGTTTTTATTGATTTAGAGAAGGTGTATGACAGGGTTCCTAGAGAACTCCTATGGAGGTGTTTGAAGGCAAATGACATTCCTATAACCTATATTAAAGTAGTTAGGGATATGTACAAAGGAGCATTGATGAGCGTAAAGATGATAGGAGGCGACACAGAAGCATTTTCTATCAGTGTTGGACTACATCAAGGTTTTGCTTTAAGCCCTTTTTTGTTCCCACTAGTGTTAGATGAAATTACTAAACATATACAAAGAGAGCTACCTTGGTGTATGTTATTTGCAGACGATATTGTCCTAGTGGATGAGACTAGGAAGGGGGTCAATTCCAAGCTAAAATGTTGGAGAGATACATTAGAACCGAAAGGTTTTAAGATGAGCAGGTCTAAGACGGAATATTTAGAATGCAATTTTTTCGAAAACCAGTAGGTACATGACGTGGCGGTTATAATTGGTGTTGACGTCATACCACAGAAATTGTGTTTTAAATATCTCAGGTTCATCATTCAGAATGATGGTAATATTGATGCCGATGTAGTATAGCGTATTATATCTGGATGGATCAAATGGAGGAGTGCGTCAGGGGTTTTATGTGATAAAAAAAATTCCTATAAAATTCAAGGGAAAGTTTTATAAAACAGTGATTCGTCTAACTATGCTATATGGGGTAAAGTGTTGGCCTGCCAAATGGCGACATACAAGACAGTTACTGGTAGCTGAAATGCGTATGTTTCGGTGGATGTGTGACATTACCAAAGAGATGGGGTTTGGAACCGTGTGGTGAGAGATAGACTATAGGTGGCTAGTGTGGTCGACAAGTTGAGAGAGACTAGACTTAAGTGGTTCGAGCATGTGCGCAGGAGGCTCTCTGATGCTCTGGTGCGTAGTTGTGAGAGTATAACTCTTTGTGAATACAAGAGGAGAAGAGGGAGGCTTTACAAGACCAGGAGGAAATTGATTAAGAAAGATTTGTCTGAGTTAGACCTTAATGAGATAGTAGCTAGAAATAGAAGAGCAGTGCCGGTCTTGGGCAAGGGCCAGTAGGGCACTTGCCCAGGGCCCATGATAAAGAGGGGCCCCAATTTCATATTTTAGTTTTTGAATAGCTTTGAAATATTTTGGCTTATAAATAGTTTTAAAATATTTAAATGTATTTATACCTTCTAATTTTTTTATTTTTATCAATATATATATTTAAAATACTCCAATTCAAAAATTAGTAGCAAAAAAATTTACGATTCTGTCTTCTAAGTTTTAAGCATAATTTAAAAGTAAAGTCTCTATTTTTTTAATGTATTTTTGCTCTTTATTTTTTATTTTTAATATTAAATATTAAATTTTGCTAATTTTTTTTCTCTATCACAGATATAATACTATTATATATGTTTGTGATATATTATGAAGCTGTTAGAGTTTGATTGTACTTGTATACTTCTTCCAGTTCCATACAGTTGAAATATTAGAATTTGTTCAAGCTGCAAATTATTATCCAAATATTTCAATTGCTTATCGAATTTTATTGACAATCAGTATGACTGTAGCATCAGCTGAGAGAAGTTTTCCAAAATTAAAATTATTGAAAATTTACTTGAGGTCATCAATATCACAAGCAAGATTGAATAGTTTAACTATGTTATGTATTGAGAAAGATATGTTGGATAATATTGTTAATGATTTTGTATCTTGAAATGTACGGAGAAATTGTTTTTTATAAATTATAATCCTCTGTATATTTGTTAGTGTTATGATCATTAAATATTTAGTTGATTATGTAAACTTGTAAATTGAGTCATTTATATTTTATACAAGCATATAAAGTTAAGTATATTGTCAATTTATTAGGGTCCTTTTTTTTATTTCGCCCAGGGCCTATAAAACGATAGGAACGATCCTGTAGAAGAGTATGACGTGATCAGATAAGGGTAAAGGATTAACCTTTAAAGTTCGTCAATACAGTACAATAGTTATTTGAAGATGGAACTCGTGGCACCCAGACTATGGGGACAGTAGGATTGGCATACCTGTAGGATATAGGAGCAAGGACTCCTAAAGTAACTAGAAACGAGATGAGCCGGTCTTTACAGCTTATCAAGTACTCGCTGATCTGGGCTCCAACAGGTATATTCTATATTTTTACTTATTTATGTATTTAGTGTTACTTTTATTTATTTAATATTTTACCGTGCTAGTTTTTCCTTTTCTTTCTGAAATTTGCATCATTCTTATCTTGTCTCGTTTGTATTGTGGGTCTACCGGAAACAGCCTCTTTATTATGTAGGGATAAGGCTGCGTACTATCAAACCTTCCCAGACCCCGCTTTATTGCAAGACTTTGGACTGGATGATGATGATGATGATTAAAAAAGTGTTTTTTCAGTTTATAGCTAAACACTCATTTTTCTTTAAAAAACTTTTGTGATAGAAAAAAAGTGCTTATTCACTCTCCAAAAGCTCAACCAAATAGGCGCTTAACTAACTTTGTTTGCCTTGTAGCTTAGGCTTTAAGATTAGGTATAAAAATCTTTATTTATTAAATTATTTTATTTATTTTTTTAAAAAAATTCTTCCCGTTACTACTCGTTCCAACCTTTAGTAATTATATTCGAAGACTCAAAGATGTCAATCTCTTCCTTTCTTTTCGACAATAAAAAATAAAGAAATTAATACTGACTCTATAATTATAGAGCCTAATGTATCTGGATTAAAAGGAAAGGGAAATTCATAACTTAATAAATTAAGGAAAAATACAAAACTAAAATGGTTGGGGAAGAGTTGGATGATGAAACTAAAACGAAAAAGCATAGAATCTATAGAAAGATTCAAAAGGCCGAAAGCACCAAACATGAGAGTACGAGAAAAGGAAGGACAAGTCCACTTCAACTCAATCCTTCCACAATTTCTTTGCCGTTGATTTCACACAAAGCTCTTACGTCACGGGCTCTCTTGTTGCCTCTGCCCCATCTATGTACATCCGTCTCTTGCCCTCTCTTAAATCCTCCAAAAAGGGCCCAAAATTAATGTCTTTAACTGAAATGATTGTTTCTTTTTCCTTCTTAATTACTGTTATTTACAGTTATCTCTGAATCCAATCCCTTTGTTGAATCTGAAGTGGTGGCATTGATGGTTTCTTCCATTCTTCTACTGGCAAATTATCGCTTTCTTTAACAAATTTTTGTCTGTACAAAACCCAGAATCCTAGGAACTTTCTGTAGGAAGAAACTTTTGAGCTTTGACTCGAAAACCCGTCATTGAGCAACCATGTATTTGTCTGAAAAGCCCCGGCCCCTCGATTTCTACAAGGAAGAAGTGACACCCACCAGCAGGGACAACATGATTATCGAAGTTGTTTCTTCCAATGGCGATTTACCTCCGCATCAACACCATATTCACAACCCACATCACCATCACCACCAACAGCAGCAACAGCAACAGCAGATGATTCTCGGAGACAGCAGTGGAGACGATAACCATGAAGTGAAAGCGCCTAAGAAGCGAGCAGAAACATGGGTCCAAGACGAAACTCGAAGCTTAATTGCGCTCCGGCGAGAAATGGACGGTCTTTTCAATACTTCGAAGTCAAACAAGCACCTCTGGGAACAAATATCTGGCAAGATGAGAGAGAAAGGGTTCGATCGGTCTCCAACTATGTGCACCGACAAGTGGAGGAACTTGCTTAAGGAGTTTAAAAAGGCTAAGCATCAAGATAGAGGAAGTGGATCAGCGAAAATGTCTTATTATAAGGAGATTGAAGAGATTTTGATGGAGCGAAGCAAGAATGCACAGTATAAGAGTCCTACCCCTACTTCTAAAGTTGATTCATACATGCATTTTGCTGATAAAGGTAGCTGGGGATTGGTGTTTTTTGAGGTTTTTAGATTCTTCTGCTGACTTCCATGAAGTTGCAACTGCATTGTTTGAATCAAGTGATTCCTTAGGGGTTGTTTTTGACTGGAATAAATATAGGTTTTCTAGTTCTGACTCTTCTGATTGTTATTTATATTAGAATTGCTACATTTGGGTGCTTTCTGGGTTGTGGAATATGGGATTTAACCTGTTATGGAATACTTGCTGGGAAGCTAAATTTGATCTGACTAGAACAGCAACTAGGAAAAGCTATAGAAAACGCTAACATGACCTACTCTTATGTTTCCATATGGTTTTGGACTCTGAAACGGTTGATTGGATTTAAGAGTGTACAACCCGAATAAAGATTGGGAATACGCAAAACTTAAGTTGCAGGTTATAGATGTTAAAATCTTCTGTTAAGATTAGTGCTGGGTAATTTCTATGATCAGAGGTTTTGAAAATCATGTGTTTTGTCCATTGCATATAGCGGCAGAAGGAAACACTTGAGCTTTGTGCTATGGATGCTAATATGTTGTGCCTTCTGACCATTGAGAAAATTTATTTTAGTTTAAAGATGCTGTGAAATTCAAAATTCTGTTATGGCCATCTAAATAATACGTCCCTTGGGATCTCAATAATGGAATATATGACCTTAAAATTACAGTTGCATAGCTGGAAAATATGCATTTAGTTTAATTAAAAAGTTGGGTGATCTCTCATTCTAAAAGCTAACTGGATTTGGCACCATGGCTCTAGTTCTGGGACGGCTATTGGATGTTCATTCTGATATGTGACACTGGCTGATCTTATCATCAACATTTATCAGACATCCGTTTGAATTTGACAGGGTTTGAAGATACGAGTATCTCTTTTGGACCCATGGAAGGTATGTATCTTATTGGCTTCAATACGCCGTGCCACTGTTTGCTAGTTTGTCACCTAGTAATCTGCTCAATGAACACACGTTTCTTCCCTTTGTCTTATGCAATGATTTGGCTTTCTTTTTATATATATTTCTTTTTCGGTTTGAAGTGCACAGTCGAGTTCCTTGTATTCAAAGTATATTTGCCTTATCCCTACCATCAGCAAACTAATTACAAGCAACACATGTACACATTTGGAAAGTTAGCAACTGCTTGTTGGATAATCAGTTTATACCGGCATATGATTGCCTGTACAATTTGTGCCTTTTTATGAGAAAATATGATTTTAGTCTGTTGTCTTTCATTTGGTCAATCTATGAATAGTCGCCTAATTTGTCAGTATAGTGGAAGCATCTAGTTACCTCTGGCTTTATGCTCCATTAGCTTTCTGGCGTACAAATTGAAGGCATAGTACCTGCCTTATACATTGAAACTGTTGTCTTGGGAAGATTTCCCGTTTAACTCGAAGCTAAACTAAAGATATTTTCCACATAATCTCTGTATCTTTCAATTTGTATTATTTCTCAAAGAGCTACTCCTTTATGAAATAAGAGTTCTGAACTGAATTAATGCGGTAAATTTCATCTCCTATTCTCAAATAGAGCAATTCCTCTCCAGCAACTAAACTGCAGATTACTGTGGACGTATTTTGATAGCCATCCATACTATCCTTGTGATTTCACTTTGTCTGCTATTACTAAATGGCATTGGTTGTACCTTACCGGAAAACTTCTGTTTCCTATCATTTTTCTTGGGCCTTGACATGATTGTTATCTCTTTGTAGTCCTTATTTGAATGTAGCAACTAAAGTTTGAGATGCTTGTTAGAAGTTACATGGGAATGGTTGTTGAATAGTTTATGCTAATTAAAGCTAGATAAATAAATCCTTCAGAGTGTTAGGCTAATCAGAATCTTTTATTCTATGGTATGTCTAATTTCTAATCCATATTCTTAGTCACTTGATACCAGCTAAACTTTTGAGTGGACTACTTTTAGTGACTAATTCATGCACTAATTTGTTTTCTCTTCATGATTTTACCTATCACATCCAAAGTTGCTTATACTATCAATTTTGTCTTAAAGGGATTTGCATTTACCTCATTAAGTAAATTTTTTGTGCAGCTAGTGGCAGGCAAACACTGAATCTTGAAAGGCGCCTGGATCATGATGGACATCCTCTTGCCATCACAGCAGCTGATGCAGTAGCTACAAGTGGGGTTCCTCCTTGGAACTGGCGGGACAACCCTGTAAATGGTATTAGACTTAAATTTATAGTTATTGCGTGATGATATGTAACTTTACATACTAATTGATTTGGCCAATTGCTTTTTCTAAAGCAGCTGATATGATTTTTGAGCAATAGAATACTTTCGTATTTTGAGTAGTATATCTGTTCATAGTAATAGTGGTTGATTTTTCGTTATGGCTTCGTTATCCTGAGTTGGCAGGTGCTGAAAGCCAGTCATATGGTGGGCGTGTGATATCAGTCAAGTATGGAGACTACACGAGGAGGATTGGTATTGATGGTACTGCAGAAGCTATCAAGGAGGCAATCAAGTCTGCTTTTAGACTAAGAACGAAACGTGCATTTTGGCTGGAGGACGAGGACCAAATAATTCGTAGTCTTGATAGGGATATGCCTTTGGGGAATTACACTCTTCACCTTGATGAGGGTAATTGACGTGTTTTTGTTTAGTGACTAAACAATTTTGTTTTGTTTCTATGGTAGATGATGCCTTGATGTCCACCATTATTTGGGACTAACAGTGAACCGTGTTCTACTGAATCTGTTATGTAGAAGGAATGTATCTTAAAATCCAGTCAATGTACTTTGCAATTTGGCTTCTTTTGCATTGATTTACAACTACTACTCCAGTGCTTCCGGCTTTGTGAGGATCGGAAGAGAGACATCAATTTGGCCTGTTTTGCACTGATAATATCTTTAAATGGGGTCATCTATCTTCTCTGTTGGATGAATACAGTGGACCCCACCAAGTACACATGGACTTGTAATGTCGTGGTGCAAAGTCCAACCGCCTATACTCGTTGTCTTTTCTTATTTCCAAACCTAAGATTTTCTGGTTTAGATGACATCTTTCATTGATGTGGTTTCCATCTACAATATTTATTATTCCTCTGGCTTTAACTATTTAAGGTGGTGCATAGTTCAGCCATATGTTGTGAAAATCTTTGAGCCAGTAATTTTGTTTGAGACACTTCTCATGAATCTTGGATCATGACAATAACTGACTTTCTGCATAATATTGTGACATTCTTTTATTTGCAGGGTTAGCCATCAAGGTGTGCCTGTATGATGAGTCTGATCACATTCCAGTGCATACAGAGGAGAAAGTTTTCTACAGTGAAGAGGACTACCAGGAGTTTTTAACTCGTCGTGGTTGGACATGTCTAAGGGAGTTTGATGGGTACAGGAACACCGATAACATGGATGAGCTTCGGCCTGGTGCCATCTACCGTGGTGTGACTTGAAATGAGGCATCCTTTTTCTTAATCCCTTCATTTTGTCATGAATGCGACACCTCCCATTGTGTAATCAAGTTTGTAAATGTTATCATTCAATTTTGTTTAATTTCTTTAATTTGCTGCATTTATGATAATTCCTTGGAAGCTGTTAGTAGCTTTTTTCTTCTCTTTTTTCTTTTTCAGAACTTTCGCCCCATTAAGAAATGCAAATTAATGCTTGGAGCAAAAGTGTCATCTGCAGCTATTTGCAGCTTCACAGAGACACTATGGCAGTACTTTTGCATTCTGGCTTCTCTTGGGAATACTGCTGAGATAAGGACACATTTAGTGTAGAAGCATTCTGGACTAACTCAATGTTGGAAATTTAAAAATTCTTTTGCAGGTAAAAATTAAGGCAATGGATATACATTACCTCTTAAAAAAAACACATACAAAGTTAACGCTCAATATAACTCAGGTACATCGATTTTAAGACTTTCTACAGCATATGAATATGAATAGAGAGGATTCACTATGTTTTTCAAATTCGGATTACGATCAATTACGGTTCATCCCACTCGTCATTCTTGTACGAAACAAGAGTGTCAACCTTGTGTATCTGCCGCACCACAAACAAACAAAGATAATATGAGGTCAGATGAATTTTCTTATAGAAGTCATAATAATTTGTTCCTCCACAATTACCTTAGTATCAAATGAATGCAGTTTCACCATCTGCGGGTTTGCAATTAGTTTAGGGTCACTCTCAATCCAAGTAAATGGGACTGCAACATCTTTATCTGTGTATGCTAATACGTCAAAAACACCTAAAAGCAGATGAAGGGATTGAATCAATTAACTCAGATAATCTTTCAGAGCAATCAACCTACAACAGAACATACACAGATCTTACAAGATTCATCAAGGCATGGCAGGTAAGTGATGCTTGAAGCAATCTGACGCATGATTGCCTGTATCTCTCTCATAATCTCTTTGTCACTCTTTTCCCTTGAAACTCTGAGGTTAAACTTGCGATGAGACTTTAAAGAGATGAGATGAAGATTGCACAAACACGGAGAAATAGTTTTTAAGTTCTAAGGTTCATACTTACCCTTTCTCAACGACCTCGGTATCAGTTTCAATGCTGAAATTCCATCTCTCGAGAACCTCATTAGTTGTCTTGCTCATTATCACAAGAACAATCCTCTGTAACTTCCCAGCTTCCAGCCATTCTTTGAAAAAAAATTCATGGTCGTTATTACAGGAATCATCAAGAATCATCCATCAGACAAACATTTTATATCACAAACTTTATTTACATCAGAGTTCAACGAGTATCTGCCTTGGTCAAGTAATCCATCATAAGAGAAGGATGTTTGATTTCTTTACCCTACATATTCTCTAAGAGTTTCAAAAGGAGAATGCTAGAGAAGAGAATACCAGATAATTGTGCAGTAAGATTGGCAATGAAGGATTTAACACCCTCGTCTTGGGTAAGCAACATTGGGAGACCATATTTCTTCACTTTCACAAAACTCTCCTCTGGGTAAACCCCACGATTGTATAGTATACTAAAAGTGGTATACAAGCATAAGAATACCCATCAATTTTCTTTTCAAGATACACTAACCAGAGTACAAGATCAACCATAAGATAGACGCTAAAGTATACGAAAGCAATGAGCTATACCTGTTCGCAGCATAACCTGAAACGGGTTTAATCAAAAGAACAAAACTTGTGAGTAGCTTGAAGAATCCCAATCCCAAGAAAACTCAACAATGAAAACATATGATCGAATCAAAGAAAGGCATAAAAGTACCAAAGATTAAGAGCATTACATACCAAAGAATTCACTGACAATCGCTGCAGAGCCCCTTAGAGTGATAATGTCTTTAGCGACGGTTTTTGTGGCCATTGCTTCCCTTTTCTTTGCCAAAATCTGGACTTGGAGATTCTAAATCTCTAACTACGACTGGATCCCCTTTAAATCAAGCTAACTCTCTCCCTCTAAATCCTATGCTAGAATTGTTAAGAAATTCAGAGAAAAATAAATTTTAATTCTTAAGAAATGGAGATTAATATTTGAGAAAAGGAACAAGAAAGCTCGGCAACGGCTAGTTTTGCTGGGTTGGTTCCAACGGTCACATTTTAAAATGCGCCTTTAACGTTAAGACAAGTGGTCCGGCATATTAATTTATTCTCAGTTTTTGGGAAACGTCGTGTAATTGCAGTCTTGTAGTGGCCGACACGTCGGCTGTTCACAGATTTTATAGCCATAACCTTGACAAGTTCATGGTTAAAAGTGCCAAATATGTATTTTGAAACTTATTATTTAGAATAAAATATAATTTGAATTATAACATTTTAAAATGTTTAAATTAAACTTTTAAATTTTCAAAAAGTTCAAGGCAGATTTTAAATAGATAGATGATGTAATAAAGTTAATTCCTTGTTAATTAATATCACGTCAATACTAATATAGTATTATTTTTATACTTTTAAATAAAAATAGACTCCATTACTACATAATTAGTTTTTAAATTAACTAGAAAGTGGACCCCATCATAATTAGAAATTTATATGTGTATCTCATTGTCATATGGCAAGTGAGATCCACTGTAAGACATTTATAAAAGTAGGTCTAATTGCTATGTGAGATCCACTTTTATAGATGTTTGATAGTGGCTCTCACTTGTCACATGACAATAAACCTACTTTTATTGATTTATGATAACAAGTCTCACTTGTTACGTGACAATAGAGCTTACGTTTTGTTTTAAAAATAAAAAATTAATACCACATCAACATTGACTTGACATTCAATTAATAGAGAGTTAATCTTGTTAAATTTTTCATCAACTATGGATCTATTTTGAACATTTTAAAAATGTTAAAAGTTTAATTTGAATGCTTCAAGACATTAGGGTCTATTTTGTATACTATTATAAACGTTGAGATTTAAAATATACTTTTAGCCATGGTTAAAATTGTTTTTGTCTGTGAGATATTAATGGGCTCATACTAATCCAAGAGTTTTTCAATTGGATCACCTTTAACAAATAACCTAAGAAAGAATAGAAGTAGGCAAGTCCCATTAAGGGATGCTTCAACTGATGGTATTTACTCTACAAATTCAAAAGTTTTATGTTTAAAACGCTCATTGAGAGATAGTAGAACAAGACTGCAAATCTCAAATGTTTGTCAATCCTTTAAATGGTTGAATAATTTATTTAGAATATATAGTTTATAAGTTATTATATACATAAAATAATTAATTTAAAATAAACTATAAAAATTTAAAATTTACTTAATTTTACAATACTAATTCAAATTATGAGATCCTTATTACATGTTTTGTATAGTTGATAAACGATTAATTAATTAGATTTATATACGCATATTTAGTGTGTTTTACTTGTTATCTAACAATTTTTTAATGTTTTGATACTTATTTTGCTTCAAGTGTATTTATCCGTGATAATTGCCTTCACAGATTAAAAGGCAAAGAATTTTGGTGAAATTGAGGCATGAAACTAAGATTTTAAGAAACTTTGGAGATGCACAATAATGTATAGTGATTGTGAAAATCATTGTAAATGTTTCGACTTTTGAAGATGTTGTTTCTGCTCGTGTAGAGATACATGCTTATGTATGTCGACATACACGGTTGTGTATGTTGCTTGCAAGCTTGTATGATGGTGTAAAGTCATGATTGAGAGGAAATTTAGAGATATACGATCACCTACACAGTTATGTAAGTGACTGTATATATTTCAGAAACTCTAGTTTTTACTATAAAAGGAAATTATGATGGCAAGATAAGAAGGGAGTCATTTAAAGTTGTATTAGATACTAGAGAAGAAGCAATTCTAAGCAGAGGGTGAGAAAAACACGAAATGTCACAAGATTCTATAGAGAGCAACCTTAATCTAAATTGCAAGAAGATTTCATTAATGACAAAAGAGGGATATAAAATATAAACAAATTAAACTAGTTTGCAAGAAGAAGCAACATTTGTCTTATAAGTCTTTGTTTGTATTATTAATTTAAATGTTAATTTATTTGCAATATTAAAATTTTGATGAAGTTAAAGTCAACAGATTGTGTCAAAAGTTGACAAGGAAAACATATCAGAAATGTCGAATTAATAATTTGTAAGAAAAAATGACTTGAGCGAAACACTGAGCGATTCACCGACGAGAATCTTCCTAACGGTGGAGATTCAGCGAGCTTGTCTCCTCCATCTATGGCTTCTTCCTCCATCTCTTCAGTTTCTCGTTCTCCTCTTGCTCCCTTACCCTCTTCCTCCTTTACCCCCAATCTTCCAATCCCTAGCGCTCCCATCTGCTCTTCAATCGCAGACCAAAATACTGACCCAAATGTCTCTCCCTCGTCACCCATTTCTCTCTTGCCTTCGAAACCCCCTTCTATTCCATCTTCTTTTGAACATGAACTCCTCCCCTCTGCCGTTGCTCCCTCATCCCCCCCAAAGATCACCCAGCCCCTAGCCCCACTTAGATCCTGGAAGGCCGTCGTGGAGGTCGGCAGTGGGGATTCCTCTGATGCTCAGGAACTAACATTTTTCCCTCCGGAAATTCATGATTCCCAGATTTATGTGATTCCTCCTGAAGCGTTGGCGCAGAAGGGCGCTTCCAAATTCCACACAACGCTGGTCGGATTCTTTTTAGGGACGTGTCCAGCGTTTCCAGTGGTGAACCGTGCATTGGCCAAGTCATGGGCTGAGTTCGGTTTATAGGAGGTATTGATTACGGGTTCAAATAATTTTCTTTTTCGTTTTTCCTCCGAATAGGGAATGACCGCAGTGCTGGAGCGAGGTCCATGGCACATCCAGGGGAAGCCCTTGTTCCTCCGTAGGTGGTGTTTACAAGGTAGCGAACAAGAAGAGATCCTTCAAGCACCGGTGTGGGCTCGGTTCTTCAATGTTCCGGTGAATTATTGGAACACCGAAGGTCTGGGCAGGATTGCTAGTGCAGTAGGCCGTCCTCTGCTTATGGACACTCCCATAGCTCGCATGACCAGAATTCATTATGCTCGTTTATATGTGGAGATGGATCTGAATCAGACATGGTCTTCAGAGTTCAAACTGGCGACGTATGGTGCGGATGGACAAATTTTCTATAGGTCAGTTTCTGTTGAGTATGAATGGATGCCCACAGCATAGCCAAAGCAGAAGGTTTGGACTCCCACAGGGAGGATATTTGCTACAGGTTTTCACCATGAATTGGAGCAAGCCAGTGAGCCAATACCGCCTACCAAACCGGAGTCTCCTGAACCCTCCCCCCATTCGGCTACGAAGTCCCCTTCTTGTCCAAAGGCAGATAATATCCCCGAGAGCTCCACTGAATTGTCCATGGGGTCTGAGCCTATACAGCAGGAAGTACCAATAGGGAAGAGTGATCCCTCTGGCGAGGAAGCTCTGACAGGGGATTCGACTGCACTCCAGCAATCTCTCCTCCTTATGGAAGAGCACGGTGGTGACAGTGGGTAGTCCAAGGCCCCTGCAAGATCTCAATCAGGTATCAATCCCTCTCCTCTTTCTGAATTGAGACACTCTAGTACAGGGACAGTGGGAGGGGAAGAGGGGGACTTTTCTGTTAGGAAGACTAGGAAAGCTAGAAAGAAACAGAAGTAGTAGGTTGTGGCATAGCTGGTTTTTTGGAGAATGGAGTTCGTTTTTTGGAATGTTCGGGGTTTGAATCACCCCAATAAACAGAATGCAATTAGAGCTTGGCTTAGGCTTCATTTTGCTTCTTTTGTGTGTCTTGTATAGTCTAGGATTAGGTCTTCTATATCCTTGAATAAACTTTGCAGCTTCTTATTTCCTAGATGGGATAGTAGTAGCAATTTAGATCATTCTTTAAATGCTCGGATTGTGATTGCCTGGAACCCGGAGATTCTTGTATGCACTCTTCTCCAATGTACTAATCAGGTTATTCATGTGCAAATTCTACCTAGACATACTTCAGAACCTTTCCTTGTTTCTTGTGTATATGGTGCTAATTCTCTGTCCCATAGGAAACTTCTTTGGAAAGATCTTTCTCAAATCTCCCTATCTATAGGCCAAACACCGTGGATGCTTGCAGGAGATTTTAACACCATTCTCCATGCCCAGGAAGCTGATCCTTCTAGTCCTTCAAGCTTAAGTCATCTTTGTGACTTTAGACGGTTTGTTAGGGATAATAGGTTATTTGATTTAAATTCGAGTGGTCCTTTATTTGCTTGGTCTAATAAGCAATTAGGAGACTCCTTCAGAGCACGGAAGTTAGATAAGACACTTATTAACACTGCTTGGAGCCTTTGGTTCCCTTCCTCTCATTGCGTCATTCTTAATCCTCATGTTTCGGATCACTCTCCGTTAGTGGTCCGGTTGATAGGGCTCTTGCACAAATGTTCTCCCCCTTCAGATTCTTCAATTTTTTAACAACGCATCCTAACTTTTCGAGTACTGTAGAGGTTGCTTGGGCCTCGCCAATTATAGGAACTCCTTTGTTTCGGGTAGTGTCCAAATTGAAATTAGTTAAGCGAGCTCTCAAAGCCATGAATTCAAGTCAGATAGGAAATATTAATGCTAGAGTTGAGAGTCACCAGGCCCATCTCAATCTTATTCAAGATCAACTGAAGGCTTCCCTTAACTCCCCCCTCCTTCTAGATAGGGAATCAGAGGCCATTAGAGAGCTTTACAGATCTCTTGAGGACCAAGAATCATTCTATAGACAATCCTCTAGGATCCGGTGGCTTCGAGAGGGCGATCGGAATACTAAATTTTTTCACCAATCCCTCCAAGCCCACAGGAACCGTAACTCCATTCATTCCCTAGAGGTAGGGGATGGCACCAGGGTTGAGAGCCTTTCTGGAATCCATGATCAATTTCTTACTTAATTCAAGAGTACCATTGGAGCCACAAAGAATCTCCACCCTTCTAGAGAGT
>JANZLD010000001.1:9101889-9113742 GCA_026413575.1 Erythroxylum carthagenense
CATATCTATATACATACATACATATATATATATACATACATACATATATATATAACATACATACATATGTATGTATGTATGTATGTATGTATATGTATGTATGTATGTATATGTACACATGTGCACATGTTGTCTTATCCAATGTTAGATTGTATTTAGGAAGAAGCCTCTTCTTCATATGCGTTTCGAAAAAAAAAACAAAACAACATTGTCTTTTCATAGGAAGAAGTCTCTTCTTCGTCTGCGTTTCGTTTTCATCTTGAACAGAAGAAACGAAAACAAAACAAAACAACATTGTCTTTTCCTAGGAAGAACTCTCTTCTTTATCTGTGTTTCGTTTTCATCTTGAACAAAAGAAACTAAAAACAAAACAACATTGTCTTTTCCAAAACAGAATGAGAAGAAATGAAAAATAAAACACCATTCATTTTTCACTATCAACAATCGTAACCAAAAATTGACATTTTTAGGTTGGATTATAAGAAACAGAATGAGTAAAACCATAAACGTAAAACTAATGTATGGTATAACAAGAAATAGTAATATCACAAAAAAGACAGATTTACGCAAGCATATAACAGGAAAAAAACATTAACCTGCTTTAATACCAATGTTAGAAATAATCAAGATAAAACACAATCACAAAGATCATGTCAAACAGAATCTGTTCATATGCATGTAAAAAATTACAAGAATCACCTACTTGAATTCCTGCTATGATTCTACCGGTTAAAGAACTTTTTGTTTCCAAGTTACTGTAGAAAACCTCTACGTTTCTACTTAGTCAAACAACTTAAAAAACACGTATTTTTTCGATGAATATCTTCAAATAACTACCATTATATAACTACCTTTGGTAGTTATTTCAAGAGGTTTAACTACTGTACCCTTCATAGGTGTATATAAGTCATTAATCTAGGACGCACTTTCTCATCATCTTACCATTGTTAATGCACTTTCTCATCATCTTACCATTGTTAAGCACTTTCTCTCAACTAATTCAAAAAGGAGTTTATTCTTCAGCTACTTCAACCAAATTTGCATGTTCTTCTTTTTTAAATCTAGAAATTTTTTTGCAGATAACCAAATCTTTTGCTGTTATAGTATTGATGCTTTCCTTTGTACCAACAATCTTTCTCTTCATAACCAAACTTCTCATAATGGCCATATTGACAAATACTTCCTTTCTTTTTTTATGACGAAACCTTTGCTAGATAGGCTCCGTCTACCATCTTTTCACTTTCTTGGCCTTTCATTGCCTTTTTTCGCTCTTGAGCTTGTAAAACATTAATCACTCATAGGTCTCTCAAGGATCTACAGCTCTGATACCATGTTGGAATTTAGAACTAGAAACTAACAAAAATATAGTAAAATAGGAAAGAGAAAATGCAAGAGGCAATTTATTGATTGGTTCACTTTACATTGACATAAAAGTCTAAATATATAGAGAATGAAATAACAAATTTAGCTAATATTTAGATAAAAACAAATCAAATTCAAAAGTTTAAATTCTAACTAAATAATAACTTTATCTTAATAAATAAAATTTTATCTTTTAACAAAAACTTTAATTTTAACTTTGAATCAATCTTTCCAACATTCTAAAGGAATTTTAATAATTTTAAAATTTTGAATTAATTCTTGTGTAGTCTAAAATTGTGTCCAGAGGCATAATGAATAATTTGCTTAATAATTTTTGGATATAAAATCAAACGTGTAGAAAAGATGTTAAATGGCGGACTTCAAGATATTGGAAATCTACTGCATTATTATATATCAGTTAATTTGAAAATGCAAGACGGCAATATACTTTAAATATAATATCCCAATAGAAAATGATTACTACAAAAAAGTTGTTACAAAATCTCTAGTTCTTTTGTTGTCTTCTCATAGACATCAAGTTTCTACTGAGCTAGTAAATGATGAATTCCAGGAAACATATAATTAACTCAGTAGCTGAAAGAGTGAAATGGAAATGTTTTAAAGTAATATTAGCTAACGTTTCTCTGTAAATCACAAGTTCAAGAAAACTGACGGCTTTCGTATCGATAACATACCGCCCTATCTAAGAAGACAAAAACAGTAAGTGGTCCGGTTCTGTGAGTGAAGTTTAGTATGTGGTCATGTTCTGCAGACTATCGTCTTTTCTGTGTAAACTAATAAACAAGTGGTCCGGTTCTGTGAATTAAGTATGCATATATTTTTGTCCGTAATTTCCTTTTTGCAAATATCCATAGATTCCACACATTGCTTTGTATTCTTTAAGCTAGCTACCTCGCATGTTTTGATACCATCCAGTAACCCAGAAATCTCATTAATTTTGGACAAGGTCATTAAAATATTGGCTTCTATAGTTCCCTGGCCACATAAGGCTAAAAGGGTTATTTGAATATTGCAGAACAGAAAGGTTATGGTCTTTCTTCATTGTCATTTAATCTCTTGTTGCAGTGGGCTTAAATTGCTGTTTTGCAGATACTCCTGAGTACCCATATAGTGGAATCTAGGAGCTAATAAAATAGTCCCACCCACCCCAGCCACAGGGAATACGGACAAAACAACATGTCTATTTTGGCAATCACAGCTTTATAAAGGGATCAGCCAGATGGGGGAAAAGCTGGAGCACCAAGGCTGGCATAAATGCATTAAAAAAGATTTTGAATTGAAAATGCAGGAAAAGCAGGTCAATTGGATATGTGTGTGTTTAGGATAAGTCTTTCTTTGATTGTAATAAAATGACGCAACGTAAGATTGGGAATAACGCAACGCAACGGGATTCATTGGATAAAGATTCTCTTCAGACATTTATATCATGTCGTGAATGTTGAAGATCTTTTAATGTACCCGAAGGTATCCACTGTGGGATTGCCTTGTCGTAATATGATACTGAATTTAAAAGTTTAAATACAATAGAAAAGAAAAAGATCTTTGTTTTATTTTTTGAAGTTTTCTGAAAGAAGATTAAGATGACATCTGTTGAGGGAATAGGATGATTCGGACATAGATAGCATTAGCATCGTGAGTAAGCAAAACAAATTACCTACCTTTTTTCTACTCTTATCGTACTTGTCTAAAATTATACACTTTAAGACAATCACCACCATCAGCATTTATGCACAAAGAACCACACTACACCTCTTAGCTTTAACCCGCCACACGTCAACTCGAGACCGCCACAAGCATCAAAGGAAAGCATATTAAACTACCAAAACAGGCCGACACGTAAATGGCAGGAATGGGTACGCCGCTGCCGTGCCCATGTGTCGTCTGGCCATGATTGGCGTGCTCTGATAAAGCAGTAGTGTATAATCCACGTGCATTTGTGGTCACGTCAATATACTCCCTTCCTGGTTGGAAGGGGCTAAGTATGACCCTTCTTACTATATTAAACCCCTAATCCGTATGAAAAGCCTGATTATCGGAAAAAAGATTTTTGAAAAAACTCCTATCCTAAAAGAAAGTGCACAAGGAAATTCAGATTCTCGGCAACAACATGTGTGTGCTTGGCGTGACGACATAATTAAGACATCCTATGTCTTCATGCTAACGATTTACACCTTGACTTTAGGTACATAGGCTAACAGAGACAGTACTAAGTCTCCACTAATAAATAATCATCCAAATCTGTAAGATTCTTGTCCACGTGCATGTCAAACATAAACGATAAATTTCTCATCGTGGCAATCCTGACTCTCCAATTCACTACTTTCTACCTTTAAAGCCCCACGTGCTTTCTTTCATTCTTTTACAGGTTTGGTTTCTCTAGACTGATCCATTCTCTTGCGTACGAAAATTTTTTCCTTCTGTCGTCAAGAAGGTTGTCATTAGTTTCACCATTCGGAACTTTTTCGATTTATGCTTATTTTGTAGGTCCACTCCCTGAAGACATAGTTTTATCTTGTTCATTATCTGTGTCTGTTATTAAGGATTTTGATATCTTGTTCATTATCTGTGTCTGTTATTAAGGATTTTGAGTGACTGACCAGAAGCTGTAAAGTCTTGTTAAGATGAGCAGAATGGATGTTTTCATAGAGATTGTTAATGTCGTATTTGTGATACTACTAGTGGGATGGTTTTTAACGGATATCTTGAAGCGAAGGGGAGTTAGAGATTACTTGAATGCAGATGAAAAATCATTGAAACAGTGGACAGCTTTTACTATAATCACTGTTGTGTCCAGCCTCATGGTTTCAATGATGTACATCAGTTTTGGGATATATGAATATTCGTACCGTAGAACTGTCACCTTTAAATCTGTCTTCTCAGCCATGCCTTGGATTTTTGCTACTGTGGTTGCTTTCTATGCCCAGAACAGGACCCTCACAGAAGATAGGAGATGGCCTATGGTCTTGATTCTGTGGTGGCTCTTCTCCTGCCTCCTCGATTCACTTTCTATCTCCGTTCACCTCATTAGCCTTTTCACTTCAATAAATTTTCCTTACCCCTGGCCTCAAGTTGACATTGTTGCTTTTCTTTCCTTACCATTTCTAATCCTACTCTCTTGCAATGCTCTAACATCCCGGCGCAATGTCAAGCCACATAATAATCTCGAAGACCCATTGCTACAAGAAGAGACTGAAAAGTTGCTGGAAGATCTAAGTAACTTCAGTAGTGCTGGAATTTTGAGCCGAGCTACGTTTCGATGGCTAAATCCACTATTCAGCAGAGGAAGAAATAAAAAGCTTGAGTTATCTCACGTTCCTCCAGTTCCTAACTCGGAAACAGCCAAGTTTGCCTCATCTTTGCTTGAAGAATCACTAGGGAAACAGAAAACTGAAACCTTCGAACTGTCCAAGGCCATAGCTTATGCTGTATGGAGATCTCTGATCATAAATGGAGTTTTTGCAGGTACCTAGCTGTTTCTGTATTACTTGGAATTTGTTCTGGTTTAAAGGCGGCTAACTTGTGGCCTCTTCATCTCTTGTAGGTGTCAACACAATTGCCTCTTACACGGGTCCTTTTCTGATCACAAACTTTGTGAACTTCTTGTCAAAAAAGGATGATAATTCAAGCAAACAATACGGGCTCCTTCTAGCTCTGATCTTCTTTTTCTCAAAGACAACAGAATCATTAACTCAGCGGCAATGGTATTTCGGTGCACAACGCATTGGCGTAAGAATAAGGGCAGCTCTCCTGGTGTTGATTTACAAAAAGTCTTTATCGGTTAAACTTTCCGGTTCAAGCAATGGCAAAACCATCAATATGATCAATGTGGATGTCGACAGAATTGGAGACTTCTCCTTGAACATTCATGGAGTATGGTTGCTACCAGTCCAAGTATTTTTGGCCCTCATTATTCTGTACAGAAATTTAGGTGCTGCTCCATCCTTAGCTGCCTTCTCTACCACAATTTTGGTCATGGTGAGCAATATTCCTTTGGCCAGAAAGCAAGAAAGGCTCCACTCTAAGATCATGGAATCAAAGGACACAAGAATCAAAGCAACTTCAGAGACTCTTAAGAGCATGAGAACCTTGAAGCTTTATTCTTGGGAGCCGTCATTTCTTAAGAAAATTCTTCAGCTTAGGGAGACAGAGAGTAACTGGCTGAGAAGGTATCTTTATACAAGCTCAGCAATAACCTTTCTCTTTTGGGCTTCACCAACTTTAGTCTCTGTTATTACTTTTGGAATCTGCATTCTATTGAAAACACCATTAACAACAGGCACAGTCCTATCTGCTCTTGCGACCTTCCGAATACTGCAAGAACCAATTTACAACCTGCCAGAGCTCATATCCATGATTGCACAGACCAAGGTTTCAGTTGACCGCATAAAAGAATTTTTGAGAGCAGAAGATCAAAGGAAGCAGATATCTTATCAACCCACACAAGCATCTAGCGTAGCGATTGAAATAGAGATTGGGGAGTATGCTTGGGGCGTAAACGAACAGTTCCTGGCTAAACCTACGATCAAACTCTCAGAGAAGATGCAAATAATGAAGGGTCACAAGGTTGCAGTTTGTGGATCGGTGGGTTCTGGCAAATCAAGCTTTCTCAGCACTATACTTGGAGAAATGCCCAGGATATCAGGAGTTGGAATTAAAGTTCATGGGAGAAAAGCTTTTGTCCCGCAGAGTGCTTGGATTCAAACAGGAACAGTGAGAGAGAACGTGTTGTTCGGGAAGGATATGAATAAGGATTTCTACGAGGAAGTTTTGGAAGGATGTGCTCTGAAACAGGACATTGAGGTTTGGATGGATGGAGATCTGACTGTGGTGGGAGAGAGGGGTATTAACTTGAGTGGAGGACAAAAACAGAGGATTCAACTTGCAAGGGCTGTATATAGTGATTCAGATGTTTATATCCTGGACGATCCTTTCAGTGCAGTTGACGCACATACTGGGACGCATCTATTCAAGGCAAGCAATTTTCCTTTATTTTTTTCCTTGGTATTATTATTTTTTGTTCTTATCTAGTAGGTTTTTTTTTTCCTCCTTAAGAAATGGAGTGGTTTTTGCAGAAATGTTTAATGAAACTCCTGTCACAAAAGACTGTCATTTATGCCACTCACCAGTTGGAGTTCTTAGATGCTGCAGACCTTGTTGTGGCAAGTAACTAGAACCTCAGATCATAATATGCAGATATCAGTATCTTAATCCTCACGCAAAGCCTATTAACCTCAAATCATATACACATCTCGCAGGTGATTAAAGATGGTGTAATAGTCCAGTCAGGAAAATATGAAGAATTGATGGCAGATTCTACTGGGGAACTCGTTAAACAGATGCTTGCCCACAGAAAATCAATAAACCAAGTGAACCCGTCTTCCGTGCAAAGAAACTTAAATGGTCGATCTTCTCAGTTAAGTCAACCTGAAGTGATAGAAGAACCGCTGAAGGAGCCAATCAATAATGGTAGGTTACCGGAGAGACATCAAGAAGAAAAAACTGAAACCGGTAGAGTGAAATGGAGTGTTTACTCTACTTTTGTTACTTCAGCTTATAAAGGAGCCCTTGTTCCGGTTGTCCTTCTATGTCAGATCCTCTTCCAGGGATTGCAGATAGGTAGCAGTTATTGGATTGCTTGGGCAGCAGACCAAACACACAATGTCAGAAGAGAGCAGCTGATTGGGATATTCACCTTGTTGTCAGGTGGAAGCTCTATCTTTATATTGGGTAGAGCTGTTTTGCTAGCTACCATTGCAGTTGCTACTGCTCAGCACCTCTTTATCCGAATGATCAAGTCAGTTTTTCGAGCACCAATTTCGTTCTTTGATTCCACCCCTTCTAGTAGAATCCTTAACAGGGTCAGTAATGAATAGTTATTTGAGTTTCTTTTTCGTCTATTTTATGTACATTTTAAAACTGACATTTTCCTTGTTCGTGTGTTCTTTCAGTCATCAACAGATCAAAGCACAATTGATACCGATATTCCATACAGATTAGCAGGACTGGCATTTGCATTGATTCAGTTGTTGAGCATCATTATTCTCATGTCCCAAGTTGCCTGGCAGATCTTCACCCTCTTTCTTTTCATCCTGGGAATCTCCATCTGGTATCAGGCAAGACAAACAATTAACTTTGTTATCAACATAATTTGCTCAGATCACATTAACAGCTTCATAGCTTACTTTTCTATTATGTATATGGTAAAAACTCCTATTTTGATTGGCTATTTACATATCGTATAGGCATACTACATAACCACAGCTAGAGAACTGGCTAGGATGGTTGGAATCAGAAAGGCTCCGATTCTGCATCACTTTTCAGAATCCATATGCGGGGTCGCAATTATTCGTTCTTTCAATCAAGAAGAACGATTCTTGATGAATAATGTCAAGTTAATTGATGATTATTCTCGCATTGTCTTCCACAACTCAGGCACGATGGAATGGCTGTGTGTTCGGATCAACTTTCTCTTCAATCTTGTCTTCTTTCTTGTTCTGATCATCTTGGTGAGCCTTCCCAAATCAGCCATTGAACCTAGTAAGAACCTTGTCCCTACATTAAACTAGTAACAGTTAACATAGAGTTATGGTTATTCGTTCTAATTTTAAGTTTTTAGCCGTTGTTGATTATTAAGGACCTAGTATGAAACTTCTTCTTTTAAAAGTAATTCTTAAAATTAGAAGTGATTTCTAGTAAACTGTTAGTTTACAGGAATATATTTTATTTGTTTTAAATCCTATGATTGTTTCTTACACTTGCTTTCTATTCTTTATCTAAATTTCAGCAATCCTAAAATTTTTAATGACAGACAGCATCCTTCTATATATTGTACATCAGTAAAACTTTGTTAATCTGTACTGATAACTGTCACTTACTCGTGGTTGGTCGACTTGGTCACAGGCTTGGCAGGACTAGCAGCTACGTACGGTTTGAACCTTAATGTCCTCCAGTCTTGGGTCATATGGAACCTTTGCAACGTTGAGAACAAAATGATATCTGTTGAAAGAGTTCTTCAGTTCACTAACATACCCAGTGAAGCTCCGCTCGTGATTGAAGATTTTAGGCCAAGGCCTGAATGGCCAATGGACGGGAAAATTGAACTTATAGATCTTCATGTCCAGTATAATCCTTCTCTCCCAATGGTCTTGAAAGGGATAACTTGCACCTTCCCTGGAGAAATGAAAATCGGTGTTGTAGGCAGAACAGGTAGTGGAAAGTCCACTTTGATTCAAGCTCTGTTCAGGGTGGTTGAGGCCTCACGAGGACAGATTCTTATAGATGGACTAGACATATCAAAGATGGGTTTGCAGGACTTGAGATCCAGGCTTGGAATAATTCCTCAGGACCCCACATTGTTCCAAGGAACTGTGAGGACTAATCTGGATCCTTTGGAAGAACACACAGATCAGGAAATCTGGGATGTATGTACCAAAAGTTGTCTTTTGTACTTTGTAAAAGTTAAGGATGTTTTAACTGAAAAAATTTGCTTTGCAGGTTCTTACGAAGTGTCGCCTTGCAGACATAGTAAAGCAGGATCTAAGACTTCTGGATGCCCCAGGTACACATTTGTGTTTCTTGAACAATCTTCATGCAGCCCTTTTCTTCCCATTTTCAGAACGTTTACATGATCCTGTTGTTGATTTATGAAAATGAAACGAATTGTTACGCACAGTTGCTGAAGATGGGGAAAACTGGAGTGTTGGTCAGAGGCAACTTGTTTGCCTGGCAAGAGTACTCCTAAAAAGGAGAAAAATTCTAGTATTAGATGAGGCCACAGCATCCATTGACACAGCAACAGACAATGTCATTCAGAAGACAATAAAAGAAGAAACGAGTCGATGCACAGTTATCACAGTGGCACATCGAATACCTACAGTTATTGACAACAACTTGGTTTTGGTTCTTGATGAAGGTGAGCTGAGAATAACCTATGCAAACAAATGATATTGCTATTTGTTACTAAAAAAAAATGTAATCATCTTCCAACTGCATTGATTCTTGCAGGGAACGTTGTAGAGTATGACTCTCCACTGAAGTTGCTTGAGGATAATTCTTCTTATTTTGCCAAGTTGGTATTAGAGTTCCGGAGGAGAACATCTAAGAATAAGAAAGGAACGACTCCTAATTGTTGACAAAAACAAGTTTCATCTTTTGTCTTACATCCTGTACAGCCTGGATAGAAGCCATCTAGTATGAAAATGTGTATAAAAGAGAGGCAGAATGAGTAGAATGACTTTAGTAGCTTTAAATATGAACAACCACGTTCCACTGGGCATCTCGAGGGAATTATTTACATGGTTGACATGTCACTGCTACGGGAGTAAGACTTAATTATCCAAAAAAAAAAAAAAGCTTAAACTTTAAAAAATGATAATTAAATACTTGAACTTTTGACTTTTCTCAAATATAAATCGACATTAGTATCTCCATTCACGGATATAACGTAGAAAATCATGTCAGTTATGATAACTCACACGTGAGATACTAGGTGTAAGTCACTTTTCACATCAAATTATAATTAAATGAAATTAATTGCTATTAATTTACTTTGAGGGGATTAGGCATACAAAGGAAGGGAGTAAATAGACAAAAAAAAAAAAAATTCATCTAAACCGAAAACCAATCTCTATACAAAAACTTATATAAACCTTACAAATCAAGGTAAGGTAATAGTCTATGTTCTTTTTGTCTTTCGTTCTTCTCTTTTTCAGTTAAAAGTTTATGTTTCTTCTTTTATCGTTGAGAACTTGTTAGAGAGAGAATGTAAGTTAGTAAAAGAAAAGTAAATGGAAGATTTTCAATTGAAAGAAAATTGAGACTGTGTTTGGAATGAGTGAGTGAAGAAGAAGAGACACTTTAACCACCATCAAAATTAATTAACATAGGGTTTTAGGTGGATGGCAGAAGAGAGGAGAAAGATAGGCTAGGATTTTTTTGTTTAATTTTATTTTATTAAAATCTGATGTGGATTTAACACAATTCATGGCATCCTACATTTACCATAACAGTTGATGTGGCTTGTCATGTCAAATTTGTTAACGGAAAAATTAACGTTAGGCTATATTTGAGAAAAAAATGAAAGTTCAAATATTTAATTATTACCTTGTAAAATTTAGACTATAATTGTAAAATTTTGTAAAGTTTAGGATTTTTTTAATGATTAACACATGAGAATAATGTTTTCATGCATTCTACAAAGAAATTTTTGTTATAGTATGAGTTGTGTAACTCTTGAGATGGACTGTGTGATTCTAAGATTTAGAACTGTGTTAGAAGGAGTTCTAGACATTCAAAATTTGTGAGGTTTGTCTTAATTCTCGAAAAGGAAGAGTCGTAGTAGTTTACTATTTAACCATCGAACAAAAATCATAGTGAATTTGGAATCCTGAGCAAGTTTAGAGAGTGAACATAGATCAAAAAGGATTGCACCACTACAAATCATAAGTACTCCCCTTTTCTCTTTGGTCGGGTCGATCGTGCTGGACCCGAACCCAATCACAACGATCTATGGGCCGATCGGTCTATCTCCCAAAGATTGGTCTCACGCCTATCGACTATACCAGGCCCAGGTCTACTTCACGCATCCATGGCCCAATTATAGGTGGAAGTCTCCCATGCATACGAAAAGACTCAAACCTAGCATCTGTTCCTTATATAAGGTATAACTTGGCCATAATAAAGGTACGTACTCATAACCCTAGTTTTCTCTGCTCATAGCGATCCTACTTTCACCAAAAGACTAACTTGAGCGTCGGAGGGACTTATCGGGAAACAACCCCCGACTTACCTTCCTTGTTTTGCAGGAACCTTCAAGCCGGAGCTTTAGTGAGAAGCAACCAACTCCATGGATCCAAACAACAACATGCAGTTTCACCAGAACTAGGTTGAACCAATTGGCACCCACCGTGGGGCCCGACATCAGGGCACCACGTCCAGAAACACGCAGATCAGTCAGGCGACAGTAGCTAACCCTGATATAGCCGCTGTCACAGTGCTGGTGTTACAACGGATGGGTTTGCAGCTACCTGCCACCCTGCCGCCGACGCACCATGCTTCCTGCACGCAGTTTTCGGATCCGGATGATCAACCGCAACCTCCAAACCTAGAACAAGAAGAACAGAGCGTAGCTTTGGAAGATAACGTTGGAACCAACACGCGTCCAAAACTTCAACACCTTTCAAATGCAGATCCTCCTGCGCCCGTGCATACCTCCCTCACCCAAAAATAGATCGAGGAAGCGGCTGATCTGTTGATTCGCCAGATTTTACAGTCTCAGCCAGCACAACAACAGCTGTCCACACGACAGATTAGTATGACAACCGATCGCCACCCTACTGAAGCCCTAGAAAAAATCGTGGACGATCGAATCAATGTAGCTATGAATTTCCGCCCGGATCGTCCAACAGCTCAATATAGCTCTCCCTTTATTCCGGCGATCTTGGATAGCCTCCCGACGGTCGGCACCAAAAT
>JANZLD010000001.1:9130051-9146914 GCA_026413575.1 Erythroxylum carthagenense
ATTTTGTGTATTGAATTAAGAGAATGAATGTGAATTGGGTTGACTGATGAAATGGTATTATTGAAGTGCTAGGTATAGATTTGTGTTGTGAATGCTAGGTTTCCGGACAGGAGGTCCGATGAATTTGATGATTGTGTGATTGGGCTAGTTTTATAGAAGTGTGTTTACCCCCTTTGCAGATTTTTGGGTTTAATAAAATATAGCCGTTATGTTGCCCGATTTTTGAAAAAGGATAAATACGTTTTGATTAAAAGATGAATTATGGGATGAGTATGATTGTTAAGAAGATTAATATGATTGAGTTTTGTATAAGGATAATTTTTCCAAAAGGGAAATTCTATTGTTTGATTTGTATGAGATCGATTAAAGATGAAAGAAATGGAAAAGAAAGAAAAAAATTGTACCGGATTTCGGATATGTCTTAGTCTAGGTTTCCAACGAGACACTTTTCTAAGATATTTATGTTCGGATGTTGGGTTAAGTTTTCATTCCGCTTTTGATTCGATTTGCTTTCAATTCTGATTTTGTATTCGCTTCGCTTTTGATTCGTTCGTCTTATGTTTTTGTTTCGATTCGCTTTCGTTTGTTTCCACATTTTGTTCTCCGATTTGACGATCCGTTCGTTTGATTTAGTATTTCGCTTTTCGTTTCCATTTCTGTTTTCCAGTTGGGATCCGGTTTCCGAGATCGGGTCCCAACACTATCTCTAGGTTTGCATGTAAATTCTTCCAATTATAGTAAATCTATTCATAAAAGAGGATTTCTCAATCTCAATCATATCAAATCAAATCATGTACAAAATTTTAGAAATATTAGAACAAGAATGAAATGCATAATTGAATCACAATAAATCAATCAATATAATTTCTTTGAATATAAGATTAAAACATATTGTTTTCCTAAACTAGGGTTCGTTACACCTTGAAACTAAACACTTTTAGTTACCTATAGAAAAGGAAATCAATAACGAACATGCAAAAAAACTAATAGAAAATAAAGAAATCATAATTTTAAATATCCCTTTTTCTTCTTTATTAGATCTTCTTGCAAGTTTGGGTTTAATGTAACTTTTTATCATATCTCCTGATGTTAACTTTATGTCTTCCTCAACCCTTAATCAAATTCGTCACCACTCTAGGTGTCTTACGTCTCAAAACTACTACAAAAATTGGCTCTCTTTTATTTTCCTCAGCTGACATCCTTTTATAAGCTTTAAATATTAGGTCAAAGGGCAAAATACCTAGAGAACCAGCGTCACTATATCCCCACCAGATTAGGATGCATAAATTTTTCAAGAGACCGAAACTTGTCAAGTCAAAAAGGAAGAGGCTAAAGCATGACAGAATTCGACACTAGCTGTAAGCTTATATCTTTATATCTTCTTTTGCAAACTAGTCCCCGTGTCTTTTTTATTTGACTTTTTATTCATTGAATCTTTTTATTTTCTATTTTAACCGTCAAAACTCTCCCCCTTTTTTCTTACAAATTGACTAACTAGAGTTTGAAACTTTAGGGGAAAAAATAACCATGTTTATAAAAAAATTCATCAAAATTAGTCTAATGAAAAATTTAATTATAATAGAAAATGCAATTAAAGCTAAAGACCCAAAATATAAATAAATATTACTGAACTATTTATTTTATAAATTTTAATCAAAATATTTAAAAAAATATAAGTTCTAAATCTAAAATTAATAATATGAAATTCAAACTTATTGAAAGACCTTTTATTTTCTTATTTTTTAAAGAAATAAATTAAAAAAGTGTAAGTAAGTGACGAATTGTTTTAATGAGACTGGACATTAATAAATTGTGAAAAGATTAGCATATTTTATGTTTTTTCTTACAAAGGAAGTAGTTGATCTCATAGGTTAAAGTATAGAGATACTTAAATAAATATGTGAGTACTTGTTAAAGAAAAAGTTCGCTAAACTAACTCATATAAGAAATCTATTTGAAATATTACTTGTATATCTATGGAAATTATCATTATGATGATTGTATAAGTTATCATTTGACTTAAGATCTCCAATTTTATCTTGTATAAGAATTGCTATATTTTGATACTACTTATAACATATTCTAATCATAGGTAGTTCACTCAGCAGTCATTAGATGTAAATGACCTATATGGAGGTAATTGAATTAACAATATAGGATTCATCACCCTAAAGTAATTAGGGAGAATGTCTTGTTGTTTTCGATTAGTATTGATTTGGGAAATCTTTAGCCAAGATGAAATGAAGTTTTGTAAATATTTTACAAATTTCATTAATTGAATCAATAGCTAATGATTGAGCTCAAAATAGAATAGACATTAATCTCATGCTCTATACCTAATCAAAACATTATATGATGAAAGGAATGAATTATACTAAAAAATCATGCACATAAAAGTTACTCAAAATCACTTTGACATTCTTAAATATTTAGGTGGTCATGATCTATTCTTAAGCATCAATCTTGATCTATGGATACAAATTGTTTAATTAGAGAATTAAAGATAAATTAAAGGAGTTTAATTGATCTAATCCTAATATAATTTAGAATTATAATTTGTATCAATTTTCAACATATTTGAGAACCTAATGGGATAAATATAAGGAACAAGTTGAAAACAGAAAAAAAATATTTTAATCAAGTTGAACTTGATTATAAAATTTAAGAAACTTTATGATTAAATATAAGATATTTATTAAATATGGGTATAACTGGTATTCAAATAATTCTAATTAAATTTATATTGAAATTAGGATTTAATTTTAATTAGATTATTAAAATATCCAGAACCTATTATAAATAGGTTGTTTTAAGGGAGCTAGCACTCTTTACCTAACCCTTTTTGCAATAGTTGCAGAATTTTGTGACTATTAGAGCATAGATACTTATGTGGCTATGATGGTTGAAATGTGCCTTTTTCGAAAACAATTCAAGGAATACTATAAGAAAATGATCAAGTTTCAAAATAAGATACGAATTAAGATTCATGCTTTATTATGATTTATGTGTTAATCATTTTATAGAATTTTTGTGACCTTAGATTAATTGAGCGAAATTTTTTTAATTATTTCTCTTTATGCAGGATTGGATCCCACTCTGATTTCTCAATAGTAGTATCAAAGTCAACTTTAATTATATAATTTAATTACATTTTTTATTTTTATTAATCTTGAATTTTGGAATTGAAATCATAACATAAAATTTAGATCTAATTAATTTTCATCTGAAAAGTTCATATTGGAATTTAATATCCTATAATTCAATTCTTGAATTGAAATTATTTAATTATTAAATGATATATGAAATAGTTTTGTTGAACATTCATAAACTTAGAAAGTCAACAAACTCAAAATCTAGAAATCTAGAAATTATAACAAAACCCATAAAAGACATATTATTAGAGTTTTGGGCATTAGGGTTGTTGAGGTTATTGTCGTTAGGGTTGTTGAGGTTATTTTCGATTTTATGGTTATCCTGACATTGATTAAGATTGAGACCTCTAAAATAAGAATGTTATGGTTTTCTCCTTGCAAAAGACTTGCTACTAACATAATAAGAAGCCAAGTTTTCTTATGTTTCCTCACCAAAGTCACTAGAGCTACTGCAAGATAGTTCTACTGGCGGAGGCTATTCTAGTGTATCAGCTAGTGACATAAGCAAAGAGATGCATCTCCTAGCTATATACTGGCTAGCAACTGGTCTATGGATAGTGAGACATGTTGGGGGCTGGCATCTGCCATTCGAGGAGTTAATAATGGTGAGCTATGCAAGAGACAGTAGTGTGGAGACATGATAATAGCATGGAGATGTGGTAGAAGCTAGTGGTGAGCAAGTCAGTGCTTGTCGCCGATAATGCAATGACTTGGTGGCGAGATGGCAGCAATACAAGAACCTTAGTGGCTAGGTTTTCATCTTTATGAAATTAGAGTTTCAAAGAAGAAGATAGGTGTATTTAGATATGTGACTTAGACTATTCTAAGTTAAGAGTAAGATATTCCTGACTTAGAATATGGATGTTTGGCAACATAAATAACCTTAAGGGTATTTGGAAACTAGAGAAAGATCTGTCTTGTTTGGTTACAAGGTTAATGTAACCTAAACCAAGAACAAGGCTTATTTAGGGATATGATTAATGTAATCCTAATAAATTTTATATCAAGAAAAATTTTAAAATTGTTTTAAAATTATAAAATTAAAGTTATTATTTTTCTTAATTTTATTGAGATTAATAATTGGATTGATCGTTGGGGAGGAAAACAATCGTTGCAGTTTGAATCAATTTCGTCAACATCTAACTACTTTGCAAGTAGCAATGATGATTTCTAAACATCTGGTGAAAACAAGATCTTCAAGCTATTTGTAAATTCCTTAGCAACATCTCTACTTTTTATTGGGTTTCTTCACTTATTGCTGGAAGGGCTAATTGGTGTCAAAAATCTTTCTTTGCTTTGTTTTGTTCAAACAAAAAATTTATCGTTTCTTTTTATAGCTACACTTTCTAACTGAGATTAATCATTTTCTATTTTAGGCAACTATACTTTCCCATGAATTGACTTGTTTTTTATTAGTTTTGGTGAATGAAATGTTGTCTCTTAATGAAATGTTGTCTCTTTGTCTCTCTTAGGTTTGGTGATTGTTGTACATTATTTCTAAGCGACTAGATCTCTTTTTATCTTTGTGCACTTTTGAGTTATTAATAATAGCAAGTTTATGCTTTCTAATCTTTTTTATCTTTTTAAAGGATCTTTTTAGGTACTATTCTCTGCAAATTTATTTTTTTTACAATTTTTGATCAATTTGAGCTATCTTTTAGGAAGACATGCATTTTGAGGGTGTTTCTTCATTTTGGACCTCTTTATTTCACTACCTTTAGAGGGTTTTTCTTTTTAGGTGTTATTATCTGCTGATTCAATTTTCTGCAATTTTTGAACTGTACACATGCAAAATAAGTAGACAACATTAGATATTGTCTTCTTGGCTCCATCATTTCCTATCTTTTCCTCAAACTATTTATTCACCTTTTTATAATTGCTCAGTTTTTGCTTAAGACTAATGATCTATGATAGATAAAGGACTACTTGATCAAGTCTTTCTTAGTCTCTAGAAAAAGAAAATATTTCTTTTTAATAAATAAGTGGTGTTTCTTTATATGTACATATCATCTTTGTTTTTAGAAAAAAATGATTTTCTCTCACTAGTCTTATAAGGATCGAGGTTACCTAAAGAAGCTTTTGCTCTTTCTGTTCATATTCTATTGTTACTATTATTTTACATGGGTTTGTTTTTTTTTTCTTGCATCAATGAGTAGGTTTGTTTGTTCTCTACATAGTTGAGTAATAGGTTTTGGTATAACAATGCAAAAAATTAAGCTCTGATCAAGTTTCCTCTTCATAGATTCTGGGGTTAAATGACAAAACTGTTGAATCTACCATCATCACTAAATGATAACTTAAAAATCAATAACCAGGGAATCAATTGGAAAAGGTCCTGTATTCGATCAAATCATCTTCATCTTTAGGGTTTTGGATTGGAGAGAGATTTCAGGTTTAAGTTGTTGAAGGAAAGGAGAAAGAAAGAGTCATTAGAGTGTGGAAGTGAAGAGTTTCAATTCTCTCTCTCTCTCTATCTCTGTTCAATTTATTTACTGCATATTCATCTTTTACCTGATTTTGAGTTTCATAAGCTTTGATCTCTTTTTTGTAGGTACTAGAAGTGCTTCTCACTAGTGCTTCTTACCATATATTTGCTTTTGCTCATACCACTAAACCTTCAGCTCTCTTGTGGTTTTGATTCATCATTTGGTTTGTAATAAATTATAGATTTATCCTTTACATAATTGTTAGGTTTTTGGTTTGTGTGATCTTATTATTAGGAATTTTATAGCAATTTTATTTGTTTCTCTTTGCTATTGTTTGTGTTTATTAGTTCTTCTTGTTACTAGACTATTCATTCGGGGTTGTCATAAAATTCCTTGGCTTAGTGTGGCTTAGTTTTAATTGGGTTTAGAGTTATTGAGTAGATTGGGTATTGTTGGTGTTTTTGGCCCCTTGCACTTGCTTTATTCATAAAGTTTTCCATCTAGTTTGGGTTTACAATTCATGTTAGTTCAACTCTTTTTGTTTATAATTTTCAATATTTTCTTTGCTTTTGTTTTATTTGTTTAATACTATATTTTAGCATTTTGTAGAATCCTAATTGCTAGTATTTGTTAAGATTTTAGTCTCCGAATTTTTATTGGCTTGCAGTCATATTTACTTGTGATTTTTCAAACCCATCTTGTGATGACCTTTTGATATTTATTAACAATCCTTGTTTCCTATCTCGAGTTTTCTTAGAGTCATTTAGGGACTTGCGGGACTTGTCTTCTTTAGCTTTTATTAGGCATTGGGATAAAAGTGGTTGCTTTGATGACCCATAATAAAGCAAGGGGCTAGTCCTTTGATGAGTTTTGGGTTTAAGAGAAAAGAAAATGTTGGCAGATTACGAATAAGCTCTTAGAACATTAGGACCCTTATAGGGAAGTCATTTAAATTAGTGGAGATTCTAGACAAGTATAAGATTCATATAGCATGTATCTAGGAGACAAAGTAGATGGAGGCTAAAGCGGAAGAGATTAATGGATTTAAACTTTGGTACTCAAGGTGTTTGAGATGGCAGAATGGGGTAGGTATCTTAGTTGTTAAGAAACTTGTGGGGGTAAAAAGGACTAATAATAGGACTATGTGCATAAAGATTATGGTGAAAGGTGTTGTTCTCAATATGGTGTTTGCGTATACACCACAAGTAGATTTGGACAAACAACTTAAATGTCAATTCTAGGAAGAAGTAGATGAGATGATTTAGCATATTCTCGTAACAAGAAAGTTATTTTAGGAGGAGACTTTAATGATCATATAGGGGCAACCTCAGAAGGGTATCCATAGACTCATGGATTAACAAAAAGATAAAAATAAGTAAATAAATTCATAAATAGAAAAAAAAGATAAGTATAAGAATAAATCAAACCAACCATTACAAGAAGGTAATTACACTAAGTAAGAAACTGCTTATGTTACATAACTAGGACTGAAGTACTATGTAATCAATAAAAAAGGAAGGTTAACTATAAGATAGAAGACTCCTAGGAAAAATGTTTAAAAGACCTAAGGCAATGAAAAAGGCCTCTATAATCGAGATCCTTTATCCATATCCTAGTACGTCAAAATTTTCTATTGTATGCCATATCTTCGACAAATTTCATCTCTCCCTCTCTCTCTTAAATTTACTTATTATATCTTCATCTTTTACCTAATTTTGAGTTTCACACATTTTAATCTCTTTTTTGTAGGTACTAGAAGTGCTTCGGATCGGTGCTTCTCATTATAGATTTGCTCTTACTCATACCACTGCTCCTTCAACTCTTTAGTGGTTTTGATTCATTATTTGGTTTATCACAAGTTATTAATTTATCATTTACATGATTGTTAGGATTTTGGTTTGTGTGATTCTCGTAAAACTCTAGTATTGTGTTGGCACTACTTTTGTTCCAAATTTATTTGTTTCTCCTTGATACTATTTACGTTTATTAGTTCTTCTTATTACTAGAATTTTCATTCGAAGCTGCCATAAAATCCCTCGGCTTAACGTGGCCTAGTTTTAATTGGGCTTAGAGTTGTTAAGTATATTAGGTATTGTTGGTGTTTTTGGCCCTTTGCACTTGCTTTCTTCATAATGTTTTCCATCTAGATTAGGTTTACTATTCATATTGGTTCAGCTCTTTTTGCTTATAATTTTCAATATTTTGTTTCTTTCTATTTTATCTTTTTAATGCTGGATTTTAGCATTCTACAGAATCCTAATTGCTAGTATTAGTTACAATTTTGAACTAACAAATTTTTTATTGGCTTACGATTGTGTGTACTTAAACCCATCTTGTGATGACCTTTTGGCGAGGGACTTGTCTTCTTTAGCTTATGTATGGGCATTGGGATGAGTAGTGACTTTAACTACCGATGATAAAGCAAAGGGCTAGTTTTTTAATGAATTTTAAGTCTAAAAGAAAAGAAGATATTGACATATTACAAATAGGATCTTGGAACATTAGGACCCTTATAGGGAATTCATTTAAAATAGTGGAGATTCTAGACAATTAAAAGATTCATATAACGTGAATCTAGTGGACAAAGTGGATAAGGCCTAAAGTGAAAGAGATTAATGGGTTCAAACTTTGGAACTCAAGGTGTTTAAGATGGCAGAATGAGGTAGGTATCTTGATTGTTAAGGAACTTATATAAGTAAAGAGGATTAATGATAGGATTATGTGCATAAAGATTATGGTGAAAGGTGTTGTTATCAATATGTTGTTTGTGTATACACTACAAGTAGGATTGGATAAACAACTTAAATGCTAATTCTAGGAAGAGTTAGAGCATATTCCCCCTAACAAGAAAGTTAGTCGAGGGGGAGAATTTAATGGCTATATAGGGGTAACCTCAAACAGGCATCTATAGACTCATGGAGGTTTTTGGTATCTAGATAGAAATGGTGGTGAGACTGCTTTATTAGATCTTAGAGTAGCATTTCAGTTAATGGCAGCTAACTCTTTTTTTAGAAAAAAAATGAGGAGCACATGTTGAATTTTAATAACAGAAGCACGAAAATTCAAATTGACTACATCCTAATAAGGCAGAGCAATTCACCCACATGTAAGGATTGTAAGGTAATACTAAACACTTACTTGTCAACTCAGCATACACTATTAGTTTTGGATCTTATAATTAAGGGATGGAGGAAGAAAAAGAGTCTTAGGAGGCTTACTAGAGTTAGATGTTGGAATATGAATTGGGACACAGTGAAACAACCTAGGGATAGAGTAATATATAAAGATCATGAAAATTGGAAGGAGATGCTAGCCAATAATGTGAGAGAGTAGCAACTCTTTTAAGAAATACAACTAAAGAGATCTTGGGATTTTTAAAGGGCCTAAGGGTAGTAAGATGAAGTCTTAGCGATGAAACAAAAATGTATAAGAAAAAGTTAAGATTAACAAGGATGCCTATAAAGCTTTAGTAGATAGCATGAAAATACTCAAGCTCAAAGATAAATTCTATCATCTAGCGATTAAGCTAGCCATGCTATATGAGACTGAATGTTGACTCATCAAATAAGTGCATAGTCATAAGCTAATAGTGGTGGAGATGAGATGTGTAAACTTACTAAAAGAGATAACATCAAGAATGTATTAGTAAGAGATAAATTAAAGATAGCTAGTATGATGAAAAACTAATAGAGATGAGGCTTAATTGGTTTAGAAATGTAAAAAGGAAATAACCTGACGCTCTAGTGAGAAGAAGCATGAAAATAGTATTTAAAGACTGTAAGAGAAAAAAGGAAGGCCTAAAAGAAACTTGGGGGAAGTGATCAAGAATGATATAACTTTGCTAGAGCTTGTTGAGGATATGGCCCGCAATAGAAAACTTTAGCGTATCAAGATACGAATAAA
Organism: Erythroxylum carthagenense; assembly: GCA_026413575.1. Classification (NCBI taxonomy): domain Eukaryota; kingdom Viridiplantae; phylum Streptophyta; class Magnoliopsida; order Malpighiales; family Erythroxylaceae; genus Erythroxylum; species Erythroxylum carthagenense. The sequence goes on from JANZLD010000001.1 coordinate 9,139,533, forward strand.
GAATCTCATTTAGAGAGGTCTTTCTCGTTCTCTTATGTCTTTTAAACATTTTCTTAGGAGTCATTTGTTTTATAATTAGCCTTACTTTTATTAATTACGTAGTACTCCACTCCTCATTTATCCTAAGCAGTTTCTTGCTTAGTCTAATTAGCTTCTTGTAACAATTGGTTTGATTTATTCTTATACTTTTTTTATTTTTTTTATATTTATTTTATCCTTTTTTTAATCTTTACCATACTCTATATTTACTATATTATGTAATGCATTACAAAATATTTATATATTTATTTATATTTTGTATTATCATTATTTTGTGTTACATACGGGCTATTAAAAATAGTCTCTCTACTAGATAGGGATAAGACTACATATTATTGGATTTTCCTATGGCCCATATTTTGATAAAACTCTTACTAGGTGTTATTGTTGTTGCAATTGGATTGATCTCTAATTAATTTTAGAAAAATATTTTTAAAATTAGAATTAATTAGTTTCAATTAAATTGGAATTAATTAATTAAATTCTTTGAAATTAAGAAAAGTATTTTCTTAAGTAATTAAAAAAGATATTTCTTAAGTAATTAAGAAAATTTTAATTTAATTGAGATAAATTAAATTTATTATTTTATTTGTTTAGAGAATTAATATTCCATTAATTTAGAAATTTTTTCTCTATATATGAATAATAAGTTTCTTGATTTATTAGAAAGATTTTTTCTTGATTAAATTTTGAAAAAGTGTTTTTATTTATTAATTGAGAAATTTGAGATTTTAATAATTTTGAAAAATAGTTTTCTAATTTATTAAGAAAAATTTTCTAATAAACTAAGAAATCAATTTATAATTAAATAATATAAAGACTTTATTAATTAAATTTAAAGTGTTTTATTTAATTTTGAAAGTGTTTTCCTTTTAATAGTAGAAAATAGTTTTCTAATTTAAATAAAGCAATTTGTAATTATGTTAGAATGTGTTACTTATCTAATTTTGAAAAATGAGTTTTTTAACAGTGAGTCCTACTTAACAGTGAGTCCTACTTAACTAAATTTATGTTATTTGAATGAGTAAACTCATTATCACATTAATTTAGAGGGAGGGTTACGAATCACGTATAAGATATGTTTTATTGTCACCTAACCTATCTAGGAATCACATAAGATTTGATTGATAAAGTTGTTAACTACTTAATTTAAGTTTAGTTAGTTTGTTGAGCAAACTCAAGATGAACTAAATTTGAATGGGATCCTAGCCCATTGCAGATATTAAAGTAATCTTTCTAAATAGTACTGAGGCTACTATTTTGAATAAAATAGTGAGAGTAACTAAATATATGATTGAAGTCCTAATCTTATTTGGTAGTTATGCTATATAATTAATTACTCGCTTTTTTATTTTTATATTTTGTTCTAAGTAGATTTTACCTTGTTTAGTTAATGAACTAAATTTCTTGGACATAGGATTATGATTAAGAATAGTTCTCAAAGTTAGAAAAGAAAATTGTATTTCCCATTATGTAATTTTGCTATAATTCCTATTTAGGATTTGGTGATGAAGTTCTAGAGATATGTCAAAATCATATAGATAACAAAATGTAACAACATGTAAGATGTATGTCAACACCATAATAGCAAGATGCAAGAGGTTACATAAAGTAGAGTCGAAAGTTATAGTATTTTAATGGATTTGTTCTACTTAATTTAGCCTACTAAAAGAATAAACAAGGACATCAATTAAAGGCCTAGCTATAGTAATATAGTATGATATCAGTTGTTAACAGAAGAAAATGATTGCTTGATTTTTCTTGCCTATATGTGATATAATAAAGATCATATGTATTTCTAATTCATACTTAAGAGTATTTGACACTGAATTTAGATTCAACATTATTATAATGTTCAGTGTACCATAATGAATAGATTGTTAAGTAAAAGAAGTTGATTTAATCTTATACAAATAGTTTGTATGTGATGGATCAAAGGAGACTTATGCTTAACATAAGCAACAATAATATAAAGTTAGATTACCAAGACAATCCTTTAATTCCATGTTAATTAAATCAACATAATAAGAATTATAAAGTTATATACAAGGAGATATGTATCCTTTTGATTATGAATTATATGAAACTTGTGATACTTGTTAAGTTGAAGAATAATCAAATCAATCTTTAGTGAAAGGATGACGGTGGTATTGCATTGTTAACTTTACACATATGAAGTATTAGGTGGAATAACAATCTATAAAAGGAAGGTTCTAATATTTCATTAGTATTACTAATAACTTTGTGTGATATAGTCACATATATTAAATGAACTATTGATTTAAAGTTTTAATAAGTTCAAAATTTTTAAATCTAATTGCAAATTAAGCATTAGTTCAAAATGAAAAGATTAAATTATACAAAAAAATCATACACAAAAAGGTTTATCAAAACTACTTTGCATTTCTAAATATTTGTGTGATCATGATGCATTGTTAAACGTCAATCTTGATCTATGATTATAAATTGTTTAAATGGATAATTAAAGATAAATTAAAAGGAGTTTTAATTTGTCTAATTTTAATTATGAATTAGAACTATAATTTACAAACATTACCAACATATTTGGGAATCTAATGAGTCTCACATATAAAAATAGGTTATAGAGAGCAAAGATATTTTATTATGTAGGATTTGATTGTAAAGTTTGAGAAATTTTATGATTAAATATGAGATATTTAATAAATAAGGATCAATATAAGATATTTGATCTTATTTAAGCATAATTGTAATTAGAATTATTTGCAATTCTAATTAAATTTTAACTGAAATTAAAATGAATTTCAATTAAATTACTAAAATATCCTAAACTTATTATAAGTAGGCTTAAGCTCTAATAAAGCTAGTACTTCTTGCTTAATTCTCTCTGTAAAAGTTATAGAGTTCTCTTAACTTGTTCTATAGATACTGTTAGAAGTTAGACATTTGTGCAGTTACAATAATTAAGATGGACCAATTTTGAAAATAGTTTGTGGGATACGATAAGAAAATATACGAGTTCAGAATAAGCTATAAATTAAGATTCACATTTTATTATGATTTGTATAATAATCATTTTATATAATTAAAATAATCTTAGTTTTCAAGAGATGAAAATATGAAAAAATTTCGTAATTATGCTACTATAATCATAATAGAATCCTAGCTTGATTTCCCAATAGAAAGTCTACATGATAACAGAGCGACTGACAACTTTACAAAGTAATAAGTTCAAAGCATTATGTTACTAATGGATTGTGTGCCTAGTAGATAAGCGAGATGTAAGTAAATCGAAAAGGTCTGGAACAACCGTAAAAAGAACCAAATAAGAAGGCGTATCAATTGATTCCATCATAGAAAAAGGCCGTCGTAATTTCGACAAATAACAATGGCATAAATGAACAAAAAGAAAACAAAAAAGGGACAATTTAACCAAAAGCCCCGTAATCATTAGGCAACAAGTGCATTTTTAATTCTAACTTTTTCACCAAAATACAAAACAAACTATAACGTTTAGAAACCTTTTTAAGATAAACCTTAATATTTTAAAAAATATTCAATTTAAATTTTAAATAGACAAAAATATTAACATATTTATGTTTTCGTTCATTATGTACCATATCAATAATGATTTAACACAAATTTATTATTTTTTATTAATCATATAAGTCTTACAGTGTCACATGATATACATGTGACATAATAATATCCACATATTTAAACTAATTTCTCTTAATTATATTTTCATATAAGAAACTTGAATTAAAACTAATAAACCTAATTTAATGCAAATAATAACTTAACCTTAATTACTCTATATTAATTTTTCCATTCCAAGAAGCTTTAAACCATGGCTTCACTTTTCACCTCTGGCAAATCTTTCTTTGTATACGTTTATCCAAGTTCAAATCTTTTTCTGAATTTTTCTTTCAGAAGTAACGTACAAAGGATTGATTTGGCAAAAAAAAAAAAGGTTAAAATAGCTTGCAATGCCATAACCTAACCTTAAATCTCAAAAACAATGATCTCAAGAAGAGCAGACAAAGAAAATTGAAGGTGAGAAGAGAGTTGAGGGTTCTTGACTAGGTTGACCTTTCTCATAAACAATTTAGCATCTTTTCCGAACATTATTCAAAATTTTATGAGTTAACAAAAATTCAACAGCTAAAGAAAACATCTTCGCTCTTTCCTATATCAAAAGATGAATTCAGTAACCACTGATGCATATGTTTCATACTCCTTTTGCGGATCCATCAAATCTCAACCAGCAAAGTGAGGTCTTTACTTTTTCCGTTATAAGAGAAATACACTCAAAGAATACAATTGTTTCATGCTCCTCGGGCAAAATAATGGAATGGTTATATGGTTCCGACTCCAATAATCGGAAAGCTAAATTCAGATTTGGGACCAAAGATCTAGCTTAGCTACTCCATGCTTGGAAGATCGGGTTTGGAGAAGAACCTGTTGACTGATGGCATGATCTGAGAAGGTCGTCCCCGGACGTACTTCCTGAGGCCATGTTCAGCATATTTCTCACCCTCTTCAAAGTTTTCAAGCACTCCCGCAGCTCTCCTCTCTTTAGAAACCCTGCATAGCCCAATTGGAATAAACTATGAATGATACAAACTGTTCCTGATGCCACTGGAGGACATATGTACCTACCTAACTTCAGGATTGATGCAGATGTTCCTCACAAGTTGCATCCCGCAAATGCCAACGGCTACGCTAACAGCTGCAAATAGTGGAAACACCTATATCCAACAGTAAAATTGAAAGATAATCCATCAATTATTGAACAAAGATTCATCGAGTTTAGATCTTTTAACAACAATCCATTATTCTCTAACTCCAAAATCTGCTAGACGTCTATTCGAGATCTGATTTCCTAGATTCTGAGCTGGAAACTAGCTCCTCCAAAACAAAAGCAAAACGGTGAAAATTAACAAGAAACAGTCATACGCCGTTTTGGAAACTGGCATGAAACGCCACTGCTAATTAACACTAAAAAAATTAAAACCCATGTAGGAAAACTTCCGTCGTAACATGTGTCGGCTTCCTAAACAAGCAACCAGAATATAGGAATAGAAAACCCAAAACAGACAGAATGGCACCTCGGGTCTTATCCACCTTGAGCCACCCATGATAGCAGGAGAGACGAGCAGACAAACGATCGGAGGAGAAAGTAAAAAACAGAAACCGAAGCTTTTATTCTCGAGAAAACGTAAGAAAATTGTAAGAGAGGCAGAAAAGTTGGATTTCGACTCGAATACGATTAAAAATATACTCCCTAAAAAGGCAGGTTAGTATGTAAGGACTGCGCAGCCACAAGCAGAAAAGTTAACAGGTCAAATACACCTATTGGAGTCGATATTGGCGGCTCAAATCCAATTGACGCGTCCAATTGTTCTAGAATGTTCAGCAAAAACAAACGGCTGCTCAACTAGAGCATCCTTTTATAATTTCAGAATTGGCCATTGGAAAGCCCAGTTGGCCGTTAGGAAAAAAAGTGATTCTAAAGTCTTGGGTTTAAGTCTCAGCAACCACAGTATAGAAGCTCATTTAATATGATAACTTCTTGTGCGCATCGAACATTGAACTGTCTTTTTAAAAAGTTAACTAGGATCAAACTGTGATTTACCTCCTTTATATAATATCGAGTCGGAGTGTGAGAACGCCTAAAGTAAGCTTTCCACCTTTTGAGTCCAAAGAATTGGCCATTTTCTGCCTGCCCGGATAGACCATTTGATTATTAGAAAAGAAAGTGAGTCTAAAAATTGGCTATCTCCTAGCTCTAGACCTATGACTTCCCATTATAAATACATTTCATTTGTTTAAATTAAGTAATAATTTTAGAATCTAAAAGAAGATTTTAAACAGTGTTAACAAATAAATATATGAGCGGAACGTATTACAGTGTTGTTCGAACTACTAATTGATGACAGATAATGAAATAAAACATTACAGCATGATTTTCAATTTTTTATGGTAAATACTTACACTAAACATAACATAATTACGGCTCTGGTGTTGAATTTTTCCTTTTGGTTGACTGAATTAGATCCGTATGGAAAATGAGAACATGAAAAGTTGGCACGTAAGATCCGTGAAACACGGAGGTAACCATAATTACAAATTTCCAACTAAAATTACTTGTCTTCCTCTCCAACCCACGATTTCTGTTGACTAAGAAAAACCCATTTCAATTTCTCAGAAATTGCAGCGCAGAATCTTCAATTTGTCGTGTTATCATCACTGTCGCCTCTCCCCCATATCGTCTCCTCTTCTCGCCATCAGTCGTGCCTTGCCTCGCCGGTGTTGCATCTTGCTTCTCCCACATCTCGTCATCATCGTCGTCTGTATCAACAGTTGGATAAGAAGCTTTCAAAGTTTCAAGAACTGAAAGTTGAAAATTTACAGCAGCACATGGATGGATTTTCCGGTGTACATTAGTTAAGGTTTGGTCGAGGAATGGGCAAGCGATATAAACATACACCGGCCTGCATTAGCTGAAATTTGATACTATTAAATTCGTTGTTTGTATATTTAATACTTGATAAAATTAAATGTTCAGTATTAATTGTTTACGAGTAAAATGATTTATAAGAATATAATTTTAAAAAAATTATAAAAATATGAATATTGTATATCTTAGTATTTCATTGAAAATTATTATAAGAATTTAGATTTTAAATATTAAATTCTACAAAAATTAAGTTTATAACTTTAATAAAAAATATAAAAGAAATAATAATAATAATAATAATAATAACAACAAGAATAATAACAACAATAATAATAATAATAATAATCATTATGATGATAACGATGATAGATTCAAACATAAAATACAACAATTCAAATAAAATTTAACAACACAATTCAAATATCACAAAAGAAATTAACATCATTATTTAAAGCAAATATTTATAACAATTTAAGAATGAGGTCTAATTGTCATTAAACTACAAGCAATATTATCACGAATAGTTGTCATCTCTCGAATTCTCTGTTCTTCAATGTCTTTTTGTGTAGAGTTAACTTCAACATCTTAAAATACATCTGGAAGTATAAATTCAAAATCTTGATCGATGATGTTAAAAGCCGGGTCGCCAATTGTACTTCTTCTAATATAGTTATACAATACAAAAGCTGCACAAATTTTTCTATTTTGATCCATTAATGAATACTTAGGCATTTTCTCCAATATCTTCCATCGAGCCTTAAGAATATTGAAAGTGTTAGACCCCGAATTTTTTTATAATGTCATTAAGCATGAATTGTGATAATTATGTGTTTATGCCTTAGTTTGATTAATTTTGGAGTATTAGTGGATAATTGAGGTTTAGTCGAGTTTATTGTGGTTA
>JANZLD010000001.1:9164447-9194458 GCA_026413575.1 Erythroxylum carthagenense
AATTAGGCTGTTGGAAAGGTTTTGCCAGAACTCAATGGTAAATTGACTGGTATGTCCATCCGTGTTCCTACCATAGATGTTTCTGTTGTTGACCTTACTGTAAGGCTTGAGAAGAAGGCAACGTACGAGGATATCAAAATTGCCATCAAGTGAGTGTTTGATCATTCTCTTTGTTGCAGTCTTTTGATTTTCCATGTTTTTAGCTGCTACTCAATCTTTACCACCATTCTTGTGCTCCGCTTCTATCATTTGAAGGTTGTTTTTGATCTTATAATGCAGGGAGGAGTCCCAGGGCAAGCTGAAGGGCATTTTAGGTTACACAGAAGATGATGTTGTGTCCACAGACTTCATCGGTGATAGCAGGTAAAGGAAGAAATTGGCAAATGTCCATAGATTATGTGATTTATAAGAAATGGCATTGTTTGTTCAGGCTTGTTAACAAGGTTTTCTATTGATTTCCAGGTCAAGCATTTTTGATGCCAAGGCAGGAATTGCCTTGAACGATAACTTCATGAAATTTGTTGCCTGGTATGACAATGAATGGGGCTACAGGTACACTCATTTCTCTTCTTTCATGTTATTACTTTTTCTTGCTTTAAGCTATACCCTGACGCTGCTCCTGGGGTTTTCCCACAGTTGCCGTGTTATTGACTTGATCGTCCACATTGCCTCCACTCTTGCTTGAAGTTTTGTTGATGTGCTTTGAGGCTCTTTTGGTGTGAACTGGTTAAACTGAATGACGGAGGTTTCTTCTGATTCTAGGTTGGGAAACTGAAGTTTGAAATAAACATACCCAGTTTGGGATTTGGGTGTTTGGTTTTTGAATTTTGGATCTTATTTGTTATACAGCCGCAAAATTTTCTGTTTCAATATTGTTGTGTTTTTCGTTTTTTTTCCTCCTCCACTGCATATTATTATACTGGCGCTTTTCATAAAGACATCAAAAGGAAACGCATGCTGCAGCTACTACTTAAAAAAGAGTACCAACTTTCTACAGGTTCAAAAATGATATATTGTGAAGACAAGCATAAAAATTCTCCTACTCATTAATTTGAACAGTTCCATGTTTGGGTTGGGTTGGAGTTGTCAAGATTAATGGACATTTCAAATCTTTTTGTAAATATTTACGACTCCTCGTGCCTTTTTTTTAAAAAATTAGAATTGGGTTGACATTTATTAATTGTTAGGTGTTAGTTTGACATGTATTTTAAGATGGGTATTTGTTTGGGATTGGTGATATCTTGAGCGGCGAATTGGGTGCACCAGTGGCTCTAAAAATGTATGGAAGGGATTTTGGAAAGCTTGATGTGCGGTCGTGAGGGTCAAATTAAAATTGAATTTAATATATATTTTATAGTAACAATAATAATTAAATTTGTGCTTTGGAAGAGGATCTCACTGTAATGATCAAAAGTTTCAAATTTACTATTTAAACTCAGATTATTCTTTCACCCAAAAATATCTATGGCATTTAAATAAATTAAAAATTAGTAATGTAATAAATTATTTTTATTATAAATTTTTTGTATATTATATTTTTAATGTAAAAAAGTTCAAATAAGATATTAATTTATCATTAGTAGATGTTTTTAACTTATTCATTGTAACATATATTTTTGTCATAAATTGATTTTTTAAGTTTATTATAATCAAGATCGATTCTTTTTCTTTGATCAAAAAATCAATATATTCAATACAATCAATATTCAACTATATCATCTATTCTAAATACATAATAAAAAAAATTATAAAGCTAATAATAAAAATTAATTAATGAGAAATAAAATAAAATCATTCTCAAGTTAAAATTAACATAAATAAGGTAATTGAATTTTTGATGTTTTAAACGATTTCGTTTCTTTATATGAATATATTAAAAATGCTACAATTGCATTCATCATCTAACGCAGAAGTTGTTTATCTTACTAATTTAACAATAAATTTTCTTAATCTCTATCAACATTTGTATTTTAAATTAATAGTTATGAAAAATAAAAATAGTATTAATAAGTAAAGAATGAATTAAAAGTATGAAAACTTACTATACTGCATTTTTTTCATCTTAAGTTCACTCTTTGCAGATGATCTAACAAAACTTCTTAAATCTCCACAATACAATTTAATTTCATTTGTTATCTTTGATTGTTTTGCATTGGAGAAAATACATTTGCATTCAATCATATAAAAAGATTGTCCATAATATTATTTGTAAATGCGTCAAGACTAAATAAGCAATAAGGATTCAAAAATTAAATTGCTAAATCGATTCTTTAAGTAAGATGCTTATCCGTCGGCGATTAAGAATATTTGTATAAGACTTATACAATTTCTCCTTTCCTTTAAAAAAATTCATAATTGTTTTATGAACTCTATTTAAATATCTTAAAGATAGCTTCTTATTTGAGTCCACAGTTCTCAATAACCTTAAAAATAGTGTCACAGTCTTCATAATAATCAAGTAGGCATGACAAAATTTATTATCTAGACTAATAGCATAAACCTCTTTTCCTTTCACACTTTTTGATAACTTATAGCTTTAAAAATGTTTGCTTGCCACTAAATTTTGAAGTACTTATTTATGACCATGAACACTTTTCAAAATAATAAATCTAGTTACAAACCTAGTAGTAACAAGATGTGCAATCTCAACTTAATCTTCTTATTTTCTTAACTAAGACAAAAAAAAAATTATACACAAATATTACGATCATAGATGCATATAAAACAAGATTAGAAATATGATCCATACAATCAATATCCTTTAAAATGAGATATTATACAATGAGTAGTGCATAGAAACTAATAAATATGCTCATATTTTGATTGTAAAAAAAAACCAACTGATACATAATTACCTATATTATCTATAACGCAAAGCATAACATTTTTTGTCTAACCCACTTGATAATTTTAGAAAATAATTCAAATAAAGTATGATCACTTTTTATCATATCATAATTATTAACATACTTAATAAAAGTTGTTCCAATATTATAATAAACCCAAAAATTAAAAAAGATTTTTTTTCTTTGATTAGTCTACCATTTGCTATAATAGTGCATCTTGTTGTTTCCAAACTACACTTATATGTATCTGTATCATTTCTTTTTTTAAATCTTGAAGCAAAGGCATACGAATCTCATAATAAGAAAATTCTTTAAATCATGGTCCTATCATTGTTTTAGCATTTATTGCTTCTTGAAAATAAGGTGAATTTAAAGTATTTAAAGGAATGAATGAAACATAGAACCATCTAATCTATGCTCGTTTATATCACTAAATAACATCCTTAACAACTAAAACACTTTTTAAACTAGGTTGAGAACTAAGAGTAGTTCTTAAACGAAATAATAATCTATATCAATAATAGCTTTCTACTTTCCTTTATCTAATACTTGTTATGCTTCATCATCTCCAAAAGATACATTATAAATCTCTTTATTTTTCTTTTGTTTTTTGGTTATTATTGCAAATAAGTTTTAATTTACTCACGTGCATAAAATAGTTTTTTTTGCAAGAGGTAATATTACCCTTAATACCAACAAGAATTTCGTTTTTATTTTTATAAATTCCTCCTATTTTAAAATTTTAACTATAAAACATACAATTATATTGAATATTTCCATCACATATTTACAAAGAAGAAAAATAATTTCATGCTGGATTAGACTTATCATTTGTAGAGGATGCTAAGTTTATCAAATCATTTTATGATGATTCCATATTCTCCACTATAATTTTAACCTAAAATTATGAAAAAAAATATTTTATAAATTTTGTACACAACTATAACATCTTGACATTCCAGAAAGGCAACTGGTGTTTAAAATACTTGTACTGATAATACTAATTAGATAATATTGGATCATCAAAAAGCTTGTGTTGTAAGTTGTAAAAGGTAAGAAGTTTTATAATTATGTCAGAAAATGTCAAACAATATGTATTGGTTCACATGTTATCAACACGTTCTTAGGCCTTAATTGAAACATTTCTCTTAAGAGCAACCTAAGTAATAGGCAATGTATTTTAATAAAATTTTGAAATATATAATAATATTTAAATTATTATATTACTAATAAGACAATAAAAAAGAATGAAAATCAAAATCAAATGATTATAAGAAATGGTTTCATAATTTTAGAGTGCCAGAACATTATAATTTCAATTTATAAACTGTATCTAAAAAAATATATAAAAATTTATAACTAATAAAATTTATTAGTTATAACTTTGAGAAAATAATAGTAGAGCCGTTTTACCCAAAGTGACTCTTCAGGATTAATGCTTGATTTGTGATTTTGATTGGAGTTATATTTAAACCTCCTTCATATTTGGGAAAACATATATCAGCTCACTTCACTTTACCTAACCCTTTACCACCATTTGGATAATTCCATAGAAAATTTTAAAGGATTCTTCCGATAGTTTTGATGATACCTTGAGAAGGAAAAATGTAAGAACTCCAATAAATGTATAGAGTGTTTAACACCGATTTGATAAATTAAACCTTCCCCACATAGGATAGAGATTTGTTAAACCATGAACTGATTCTTCTCTGTATTTTCTCTAAGAGTGAAATGCATTCTGCATATATAAGTCTTTTAGTCAGGACTGGTAGTCCAAGATACAACAGAAGAACATGTTTAAATTTCATTTCAGGTGATTGGGAGATGAGAGGAGGTAACAATCTTTTCGGATAGGAGGAAACGACTCTTTGTTGGGTTGAAATGTAGAGCTACCATATAACTTTGTATGGAGTCCATCGTAGCCCTGCAAAGTAAAAGTAGATCATCCGTAAAACATAGGTTAGTCAAATAAATCTTCTTGCATTTGGCATGGTATATGAATTTTGGATTTTTGAGCACTTCTTGTTTGATAAGAGAATTGAGATTCTCTATACGAAGAATGAACAGGTAAAAGGATAAGGGGTCCACTTGCCTAAAACCTCTTGCTACCTTGAAGGATGTGGTAGGAGTGTCATTGATCAAGATAGCCAGGGAAGAGGATGAAATGCACTATTTGATCCCGTTTATAAATATAGTTGGAAATTCATGAGCCATCAGTAATATCTATAGGAAATCTCATCTCAAATTGTCATAAGCTTTCTGAAAATCAATTTTGATTTTGCAGTTTAGAGAGTAATTTGACTTGGAGTAGCCTTTTAGGAGATCTTGGACAGTAAGAATATTATGTCCCCTATGTCTGCCTTACAGGAAGGCAACTTAGTTATCACTGATTAGTTGGGCTAGCGCTTTCTTCAGTCTTGTAGTAAGTATTTGGAAATGACCTTATAGGGGAAGTTAGTACAGGCAATAATTCTAAAGTCCCTAAAATGTGTGGGGTTGGAGTATTTAGGAATCAAACAGACAAAGGTTCTGTTGATCTTTTTAAGAAGAATCCCCTTGGAGAAGAATTCCTTGTCTGCCTATATTATAAAGGGTCCTATCTCCCTCCAAGATTTTTGAAAGAAAAACCCATTAAGGCCATCAGGTCCGAAAGCTTTGGATCCATCCATGCCAAACATTGTAACTTCTATTTTTATGTTTTCTATTGATTTTGTAAGAAGATCCAAATTAGTTGGTATGATTTATTTGAGGGATAGGGTTATGAGATCTTCAACAGTAACATTAGAAGTGTTTGGAGTACCTAGAAGATCTTTAAAGTAACTTATTGCCTCCTCTTGTTGTGTTTGAAGTATTGCACCATTGGTGGAAGTTATAGAGTGGATTTCATTGCAAATTTTCCTTGCAAGAATGGAGTTGAAAAATAATCTACTACAGTTATCCCCTTGCTTAAGCCAATGGACTCTGACTCTTTGTTGTAAAAGAGAGCTATGGTTGTGTGTAGCCTTTAAGAATTGTGATATCATTAATTTTTCTTTTTCAAGTAGCACTGGATTTGTAGGGTGAGCAGTAAGAGGCTAGCTTAGATAGCTTGAAGTTCAAGTTTATAGGAGTTTAAGGTGGCAGTTATGGGCCTTGGTATAAAAGTTAGGATCTTTAGTTCCTTTTTGATGACTTTCAACTTTTGAACACAACAAATTGCTTGGTTCCATGGCAATTATGTCCTACTCCTTTCATATATGCCTTATAGAATCCCGGGACATTCACTAGGAAATTATTAAATCAAAAAGGATAATGCTTGATAACTTTTTTGGAATAAGTTGTCTACTACAAGGGGAGTATGATATGAGAAGAGAGGTTCTTCAAAAGAAGTAAGGTTGTTAGAAAAGGTCTTGAGCCAGATGTCATTTACTAGAGCTCGGTCTAATTTTTTCCTGATGTGTGAAACTAATTGTTGTTTGTTGGACTAGGTGAAAGTATGTCCTACATACTTAAGATTAGTCACCCCTAGATCCTCTACCATATCTTTCAGATCAACTGTATAATTCTTTAGACTGTAGTGTCCTTATGCCTTTAAGGGGTATAATACAGAGTTAAAGTCTCCACATGTGACCCAAGGAGTGGATACGATATTACTAAATGATTTAAGGTTATTCCATAAATCTCTTCGCTAGAACTGAAAGTTGCTTGCATGGATGAATGAAACATTAAGTTGAATGTGCTCCTTTTTTAATGATAAATTCATATGCATAGCTTGTTCATTTGAGTCTAAGAGATCTACCTTGAGCTAATCCTCCCTATATTAAATAATTATTCTTCCAAAAGCATAATGTTGGTAGTTGGTAATCATGTTCCAGTGGGAACTAAAAATGTCCAATTTGGCTAGATTTTCTAGTTTGACTTTAGTTTCTAGTAATTCGATGATGAGAGATTTCTCTTGCAAAACAAAGTCCTTTAAAGCTGACATTTTAATAGGACAATTTATTCTATGTACATTTTATGTAATAATGGACATGGTTAAAAGGTTTGGCTTATAAAGCCTTTTCCTTTTTCTCATTTTGGAGCTCTTTCTCTCCACTGAGTGGAATTCAACATTTCCTACATATTCTTTATGTGCAATGTAAACTTTAAAAGTAGTAATAATATCTGATTGGATAAGATTAATGTGACTCACCATTGATTCTCCTTTAGGCTTATGCATAACTCCTGAAGTGGTAGTTAGGATGGCATGATCATCATTGGTATCTGTTTGAGATACAAGTATCTGTTTAAGATATAAGTGTTGTATTTGGTATTTGTGGTACTTCTTGCTCTATATTGCATGCTATATTGTGCTCCTTGGATGTATACATGTGCGTTGTTTGACAATTTTGTACTAACTCATTGTTGTGTTTCTCCGTATCATCAGTTGGTATAGAATCACTAGTTATTGGCATCATAGTAGCATTGGATGTTAAGGGAAAGAGATTTTCCAAAGATTCCATAGGTGTAATTACTTCAACTGACTCTATAAGCTCTTGGTAGCTCCCTTTTTTTTTTTTTGAAATCTTGCTCGTAGCCTTCTAGATTTTGGTTGGATTTATGGAAGGTGGTTTCCATTGTTAAGAAATTTTAATTATCTTCTCGTACTTTATCTTCCTATCCTAACCTCATTATTGAAATTTTATCAGGGAGTTCTTTGGAAGTATCCACACTGATACAAATCCGAGCATATCCAACATTTTTCTTTTTTACTGGATGTTCATCCATGCATAATGGTCATCCGAAGCAGTTAGCTAGTGCTCCAAGCCCTTGGGTTGTCCAATACTCAAGTGGGATGTTGTGAAAGTTAATCCAAAGCGGAATACTTTGGATTTTAAGGGTTTCAAGGTTTAAGTGTGGTTGCCGAGTTTGTACAAACATAAGATGGTTACCAAAACGCTAGGGATCTTCCTCAATAATCTTATAGATTTCTGAAGTGAAAATAAAGGTAAAAAGGATCAAGTTCTCTTTAGAGAGAAGAATATCTATCAAGCCTCTGGTCTTCCACAGCTTGCTTGCCCATTGAGAGACTAAAGGAAATAGTGGTCTCTTGCTAAAGAAAAAATCAACCATGGTTGATTCTCAAGCCCGATCTCCCTCCTTTAAGACTTCAAAGTTGGGGTAAACAACCAATCTATCGTCCATATCCTTCGGTGGTGAGTGGGGAAAGGTTAATGGAGTTTCTTCCCCTACTACTTGTCGCCAAGATCTAGAAGGAGCATTCGATGGAGAATATATTTCTGGGGTAATGGAAAAAGGTTTAAGGATGAAGGAGGCCAGAGGCGAAAATTTAGGTAGGGAACAGACTACTATATTGGTCATTATGAAAGTTGGATAATATGTTAGGAAAGGTTTAACTTTTGGTTTTGGGTTGTCATAACTAAGAAAAGCTCAACAAGGAAAGTTTGTAGGGTAAGAGAGTGTAGCATTTCTGAAAAGTTAGTTATATCTTTGGGATATTTGGTGTTGGCTATTTGTCAGTAAAGAATTCTAACAGGAGAATGCTAAGTAGTATGTAGAACAAGATTGTGCAAGAATTGTCAAGAGTGTCAAGAATGTAGAGGAGAATGCTAAGTAGTATGTAGAACAAGATTGTGCAAGAATTGTCAAGAGTGTCAAGAATGTAGAGGTAAAGCTTATGGTAGTAGTGGTGTAGTGGGTTAAGTAAGGTAAAGATGTTTGAAAGAAGGGGGAAGAAGGAGGTTTATAGTAAGAATAATATATTTTTGCATATTATTGTTTTTAATTCACAATTTCCGATTTCTACATCCAATTTCTTTTTCTTAAAGATGCCATTTTATTTATCACATCACTAAATATTTTTATTACAATCAAACTAATTAAATGATAATTTATTAATAAGAAACATACCCTCAAATTTTTTAATTATTCAATGAGAAGATATTACCATTCTTAAATAAAGTTAATAATTATAAAATAATGATATTAAAATTTCAAACTCTTGAAAATAAAATGTTAATGAAGAATTATTAATTAAATAAAATAATTTTAATTTTAATTAAACTAAAAAATGAAATTAGGGCTTGGTTTGAGCTTGAACAGACTTTGGGGCACCCAAGCTTGATTACATTTTGGCCATAGATTATTGCCTTGAAGTTTGTGTAGGGATAGGTGGTAGGAGACCCCTATTTCCAGAAGCTCTCTTACCTCCTTATTCCTTAGCTTCCCTATTCATGGTCTAAAAATTGGTGTGTAAAAGTTGTAAACTTCATTTATTGGATTCTTTGTTGACAAGAGACTAGTATTCTCTGTAATGAATGTTTTGTTGCACATAAACTGAAGAAACTATAGCCTAAATGAGGTCTTAATTGATGAGCAAAGCTTGTTCATCTTTAAGTTCTCTTTAGTAGCTAAATTTAAGAAAGTGTTGGAGCTTGGTCCTTAGTATATTAGTGACAAGCCTCTCCTTTTACAAAAATAGAGAATAGGTATACTATTGGAAGAATTAAGTTCTAAACATATTCCACTCTAGATTAACATACACAATATACCTCTTAAATATTGGTCAACCATTAGATTAAACTACCTTGCTTGCTACATTAGAAGACTTTTATGTATGGATAAGCCCATTGCATCCATAAAGGATATTGGATATGCTAGACTTTGTGTAGATGTGTGGGAGGACCAAGAGCTTCCAAAACTAATAACCGTACTAAGATTAAATGATGAGATGACATAAAAAAAATGGTTAAACTTTCATATCAATAAAGGCCTACTTCGAGGAACCAAAGAAAGGTATAGATCCCTAATGGTAAAAAGTTTACTATAAGAGAATATATAGAGTTAATAGGTAATGATGGAGGAGAATAATAGGAGACATAAACTATTCTACGCATTCAAGGTAATAACAAGAATTCAATCATAAGAATGCAAGATGATCCTCCTCAACAAAGCACCTCACCATTAAAAAAAATATATTTGTACTTCCATTAAAGGATCATTTCAGCTTACCCTCTAAGATGAGCACTAAAAAGGCTCTCTACCACTAACACTATCCAAGAGACAGAGGATCTTTGAGCTAAAGAATGCTAGAACAATACCTCAAGTACTAAGGAAAATTTTATTTGCATTTATAATGATTCTCCACCCAAGGATACTTTGATTGATGGAGATCTTGGCCCATTAACTTAAGAATTCTTGACCATTGAAAGAAGAAGATCAAGCATAAGGTTTAAAGCTGAAAGAGCCGGTACATACATCAATCCTACTTTATAACCATAGTTAAAAAAAAAAAACGATTTTGCAAGAATATCTTCATTCAATGATGCCTATGATTATTGGCCTTTTGAAAAAAAAGTTTAAGAGAATTTCAATATGCCTGCAGTTTTTCACAAAAAAAAGAAAACTATTACCAACCACTCTGAGTATTACAATAGAAGGAATGTTATTGCTTATGATGTAGATAAAATAGATGTTCTTAATACCTTTTATTCTGGTCAAGTAATCCATCTTTTAGTTACAATAAATGGTGCTAATCTAGCTTATATCTCTTTTATTTATGCATCTACCTATGCATTTGAACAATCTTCGCTTTGGAATGTTCTCAGGGCTATGGATAGTAATATACAAATTCCTTGGTTAATATTAGTAATTTCAATTGCATTTTAAATGAATATGAGGCTAGTGGTAGACCTAGTTTGGGAACTCCATGTAGAAAATTTAGATCTTGTCTTACTCATACCGGAGATACTAATCTAAAGTATAAGGGAAACTATCATACCTAAAGCAATAAGAAAAGTGAAGACCGGTTCCTAAAAAAAATTTGATAGAGTCCTATTTTTCATTATTGGCTTAATATCTTTTAACTACGAAAAACAGTGTTTAGTAATTGCCTCTGCTCATAATTGCCTCTACTCAGATCACTCTCACATTAATATACACAATTTCTTCTTTTAGATTCTTCAACTATCTATCGAATTAGAAAGGTTTTCAAGATGCAATTGACAGATAAATGAATGAATACTTATATGGATGGTTTTGAGTCTTTTAAATGTCTCGTGAAATTGATGAGAAATAAAGAGGAAATGACAAGGCTAGGGAGCATTTCCATCGGAGACAAAATAAATTATATGTTTGGCCTCTGATCGATTAAAGCATGTACAGGAGAAAGAAGCTATGAGAAACTATGCTAAGGCACTTGAAGATCATTATTCCTTGTTTAAATAAAAATCAAGGATACAGTGGCTTAATGATGGTGATTGTAATACAAATTTGTTTCCCCAGTCTTTCCTTTTAAGAAGGAAATTACCTCATTAATTACTAAGGATGGAAGAATAGTATATAACCAGAAAGTCTCAAGGAATTAGCTATGGAGTACTTTGGGAACACTTTAGGTTTTGTTACTTACTCTTCTACTCATCTCCCCAACTACTTCTTACCTTGTGTTAGGAGTATACTTGAATTAAGTATATTGAAATCATAATAAAGTCTTTTTGAGTTTTCTTTAATTTTAAGTTTTTGTTAGTTATGCATGTAAAGAAGTTTTAAGAGTTTAATGTATGTTTAATATAATAGTACTTGAAGAGTCATATCAGTTATGTTTATATGACTATATATCACCTTGTTAGTACTTCATATGAGATGGGATCAATCATTTTAAATTTGAAACTCTCTCTCTTCTTCTATAATAAACACTTAAAACCTACATGAATCATATTTCATATTTTTTCCACAAGTATCTTATACGATATTAAAAGAGCCAAGAGTAGAACAGTAGTAAAATATTAATAAATTGAAGGCTTTTTAAGGGGTAACCAGGTTTTTAACAATGTGAGTGACGAATTAGAATTATGTTTACTGTGGAAGTAAAGTTATCATGTCTAATGCTGATTCCTTCCAAGTAATTTTACGCCATCTTTTTGTCTTTAGAGCTGATCATTTATGCTTCAACAGCTTATTGCTTCGGCCCTTTCAGTACAAGTACAACTTGCTGTTTGAGACTCTGATCAGAAAGTTGCTAAAGTTTGCCAAGAAAGAACCAACCCAATTCATTGTACTGGTACATTTAGTAAATTTTGTTGGGAATGCTTATTGTCCAATAAGTTGTAATTATCCTTCAGACACAGTAGTTTTCATGGGAAAATCTCGACAAATTATTTTTATCATTTTCTGTTCCAGGTTTGTTTTAAATCTTCTTCGGTCGTCAGACTATGTGGAATACACTGGTTTCAGCTATATGAGTGGTTCTTGTGTCATGTGTTGGAGATGCCAGCCATGCCTTAGTCTTCCAACAGTTGCTGCTATTATTGTACCAAGCGTGAACCCTCTTCGCCACCATTTCGTAACTTTCTTTCTTATATAGCTCTAGGAAGCAGCTTTCATGTGAAGAAAAACACCTGCAGTAACTAGACTACTTTGCTCTCACTGAAGTGGATGATATAGGTTTAAGATCGTCTTCACCACAATAGGAACTCATAAACCTCGCTGGGAAGCATACGACACACCTGATCATGGGCATTACTAAATAATGATAGGAAACACGTGCAAGGAAATGCTTCTCCTTGGGTGACCGATATGAGCAACATTCAGAGAACTAAACCTTTTGCATGACCCAAAAAAGATAATTTTTTCCGTGCACGAGATACAAACATTTGTATTTGAGTCGTAAAAGCCTATGTTTTGGTTCATTTTTGTACAATTTTTCTTAACTACAAGATACTGCAAATTATACATTCTGAATTTTTTTTTTTTTGTCCTTTTACCAGATAACAAATCACGGGAAAAGCAAAACAGCTCAAGTTTAACTAAAATATTTTTTAACAGTTCTAGGTAGATATTGGAAAGCAGCTTTGTGGGGAGGATTTATCAAAACCCAACAGATGGAACATCCACTGATTGAGTCATATATTTGATCAAGGGAGGCAAGTTCTAAAAATGGATGAATTGGAGTTTCTAGTTGCATTTGGAAATTGTGCCAAGAGCTGCATCCTTTTTATCCACCGCCAGAAGATGTAGCACTGGATTTTTCACTAGCTCAGGAAGCTCTTTTGATTGACATAATCGCTGATATCCTTACCTCACCATGATCGATCTTGTAACAATATACCTGCTCTATGAGCACCAAAAAGAGAAAAAAAAAACACTCTTGTACTTGCAATAAAATTTATTCTGTTTGCTGCTAATGAAATTGAACTTATCCTTTATTTTTCTTTCACACACCAACTCATGAATAGAGACTAGAAATCTCACAGGTGACAATTTTACAATAGCCAATCTGCGGATGTTGATACGGAGAAAGGTGGATACATAATTTTATTTAAATTTCTTCTGCACCTGACTGCTTTCTTTCAACCAAACTGTCCAGTGATGTGAAATCCATAACATGCCTACTAAAATTGCAGAATCTATCACAAAAATCCAAGAAATCCAAGCCCAGGCCGGAATCAAACCGTTAGCTGCCCCACTCAGATAAAACAATCCCATCTTAAAAGCGAACAGGGGACCAAGAACACATCTAACAACAGTGTAGCATATATAATAACAGGGAGATAGAAACGAATACAATCTAGCAGCAGCAGGAACATCAGATTTCCTGTAACCAGTAATGCTCCAAACATTCTGACAACCACTGGTAACCTCCGCGAGTACAAGAAGTACGAGAAGTCCATATGCCTCATGACAGACAATGTAACGACAAGTCACAAACACATACAACGTTGCCAGATGGTGCAGTATCATGAGATAATCACTTGGAAAGAATACAAGATAGTGAAGGAGGTCCATGATGAAATATCCCATACTGAATTCAAGGACCCTGTTTTGGATAGCTGAGTTTCGAGAAGCAAAAGTTTGTGAAGCTTTGGTGCTTAACAGTGCATGAATTGCCATGATAACGGCAGGAGTGCCATGAACCAGAGACATGAAACTGCTTGAAGCTTCTGTCCGATGTTTGGGACTCCAGTTCCTGAAAACTATGAAGTATGCAAAAAGATACACCAAGAGAAACATAAGGAAGGAAATGAGGAGAGTTGGGCTGTGCAGAAACACAGTATCCATGTTGTAGTTTTATTCAAATAAAAGAAAAGAAAATAATTTTACTGCATAAAATATGAAAGTTTCGAATAGAATTAAAGAACTTACTTAAAATTTTATTTTTGAATAGAATGTTACAAATATATATAGATCAGTCACCTAACAGATTAACTACTTCATAAAATATAAACTGATAAAGAGAAGATAACACTAAGATAGAAATAAAAGTAACAAACTCCTAAAAACTAGGAACTAATTTGTTGCCAACTACGCAGTCTCCTAAACATTTTCTCAACACTCCTAAAAACTAGGAACTAATTTGTTGCCAACTACGCAGTCTCCTAAACATTTTCTCAACACTTCTCCTTGCTTTAGAACTGCATAAACCAAGTTTTGATCTCATGGACTCAAATTTGCTGATAGGTAAAGGCTTGGTAAGGATATCTGCAATATGATTCTCAGTTTTGCAATGCAACAGTACTGTAGCTCCATCCTTTTGTACTTCTCTGAGAAAGAACAACTTGATATTGAAGTGTTTGGTTTTCCAATGAAAAACAGAATTGTGTAAAATAGCAATGGCTGCTTGATTGTCCATAAAAATTTTTGTAGCACCTTCTTGCTTAAAACTTAGATCAATCAAAATTTTTCTCAACCACAAAGCTTGATTGACAGCAGCTGTAGCAGTAATAAACTTTGCTTCAGCAGTTGATTGAGCTACAATTTCTTGCTTCTTTGAACTGCAAGCAAAAACACCAGCTTCAAGAGTAAAATAGTAACCTGAAGTACTCTTTATATCATCAATGGAACCTCCCTAAGTCACTATCTGAGTAGCCAACTAGTCTGCAATTTCTGCTTCTTGTAAATTTAATACCAAAATCACAAGTGCCTTTCACATATCTGAGTACTCTTTTAGCTGCAACAAAATGCTTTTCAATTGGACAATGCATAAAGCGTGATAAAATGCTTATAACATTCAAAATGTCAGGCCTGGTTGCTGTGAAATACATCAAACAACTAATCAAACTTTTGAAATATGTCTAATCCACGTTATTAGTTTCATCTTCTTTATAGAGCTTCTCCTTTTGGTTCATAAGAGTACTTATTAATCTCCAATCTTCAAACTTGGTTTTTTTTAGAATTTCTTTGGAATATTTTTCTGACATATAAAGAATTCATGGTCACCTTGCCTCCATTCCAAGAAAGAAAGTCATTAATCTGAGATCAGCAACAACAAGCAAAAGTCTGATCGTATCAAGTCTAGCAACCAGTGCATCGTAAGATATAGACTAAACATCACAAGCTACTCCAAAATAAGGGTAGCATCAGTCACCAATTTTGATATCAATTTCCAACGTTATAAAGGTAAAATTAAGTCAAAGTCTCTTCTATATATTTCTATTCCTATGTCTTGAGTTCCTTATGCAATTAAAATCACAAAATTTAGAGGCTTGTAATATTTTATATGATCTTTGAAACTTCATGTATCAATCTCAAGAAGTTTATTGTTCAACCACATTCCTTTAAATGCATGATTTATTTCCTTCCAGCATTCTTGGATAACCGAGTGAATTGGTTTAGAATCAGAGTTGGTGAGAGAAGAGAGTAACTTCAATCCTTACTCTTTAACTTTGCCTCCATCACAAATTAAGATTATACCATCTACATATTTTGCTGGCCTACTCCTTTTATTAGTTGCTTTGTTTAAGCATCGCAATCCTAATTCTATCCACAAATGATCAAAAAATTCGGTGGCAATTTTTTGGAACAAAAATTCTAGATTTCTACATTCCTTACATCATTTAAAGAAAAAAAAGGCATCGTCGTTTTTGAAGAAAATAGGAAACTTCTTGAGTGTGGCATGCTCAAAAACTTTATCTTTTGATGCTAGCTTTGAGAATGATTTGGAACTCATGTTAACATTACAAAGAACAGAGATTGAATAAGATGCTAATTGAGAAAAAATTTCAGTCCACAAAGGCTGAGGGAATTTCGGTTCATAAAAGCTGAGGGACATGCTTAATTCGTGGACAATAGGTATTTATTGAAACCCTCATACTTTTAATAATCATATATTGTTAATAACTACTAGTTTTTTTTGTCTAAATCAACATGTTATAAAATCGAATAACCTCGTTATCCTATAAACAAGAGTCACGGGAAGCATTGTTGCATAATACTTCATCGTAGTCTTTAACATCCAAGATTAGTTGCCACTGCCATTCCAGTTGCAATATTTTATATGATCTTTGAAACTTCCTATATCAATCTCAAAAATTTTGTTGTCCAACTACATCCCTCTAAATGCTCGCTTTATTTCCTCCTGATATTATTGGATAACTAAGTAAATTGGTTGAGAACTAGAGCTGGTGAGATAAGAGAGTAACTTCAATCCTTCCTTTTTATCTTTGTCTCCCTCACAAATTAAGATTATACCTTACTCCCTTTATCAACTTCTTTGCTTTAGCATCCTAATCCTAATTCTATACTTAAATGATCAAAAACTCAAATGGCCCTTTGTTCGAATAAGGCTTCTAAGTTTCCACATTCCTTGCATCTTTTAAAGAAAGAAAAGGCACCGTTGATTTTGAAGAAAACAAGAAACTTCTTGAATGTGGAATGCTCAAAAACATTATCTTCTTATGCTGGCTTTGAGAATGATTTGGAACTCATGTTAACATCACAAAGAGCAGAGATGGCTTGAAAAGCTAATTGAGTAAAATTTTCAGTCCATAAATGCTGAGGGATTTTATTGAGCCATGGACAATAGGTACTCCTTTTTCAAACCTTCATGCTTTTAATAGCCATGGATTGTTCATAATTACTAGTTTTTGTCTAAATCAACATGTTGCAAAATCGAATAACTTCGTGATCCAATAACCAATAATCATTTAAGGCATTGTTGTATAATCCTTTGTTATATTCTTTAACATCCCATGTGTTATACCCCATCTCCGGAGCCCAACTATCGATCCGAAGTCATAAGTGTGAGTGGAATACCCCGTTGGGTAATTTCAATGAACCTTCGCTTCCTTTTCATTACTCTTTTTGGATTCAAAACCAAAGGCTATCAATTGTTTTGGAAAGGTAGAATGATATGTTAGGAATCTATCGCTTCAAGAATCACCTCATTTGGAGGTTGGATGACGAAGTTATGGCCAAAAGAGTCCAACATGTTTATGTACTTAATCATTTTGTACCTGTCTTGGCACAATTGCCATAACTTTTGCTACAGATTTTGGATTGATGTTGTTTTTAGACTGTTTGAAAGACAACTTTGAGATCTACAACTTTTATGAGAAATCAAAGTGAGATTCTGCCTCTAAAACAGCCAAAATCGCGATTTACTGTAGCTATCCCGTGAATATCTATTTAACGGACATCCATTCCGTTTAACAAACATAGACTGGCTTGGGAGCCATTTTTCACCTTAGAAGATAATATCCGTTAAACGGACATTAGCGAGGCAAGGGGTCCTTTTCTACCCGAGAAGGTCCGTTTGACATTGGAGTTCCCCAAACTCCTCCAATGCCTCTCCAATATTTCCAACATCCTTTCTAACACCATAATCACTCATAATCTCCCCAAATCCAACCCTTTTAGTGTAAAACCACTTCATATCCATTCAACTACTAAATACACCTCATTAACTCTTGAAATCTCAACTCCAATGATTCATCACATACAAGCTTTCTCACTCCAACATGCTATTCTAACTCTAGTAACAATTGGCAATCTCAACAAAAGAATTTACACATCCATCATACTCAAACTTTAAGATAATATAATCATACAAAGAGGAACTTTTCAAATTATCATTCTCATTTCTAAACAAAACCAATGTTTGAACAAGCTTTACTTACACTTCAACATATACATCATACTTAATATAAAATACAAAAGGATGTTCATGTTTGATATGCCTATAAAGCTATCCTAATTAGTCATTAACTTAGTACAAAAGACTCCTAGCTATCTTGGAGTTTCCAAATGCCTAGCAAGAATCTCTAATCTTCCCGTTCTGCACCTGAGAAGGGAAAAATGATGGGTTGAGCTATACAACTTAGTGGCTAAAATATTTATAGCCATTGGCAACGAACCACATAGTCAAACATATATATGAACACTCATATAGGCATACACTTCTTATCTTAATCTAGCAATGAAAGTTCCTCATTTACAATTCCAATTCACATTTCATCATTCAATATCACATAGAACATATTAGATGTAATTCAACATCAAAGCATAACACTCAAATCACCTCATAACTTAATACATCAAAATGCAAATGCACAAACAATTAGCTCAAGAGTTCCGTGGAACAAAACATAGAAACCGAAGTTTACTCCGTGAACGAAACTAGTCCACTTTTTGGATCTCATGGGCCACAAGCGGGTAGCCGGGAGAAGACTTTATGTCGACGTGCACGTGACTACGAAACGATTCCTCTCTCGCCCAAACACCATCAAAGCTTATGCTCAATTCAATCATTCACAATCTCATATTTTCATGCTTTTTCTTCTTTCCATTCAAATCAAAATGCCATGACACAATTCATTGACATAACATGATCATACTTCTTTCAATGCGTAACATAACATAAAACACATCATAGCAATTCTCAATTTATCAATTCAAGCATACATATACACACTTATGCGCATTGCCCATTTACACAATAACGATAAATATTTTACCCACCTTATAATTCTTGAAAAATTTAAACTCAATTGTGCCCTTCCTCTTGCTCTTGGGTAAGTTGTTCTTGATTTCCTAACACAACTAAAATTTTCATTCAATTTCAATTCAAATGGAAATCTCCCAAAACTTCAAACTCACAACAAATGAAATAATTGCTACATTGGGTTTCCCATTAACTTACCCATGGTCTACCTAGGTAGGAAAACCCAAAACCTAGCTTAGAAACCCATAAAAATCAAATGGGTTTCTCAATCATCTTCTTCCTCCAAAACTCTTTTCTCTCTCTAAAACTTCTTCATTCTCAACACAATAGCTCATTTCTTTACTAAAACAAGAAGAAGATGATAAACTCACCTTAAGAATCTTAATTTCCTCTTCTTTCCACGATTTTTCCTTTCTTTCTCTAGCTTTTTCGATTTTTCTTCTTTTCTTTTCCTTCTCTAATGTTTTCTCTCTTCTCTCTATGGCTTCCACGACAACCTCCCTCTCTTTTTCTAATTTTAAGAGACCACTTTGCTTCTTTCTTCCAATTATGCCCCTCCTTAGTCTTGTTCTCCCAATTTTGCCCTTCTTTTGTCTTTTATCGCTCTACTCCTTTAATCTACTTAATACTACATTTTTCTAACTAAGTTCCAATCTCTCTAACTAAATTCCAATCTTTATTCATGCCTACTAAATTAATAACCCAATTCTAAAAATAAATAATTAAACCAGCAACCAAATATGAATAAATAATTAAGCAAAATTATAAGTAATTTAGAAAAAAAAATCAGGATCCAACACCATGCACTAATTTGACCAAGATCGGTGGCCACTGCTATTCTCTTATTTGTGCATTTGTTATATTTTTTATGATCTTTGAAACTTTTTGTATCAATTTCAATAATTTTGTTGTTTAATTACATTCCCCTGAATACATGCTTTATTTCCTTCTGACATTCTTGGATGATCAAATGAATTGATTAGAATCTAGGCTTGCAAGAGAAGAAAATAAATTCAATCATTCCTCTTCATCTTTTCCTCCATCACATATTAAAGTTATATTATACATATATTTTACTGGTTTGCTCCCTTTATCAGCACTTTGCTTAAGTATCCCAATCCTAATTATATCTTTAAACAATTACAAATTTCAGTGGGCCCTTGTCAGAACAAGGCTTTTGGGTTTACACATTCCTTGCATTGTTTAAAGAAAGAAGAGGCACCACTATTTTTGAAGAAAACAAAAAACTTCTTGAGTGTGGCATGCTCAAAAATTTTATCTTATGATGATGCCTTTAAGAATGATTTGGAACTTATATTAACATTACAAAGAGCAGACATGGATTGAGAAGCTAATTGAGCAAAAATTTCTGTCCATAAATGCTGAGGGATATTATTAAGCCATAAACAATAGGTGCTTTTTGTTGAAACCTTCAAACTTTTAATAGCCATGGATTGTTAATAACTACTAGTTTTTTGTCCAAATCAACATATCACAGAATCGAATAACTTCGCTATCCCATAAGCAAGAATCACATAAAGCATTGTTGAGAATCCTTCATCATGGTCTTCAACATCCCCCGCACTCATATGACTAAGATCGGTAGCCACTGCCATTCTCTTTTCTATACAATTGCAATATTTTATATGATCTTTGAAACCTCCTATATCAATTGTAAGAATTTTGTTTTTCAACCGCATTCCTCCAAATGCTCGCTTTATTTCCTTCCAACATTCTTGGTTAACTGAGTGAATTGGTATAGAATCAGAGCCACTGCTATTCTTTTTTCTTTGCAATTGCAATATTTTATATGATCTTCGAAATTTCCTATATCAATCTCAAGAAGTTTGTTATTCAACCACATTTCTCTAAATGCATGCTTTGTTTCCTTCTGACATTCTTGGATAACCGAGTGAATTGGTTTATAATAAGAGCTAGTGAGAGAAGAGAGTAACTTAAATGCTTCTTACTCTTTAACTTTGCCTCCATCATAAATTAAAATTATATCATACACATATTTTGCTGACCTGCTTTATTTATCAGCTGCTTTGCTTACGTATTCTAATCCTAATTCTATCATTAAATGATCAAAAAATTTGGTGGCCCCTTGTTGGAACAAGGCTTTTAGGTTTCCACATTCCTTACATCATTTAAAGAAAAAAGAGGAACCATTGTTTTTAAAAAATAGGAAACTTCTTGAATGTGGCATGCTCGAAAACTTTATGATGCTACCTCTGAGAATGATGTCAAACTCATGTTAACATTACAAAGAGCAAAGATGGATTGGGAAGCTAATTGAGCAAAAATAAATTTCCCCAAATGTTGATGGATGTGCTTGAGTTGTGGAAAATAAGTACTTCTTGTTGAAACCTTCATACTTTTGATAACTATGGATTGTTAATAACTACTAGTTTTTGTCTAAATCAACATGTTATCCCATAAAGAAGAATCACATGAAGCATTATTGTATAATCCTTCATCATAGTCTTTAACATCCCATGCACTCTTATGACCAAGATCGATAGCTGTTGCCATTCTCTATGTAGTTGTAATATTTTATATGATCGTTGAAACTTCCTATATCAATCTCAAGAATTTTGTTATCCAACCGCATTCCTCTAAATGCTCACTTTATTTCCTTCTGACATTCTTGAATAACTGAGTGAATTGGTTGAGAATAAGAGTTGGTGAGAAAAGAGAGTAACTTCAATCCTTCCTTGTTATCATTGCCTCCCTCACAAATTAAGGTTATAATATACACATTTTTTGCTTGCCTACTCCCTTTATCAACTGCTTTGCTTAAGCATCCCAATCCTAATTCTATCTTTGAATGATCAAAAAATTCGATAGCCCTTTGTCGGAACAAGGCTACTGGGTTTCCACATTTCTTGCATCGTTTAAAGGAAGACAAGGCACCATCATTTTTTAAGAAAACAGGAAATTCTTAAATGTTGCATGCTTAAAAACTTTATCTTCTAATGTTGTCTCTGATTTGAAACTCATGTTAACATTACAAAGACTGGAGATATATTAAGAAGCTAATTGAGCAAAAATTTCAGTTCATAAATGCTGAGGAATGTGCCAATAGGTACTTCTTGTTGAAACCTTCCTACTTTTAATAAGCATGGATTGTTAATAACCAATAGTTTTTGTCTAAATCATGTTCTTCCTTTATATATACAGTACATATTTATTTAGCTGCCGGAGAAACAGGAATTACAGACCGGTAATCCTAATTCAAATCCGAAGTAATTACCGAAAACTTATTCGGATTAACAATCTTACTTTAATTAAAGCATATAATCCCAGATAAATTTCTGCGGCTGTGCTTTCTTTCTTTCTTCATTTCCTTTCTTTTGTATCTTTCTATATTTGGACCAAAAAAAACCAGTTTTTGTTAATTAGCGCGTTAATTGAGCCGCTTCATACTTAATGCTGACAATAGCATAGTATTTTATTATGGCTACAAAAGATCAAGAACATAAAGATCATAGGTTTTTCTTAATCAATAGTACCAGTGGGTCTCCTGACAATTACCAACACAGCGATATGGGATACCCGATCACACATATCGGCTGCCCCCACAAGTAAAGAGGCATTATAAGCATATAATTCAGGTACAGAGAAAACATTAGGTAAATAGACCGACCCTAATCAAATTTTCACTCAAAACCATTCAAAAGCCGTCAAAAACTGTTACATATTTAATTTTTGGTTTCTGGTATAAGGATCAAACGAGAATATATTTAAGAGATTGTCTGAAATGTACGAAGCGAGAAAAAGGGACCTGCAAGTTATTTTAACTACGGAACTTGGAACACTTGATGGCCTTTTAGCAGTTCAATAGCTTTACATGACCATTCCTCCATCAATGGTGAAAACCTGCGAATCAGCGATATGTGTATCAGAACACTGCCAACGGATTGTCAAGTGACCCTTAGCAAGCTACACCTTAGGGCTCAGGCTGTATAGTATCAATTATTATAACTCTCACTACACTACGCTTATAAAGACGTTAACCAAGTCCTAAGTTTGGCATTTTCCCACTGTGGTATAGTAATTATAGTAAGCTTGTGTGGTGCGAGAACAACTATGTCAAGCTAGTCAGAGTAAAAGAAAGTAAGTGCAGTTCCAAGGGTAGAATAAAGCAAACCAAATATCGGGCAAATAAAAAAGATTCAACAAGTGTTAATCACTTTACTAGGCATTACAGAATATAAAAGAAAAACTGGGCTAGATGAAAAACCTGTCCAGTGATATAACTAGCAGCGGGATTGAGAGCCAGGAATTCCACCAACCCCGCAACCTCTTCTGGTTGGCCATAACGTCCTGCAAATATTAAGTTTTTTAGTATGGAGGACTTTTTATGAAGAAACTCTTCCAATATATGGTCATCATTACGAGTATTATTATCAAGTTACTCATAAATCCAACTTAAATACGAGACTTTAAAAAGAAACTGTTCATCATTGACCATTATGACCAGGAAATGGTCCATATTAAAATCTTAGGAGTAAGCGAAGAAGTGATAATAGATATAATGTTGCAAATGTACGGAGCAAGGTAAGGCATCTATAATAACTATCATATAAATGACAGAAAACATGAAATTCAACGTCTCAGTAGTTTAAAAGCAGAAGGGGAAAGAATTTTGATCTATTGTCTCACCCAAGGGGATTGTTTCCAATATTTTCTTTTCAATGTCTTCCCCAAGCTTGGCAGTCATATCAGATGCAATAAATCCAGGAGCAACAGCATTGACCTGGACAAGTTTTGAATCTCATCAGAGTTTAAGATCAAGACAATAGGTGGAGATATTAAAGTATGCCAAATAACTGTGCCAAAAGATAAATAGCCGTTATACATACATTAATGTTCCTGCCTGCATATTCCTTTGCAACACTCTTTGTCAGGCCAATAACTCCTGCCTTTGCCGCACTGTAGTTGGCTTGCCCAACGTTGCCTACCAAACCAACCACGGATGCTATGTTAACAATTCTACCCTGAAAGAAAGTCAGGTTTCCCAGTTACTAGAAGTGAAACAATTATCAAGTTTGTCATTTATGTTCAATTAAGTATCTAATCAATCATTCAATCCATTAGTCTGTGCTTTAATCATGGAGAGATAGACAATCAAACTTTCCCAGTAAGTGGATTTTAAGGCCAACAACCCACAAGAATACCACTTACAACAGAGACTTACCTTCCTTTTCTTCATCATGATTTTGGCTGCTGCCTGAAAGAGGAGTGCATGCATTAGCGTGAACATAAATATGAAAATGTCACAAAAAACAGCATTGATGGGCGTTGATGCACATACCTGGGTACAAAGGAAAACACCAGTGAGATTGAGATCAATAACCTCCTGCCACTGAGATTTCTTCATTCTCATCAACAATGTGTCCCTTGTGATTCCTGAAACCAACAAGGCAAATCAGGAATTAAAAATAAAAAGGTATTTGATCAGGGGAAACTTGAATTTCTATCAACCTGCATTATTTATCAGTACGTCAATGGTTCCCCACGTGTTGATAACCTACAATGGTTTTATATCACAAAGAATAAGCTATCAACAATAAATCGCATTAAACTAAACCAACAAAAAGTAGATGTGCTCACAGTTTTTATCATTGATTCAACATCAGCCTCATTTGACACATCACCACCAAAAGTTATAGCCTGACCACCATAAGCCTCAATCTGCAATACAATAGCATGAACTCGGTTGAGTTGCTGTTCAAAACACAGAAAAGGATGGGTCGACTAATTGTAATAGACACTTTTTAATTTTCTCAAACTTTTTTATCCATAAAACTTCTTAAGAGAATCCAGTGGGCATATGCTTTCCTCTAAAGTTCCAACAATAATGCAATCAAGAAAGCATTTAACGCGATAACAGTCTGTCCGTGACCAATAAACAACAAAATACTATCACACTGTGACTTGTGCAATCCATCATAGAACATAGGGACACGAGGAATGCACCAGAATTAAAATTCTTGTAGTGAGTTGGCCAGTGTCCGGAAAACTATAATAAGCCACTCTATAAATCTAGAAACACCATGAGCCATGCCTTCATGAAATTCAGATCAGCTGATAGATATGAGAAGTTGTGCGGAATAAGTTAATTTATCCATCAAATATTTTGGTAGGCAGTATAGACAAAAACTGAAAGATGGAAGACACAGAAGTCTAAGTAGCCATTCACACACAAAACAAAGACCTTTTTTTTTTTGCTTTACCTCTTTGCAAACTTCCTCTGCCTCCTTTGAAGACCTAGCATAGTTCACCAAGACCTGAAATAGAAGGCAGACACTGAAGATTACCATCTAAATAGATGAAGCATGGATTATTCGCCATAACAGTCAAAATACAGTCATTAGATAAAACATTGTACAGAAGGTTTCGTGTCAACATATAAAGTGAACTATGCAGAGTTGAGAAGTGCAAGATCTCCAGAAACCTTGCAACCTGCTTTTCCCAATGATAAAGCAATTGCTCTGCCAATACCACGAGAGGCTCCAGTAACTATAACTACAGGAGATTCCACCTTTGAAGCTGCCTCAGTTGTTGCCTTCTCAATTGCGGCAACTTGAGCTTTTATACCTGCGTAGCCCAGATCAGAAAGCGAAGACGAAGGAAACAGTAGTACACATAACCACTGTATAAGCACTATAATTACCATGAAAATGGCAAATCAATCACACAAGAACCCACCACCTTCTTATACAAAACTATATTACGTCCTCCAAATTTGCTTTCTCGTTTTCCAATCCGTTAAAAGAAAATAGTTGTAAAATGCAAAGAAGTCAAATACCAGAGAAAGCAACGGAGCTTCCGGAAATGCAACGGTGGCCAACGCTGCGAGACTGGAGCTGCCCGACTCCACCGAAAATCGGAGACCACTGGACGAATCGGGTGGCTCTCCGGTCGGCGGACGAACCGCAAAAACTAGCGGACTTGAAGGCGACGACATTGGATCCGGCAACGGAGGCCATTGTAGTAGCTCCAAAACTACGCCGAAAAATGGAGAAGGAGAAGAAAGTAGGTGTGGTGGAGGTAGCCAGAGAAACTAAACAGTATGCAACTAGTCTTTATAGAGTTTGAAGAACAAATGTAATTAGAGGCTTTTGTTTTAGCTTCGATAGGTCCGAAGACAATTCAGAGAGTTTCGATGAAAACGAGAAAGGTGTTTTCATTGGATCGGGTAGGTGCCGCTTAATTGTATTTGTTTAGCAATAATTGGGTACCCTCTTTTAGGCTAATTTCCGTTCAACCAGTGAGGGGGTCAACGTGCTTAAGGATTGTTGTGGCCGCTGCATGGCAAATTCGTAATATGAAGCGTCATAGTATGGGGGTTTCGGGGATTCTAACTAGTTTTAGTTGGTTGATTCGCGCAACCAAATTCCGACCCACTCCACTTGGGTACAATCGACTCAGTTGGATTAAGATAAATTAAATGAAAATTAATCGTAGTTGATGAATCAATCGGGACTTCATATGTGTCCTCACTCTGCCGTTGTTCTAAGGACTCGGCAGTGTGTTTCATTTTAATTTCTAGAAATTAAAGAGCGGGATCAATTGATTTTTCCTATATTTTATTCAAGTGCAAATTTTATCATATTGATTTTCCCAACTGTTGAAACAAAAAAAAAAAAAAGAAGAAGCCAAATTTCTATATTGAAATTTAATTAAAGATTATATTAAATAAAAATTTTCTCATTGTTTGATTCTAATTTCCTTATTCTCTTCTAACTTTTAATTTTTTTTCCTAGTTTTTGTTTCTATTTGTTTTGTGTAAAAATAAAAGTTAATATAAATATAGAAAGATAGTTGGAGGCCTTAAATTATTCTCATGTCCAGTTGTTAAGAGTACGACTTAATTTGATATGCCACAATATCATTCTTACGTACAATAGTAAGAAACATGCTTTGGTGAGATAAGCAATAGAAAGGGTCTTAAAAAATAAACATTCATAGTATCATTCTTCACGTTTATTTGGAAGAGCCATACATTAAAATAAAGGTTAATAACTGATATTGTTAGATATAATTACTAAACTTAATTAAACACAACAATTTCTAGTTTATTTAAAATATAATAGAATCTAACTTTAAAATATAAACTCTCATTAGAATAATAAAAAATTAAAATAAATATAAAAATCAAAACTTATAGACCGTTTGCTTCACTTACTTTATGATAATCCTCCTTTTTAAAAAACATAAAACTCCTAAATTAGCTACGGGTCGATATTAATTAGGAGTTGTTAAGATTTTGAAAGATCTCCACATATGTATGTAAAAGGAACCTATATGATTCAATGATAAATATCCATATCTAGAAATGAAATGCAGGGTTTGCTCTTACATATACATAGATGTTTCCTTGTATTTTATTTATTATAGAGAAGCCTTTCATTTGATAGAATTACATTTTTAGAAAATCTTGTAAGGGGTCCAGTCATAATGCAACTCGGTACCTCTCCTCTCATTTAGGGTGACAATTCCTTGATTCTTCGTCATGTTGTCAAGGACTAAATGTGTTGAGAAGTAAGAGGGTTTCCAATCAAGGCTATAGGAAAAGAAGAAGCAAACTAGAATGGGTTTAAGTACAAAGTCTCCCCAAGGCCATTTCATTTTCCTAATTCTTTGGGAGGAACTACTGGAATTGGAAACAAGGAGAACAACAAGTTTATGATGATCTCAAATGATTTCTTATTATACGGTCATTGAGTAAAAAGAGTAGTAGCTCTTTTCTAGTTACATTTTCCCCTTAATTTCTAAGGATAGATTAAGTGGTGTAGCTAGAAAAGTCTCGTAATTAGTTCCTCAAGGAATTGTTTGAACATTTAGCTATAATTAGAGCTTCTTCAATTGTCTAAGAATGATTTATTTTCAAGTATCATATCAATAAGACTGTTTATAACTATTTTGAGGTACGTTATGTCAATAATGGAAATAATTGTGTGTATGACCGTGTAATCTTCTATAACCTGTGCAAGTTGAAAGGAGGCGCTCTAAGATCAAACATGCCTATATGGAGTCAGACGTGATCGTGTTAATGGTGGACACAACGTGCTCACCAAACTTGTAACTCATCGAGTTATTGAAGGACACGGTTACCATACATGGCCATATAGGAGACAGTGTGTAGTATGTGAAACCTTATCATTAGATTTTAAAGATAAGTTTGATAGACAAAAATATTCCAAAAGAGAGAGTTTTAGAATCCAAATATCATTCATCAAATATGGTTATATTGAAGTTTGATCTATGGGATTAGTTGGAAGTAGTATTGCTATATATATATATATATATATATTTATACTAAAAAAATTAAGAGAAAACTAAAGACAAAGAGCTAGAGAGACTATTTTTAGTTGTCTTGTATGTTATTCTTAAGTTAGAGTTAAGAGCCTGAAAGCTTTATTGTTTGTATCCTACTATTTGATTTTAGTAGATTTTATTATCGATTTGTCCTATAGTTTTTACCTCTACACTATAGTATTTTTCACTTTAAAATTATGTGTTTGTTATCTTTCAGTCATCTTTATTGTTTTAGTGATTTGTTATTGAATGAGTGAACTCGAAGATTTTGTGAATGTTATTACTTGGAACCCCAACGTGAGGTATCAAAGCTATAGATATAAAGAGTGGCACTAGCTTTTTGATGAAGTTAATGTCGACCAATTACTTGATATGGAGACCTATGATGAAAGGAATCTTATATTTCAAAAATCTCTATAATCGAATTGATGTGAACAAAAGTTTAAAAGACAATGTCCCCTATAAAATAAAGAAGATGTCAAATAAAGAGTAGGAAAAGATAAAGCAAAAGACTTTAGGAACTATTATACAATGGATTAATATCAGCATCTTCAACCACGTATCCCAAATGATGGATCCTTCCAAGTTTTGGAAGAAATTATAGGGTCTCTATAATAGGAAACCTAATCTTAAAAGTTTGTGAACCTAAAGTTAAAGGTTGGGAAATCAATATTGAAACTTCTTAACAATTTTTAATATAATATCAACAAGCTCTTTGATAACAAGCTATAAGTTTTGTTCCAATTGAGCTCCTTATTGGATAATTGAGAGACCTTAGTTATGATTATCAACAAATCCACTCTAGATAAAGAGAGCGTGTTTAATAAAGATATTAGGAGGAAGGAGATCAGTGCCAACAGCGTATAGGCCCTTATGGTATAAAATAGAGGAAGAAATAAAGTATAGGTTCCAAAGGACAAACCAAGTATAAAAACAAATCGAAGTTTACAGATGGAAAGAAGACCAAAATGTGTCACTACTGCAACAAAAATAGTCATAAAAGTTATGCTATAATTGAAAAGAGAGACCAAAAGAAGCATGATAACCAGAAAGATGGAGAGACGATAACATTGTAGCAACAACCTCAAGCATAAATGATAAGATGTCATTGATTTGTGTGACTAATGAGTTTTTCCACATTAGTCACTCAGATATTGAGCGAATTATTGATATTTGGCCTTCCTATCATTGTGTTTTGAAGAAGGAATATTTCACCAATTACAGGAATGGTGATTTTGGAAGTGTGAATATAAGTAATCAAAGCTCTACTAGCATCATTGGTATAGTTGACATTAAAGTTCAGTTTGACATTAGGTATATGTTGACTTTAAGAGGTGTTCATTATACCCAAAACTTGTGTCTCAATTTTTTTCTATAAATGTGTTTTATTAAGAGAGATACAGACACACTTTTGGAGATGGCAAGTGGAAGTTATATAAAAGAGCATTGATACTCGTGGTAGATTGTTCTAAACCCTATACAAGACACACTTTAAGGTGTATGTTAGAGAATTACATGTCATTCAAGAATACACTTCATTAGATTTATGGCACTAAAGATTGGTACGTATTAGTGAGAAGGGCATCAAATTGCTAGTTGGAAAATCACTTATCACTGTGAAGACTATGTTTTCACTTAACCTTATAATCATATTGAGGCTAGAAATCAACATCATGCTTTATTTAATAAAATGTCTACCAAAAGGAAGATAAAGTTGGAGCTAGTGCAAAGGCAGTGCCGGCTCTGGGCAGGGGCCAGCAGGGCACCTACCCAGGGCCCACCATGAGAGGGGGCCCCTCTTTAACAGCCCCCTCTCGTACATAAAACGTTAAAGTCATAGACTCAGCCATTAAATGACTAAGTCTTTAACGTTATTGTTAAAAATCTTTTACTTGTGCAGGGAGCAAAGATGTAGGCTTTCTCGTTGTTTGTGATAAGAGATCATAATCTAAGCTTTTAAATGACTTATGTAGGCTTTCTCGTTGTTTGTGATAAGAGATCATAATCCAAGCTTTTAAATGACTTTAACGTTAAATAACGCTAAAGTCATTTAATGTTGTAATTTTTTTTATGTAAAGGTAACTTTGTGGTCCCATGCTTATAAATAGTCTTGAAATATTTAAGTGTACTCTTACCTTCTA
>JANZLD010000001.1:9194558-9208459 GCA_026413575.1 Erythroxylum carthagenense
TGATCTTGATAATATTATTAATGATTTTGCATCTAGAAATGCACGGAGAAATTGTTTTTCATAAATTATGATCCTCTATGTATTTGTTAGTGTTATGATCATTTAATATTTATTTGATTATGTAAACTTATAAATTGAATCATTTATGTTTCATGCAAATATGTAAACTTAAGTATATTATCAATTTATTGAGGCCCTTTTTTTAAATTTCGTCCCGAGCCTATAAAACTATAGGAACGGCCCTGTGCAAAGGAAGATGAAGTTGGGGCTAGTGCACTCTAACTTACGTGATCCCATAAAGATCGTTTCCATAAGAGGTAATAAGTTTTTTTAAAACATTTATTGATGATGTTATATACAAGATTTGGGTTTTTATGCTGAAAACAAAAACAATGTATATAAGACCTTCAAAAAATTTCATTCCATAGTGGAAAGGGAGACGGAGAGAAAACTGAAGTTTATCTTAATTGATAATGGAGTAGAGTATACCTCCCATGAATTTGAAGATTATTATGTAATACATGGAATAAGATATGAGAAGAAGGAACTTGGTACCTACAAAACAATGGTGTTATCGAGAAAATGAATAGAACTATTACAAAGACAATTAAGTGTATACTCTAAATTACTAATCTATCAAAGTCCTTTTAGGATCAGTGGTCAAAAACACTGTATATTTGGTCAATAGTGCTTGTTTAGTACCTTTAGATTTTAATATTACTAAGAAAGTGTAGAAGGGGAAGGATCCAACTTATATGCATCTAAGGGTGTTTTGATGGAATGCTTTCAAGAGAATGCCAAAGAAGTAAAGATCAAAACTATATTCAAAGACTAGTCCTTATGCGTTCATTAGATATAGTGATAAAGACTTTGGTTATATGCTCTATAACTTAAAAAACAGAAGGATTTTATACGAAGAAAATAGTCTTCTGTGAGCATGAGATGGGTGTTGATCTCATCAAAGAAGATAAGATTAATACCATTAGGTTATATTTCGGAAATAAAGATATAAGCTCTATTCCTACTTCCATTGATCAGCTAACAACTAAAGAAGGCGAACATGAGCTAGCATAGGATGATAATGATAAAGTGCAATCGGAATGTGATAAGACACATCCTATGGATGATATATAAGAGGTCTGTAAGCATTTTGAGCATGGGAACAACCAACTTAAGTGTTAGAAGTTGTCCAAATTCAGAAGGTTATCTAGGGAAAAAATGCCTTCGACAAGATACCTTTGTTTAAAATATTTCCTAGTCACTATTGAGGGAGAGCCAGAGAATTTTCAAGAAATGTAGTCACTTGAAGATAAAGGATCTTAGCTCAAGGCAATATAAGAGGAGTTGAACTCGTTAAAAAAGAATGACATTTATGTACTAGTGAAGCTTCCTAAAGGCAAAAAGGCTTTGAAGAATAGGAAAAGGTTTAAGATCAAGAAAGACGGTAATATGCTAATGACGCATAAGGTAAGACTAGTGGTGAAGGGATACAAAAGAAATGTATTGATTTTGACAAGATTTTCTCACCAGTAGTCAAGGTGATGTTGATATGCACATTATTAAAACTATTTGCTAGTTTGTATCTTAAACTCGAGTAGTTTTATGTGAAAACTACTCTTACATGACCATTTAGAATAGAAGATTTACATGAAGCAGCTAGAAGTTTAATTTTATTTAGAATTAAATAAATCTAAGGAGTTTAATTTATTTAATTCTAAAATGATTAGGATTATAATTTATATTCATTGCCAACATCTTTATACACAGAGAACATTGAAGAGAGAAGGTATTTTAATCAAGTTTGACTTGATTGTAAAGTTCAAGAAAATTATGATTAAATATGAGATATTTAATAAATAAGGACTTGTTTGAAATATTGGATGTTATTTGATTAAAATAAAATTTTAAATGAAATTAAAAGTTTATTTTAATTGAAGTTTAATTGTGATATGTTAATTTCATAAACATTTCAAGAAAAATGATTAGAAAAGAATCAAGTTTCACAATAAAGAGCAAACTATAATTCCTACTTTATTATGCCTTTTATGTTAATCTATGTTTATTACATTGCATTTAATATTGAATCTTGTCTTGATTTCTTAACAACTTAGAATAAATATTTTTTAGATAAAAAGAAAAGTTAATGCATCTTATAGATGGAATAGTCTAAAATTAAGCATTGTGCATGGTTAAAAAATGTTGTCTATGTCATCTTGTTATCTCAACGTGATCACACTAGTTAAGTTTCGTGACGAAGATGGGAGCATGCGTAAATTAATTGACTAAGAAATCAAAATGGTGGAATTTGAGGGCTTTGTGGGGAAGTATATTTTTTTAGAACTATGGACCCATCCTAATTGGTAACATTATTATATTTCCCACCACTAAAAGATGTTTGGGATCAAATTTCCATTACCTGCTTCAATATAAATGATAGAAATGATATTTATCAAAGTTTATAAACTTCGCCCATGTGTGCTCCATATGAGTCAAATTAGAAGATCAGTCGAACAATACTACATAGTTATTCAAGAGATATGATATTGAATTGAATTTTGTCATGCAAATCTTATAAAGTGCACAATACATATTAACCATTAGGGCATGATAATTTAGGAAAACATCTTTATACTTTTTTGGATAGGCTTGATAATTAGTTCAATCATATTTGAAGTGACATCTTTCAATTTCGTGTAACTCCATTTCTGATGGTGGACTAAGCATATACGCATGTTCCCTAGTGAAAAGATATGAGAATATTGTACTTAGTGATTGTAAGAGAAAAAAAGGAAAGCTTAAGAAGAACTGGTGGGAGGTGATAAGGAATTATATGACTATGTTGAAACTTATTGAGGGCTTGAATCTTAATAGAAAACTTTATCATATTAAGATGCAGGTAAAGGATCTCATAGAGAGGTTTTTTCTTTCTCATAAGTCTTTCAAACATTTTCCTTTGAGTGTTGTTTCTTTTATTTAGCCTAGACATTTAATCTGCAATATTTCCCCCTTAGTTATTTAGGCTAAACATTTCCTTATCTAGCCTACACATTTTCTTACAATAACTTATTTGTTTTTTTTTCTTTCTTGTTTGTATATTTATTTACTTATTTTTATTCTTTTCCTTGTTCTATATTTATTGTATTGTTTATTTTATTACTTATTTTATATTTTTATTTGTAAGTATTCATTTATTATTTTCCTTTATGTTTATGTTTATGTTTGTTTGTATGTTTATGTTTATGATTATTTTTATTATTTATCTTTTATTATTTATTATTTTATCTTTTATTTTTATTTTTATTCTTTATGTTGTTCTATCTTTATTATATTATTTATTATATTATTTTTTGTATTTTATTTGTATGTATTTATTTATTTATATTTTTATCATTATCCTTTACATCTATTTTATTATTACTTTTATTATTTTAATATGGCATCTTTTATTTTTTATTTTATTTTTTATTTATAGTTTTTATATATTTTAGTCTTTTTATTTTAGTTTTGATTTTTTTCCTACAAATAGTTCTAAAAAACTATTTCTCTTTCTTTTTGCTTTTTTTCTTTTCTTGTGGATATATCAAATAAAGGCTCTCTAACATTTAGGGTTAAGATTGTATACTTTTAGACTTCCTTAGACCTTACATCCCAACTGGACTTCTACTAGGATGTTGTTGTTGTATTAACTTAATTTTATGAATTGAATTAAAGTTTTGAGAATTACAAAATAAATTGAATTGATTTATTATTTTATGCAAGTAGTTAAATTCTTACAATTAAGTGAACGTTGTAATTAAATGAGTAATAAGGAGTCTTAATTGATATTTTACTTTTTGAAATTATTTGTGGAATTACTTCTTACTTAAGTTCAGAGTAATGAAATTGATTTATTTGAGGACAAAAAAAATACTTAACTATAGGAGTGTTTGATATTTGTTAATTACATCATATTTTTAGTATAATTTTAAGGATATTTAGCTTATATTTTGAGTATTTTTATATGTTAGCTTATATTATATTTACATGCCTTATTTTATCTCCCCAAATAAAAAGTGATTTTGAAAAGATTAGTGCCAAGTTGGAGGAGTTTTTTGAGTGATTTTGGAGGAAGAAAGTTTGAAGATGGATGGGCCCATGTTTAGTAACGTGATACCTATGGATAGTTTTATATAAAAACTTTCACAGTGTAAGTATATAGATTGTAACTCGTAGTTTACAAGATATTATTTCCACGAGGATTAATTAGTCACTTAATACCTTGAATACACTTTGTCTAAGGTAATAAAAGATTGAATGAATTGAATTAAAATAAATTAAATGAAATTGAAATAAACTAATGAAACTAAACAATTGAATAAGTGAAACTCGCGATAAGGATGAAGTTAATCAATAATGGAAACTTATGTGTTATTCTATCTTCTTCTTCTTTTTGTCTTTTATTTATCTTGTTAATTCAATTATGCTTGATCCTAAGTATCCTAAGGTTTTGATTACCCTCTCTCTAGATCTAGTCAAGTAATCCCAATTGAAATAGATGACAATAGAATTGCAACCTCTCGATTCACAAACTACTCCTAACTATTCAATTAGAATTGGAGCAATCCTAAGGATAATTAACTCACAATTAAGATCTCTCTTTAATTGTTTATTAATATGATATTTGTAGGTCTATTAAGTTACTAACTTTCGTTGCGCAGATTAACACATATAACTTGATTCAACCTCTTGATTTCTTATCAAGTATAAGCATAAAAAATTACCATAAATCATTAATATATATTGACTTAAACAAGAATAAAGTTAAACAAAATATTTCAAGAATAATCCCTACTATGGATTTATAAATCCATAATCATATTCAACATCTTTCTAATCCAAATTAACATCCAAGATAATGAAATATAAGAAGAGAAAAGAAAGAAAATATTTTTATGTCTTGATTTGGAAATTCTGAAAAATTGGAGTTAATCTTGACGTCTCCACTTTGATCCCCTTATTTCTTATATGCAACCTCTATTTTGGCATTTATCTTTTCCTTAAATACTTCTTAAGGTTTCTAGGGTTCTTTACATGGTTTACCCACTTGTTTTCATTCTAAAAATAGCCCTGAACCATCAAGAATACAACAGTTTTTATGTGCTAGAAAAGTTATGCACGATCGTGCACATGCATGTCCTAGTCCTTTATCTTTTCTTTAATTTTCCTGCTCCACTCACTAATAATCACGTCAAACAACTCTCATGCACGATCATAATAGAGATCCTGGATCGGATGCATGATCAGGCACTAATAACATCTTAAGGACTATAGACCTATATTATATTGTATCATTTTGTATAAAATCATAACATCAATGCTAGCCAAAAGGATGAAAATCTTCATAGATAAAATAAATGATCCATCTCGAGGGGATGTTTCCAAAGGAAGACAAATTAGTGATTATATCTGGTTAGTTTAAGAATTTCTCAAGAACTACAGTAGGAAACTTAAGCACATAAGCACATAGACTTACACAAGTAACATACACAGTCATATATATCCATATACACAGGCGTGTAACTTCACATTACTAGAAACAATATTCTTTAATTCTCCACAAGTTTATAAAGACTTACACAATCAGTGTATATGGTCGTGTAAATCCTCACTTGCTTTAAGTCTTTGTTCCATGCCACGATTTCATTCGAATTCTTCTCCTTTTAGTCCAAGAAGACAATTATCACCTACAAATATACTTGAAGTGAATTAAGTACTAAAAAAATACTTAAAAACTATTAAAAACAAGCAAAACAAATTAAATATGTTTATATAAATATAGTCAAATAATCATTTATCAAACATGCCCACACTTAAGCTTTTGATTATCCTTAAGCAAATCATAAACTAAATCATTAATTTTACAAACATCCATCCCTTATTAGCGTTAGCCTATCCTTCTACACTCTAAATCATCGTAACATATTGATCAAATTAACATATAATGGGAATGCAACTATCCTAAAACCAACCTTCATAAGTCAATATCAATAATAATCACATCGATAATCTTTTTGAAATCAAAAGCATAAACTTTCATATTCTCACCAATAATTCACTCAATACACTCAAAGTGTTTAAGGTGAAAAGTATAAAAAAACTCTCAAATCAATATATAGCAAAATTTTTAACCATAAGCTTGCAATATTATCATATCTCCACTACTTATAAGTAAATTAGAAACAAAAATCAAAAGGTTTTCTAACAAGGTCTTAATGGGGTTTAGGTAAGGTACGATAGAGATAATGAAATGGGTAATAAATTTGAAGGGAAATTAAAAAAACAAAATTACAAGAAACTTATTTTTTCACACTATAAATCCCTCGTACTGTAAATCTATTGATACCATAACTTTAACACTTTTTTTTCAATCATTCATTAGGCACTAATAATTACATAAATATTGGATCTTTTCAAATTTCAAGTTTCAAGCAAACAAGTAAATATAAATAACCTTCATGTTTTAAAATAATAAAAAAGCTTCAAGAAAGATAATGTTAAGGCTAATATTGTGGTTATAATCAATGAAAATTTTAAGTCTCAAAATTGGTTACTCCTAAAAGATAAAATATGGTAAGGTAATTTAAGAAAATAGGCTAAACAATTTGAATCTATATACCTTTATCATTTTAGTGCTTGTAATTTCACAAATGTGGCCTCAGTATGTATAATAAAAGCAAGTTCTACAATTATACAGCTATACATTATGACACATATGAAAGAATAAAAGAGCTTTAAAAATGACATATTTACTCTTAGGGTCAAAAGCTCCCAAAAAGGTCTTATATGTGTAAGTTATATGCAATTTTCACTTAAATTAATAATCTCAATGATTACTAAAAATATGACTTAAAAAAGTAAGTTTATTCTAACTTTCATCCTTTTGCATACTAATTTATTTAAATAGTCAATAATGATCTAAAGTATTTTGGGCAGATTTGAACTTACTTGGGATATCAGTTAATAAAATGTAATAACAAGGATTACAATGAGCTTAAGAAATCCTTTCCACATACTTAAAATTGTACATTGTCCCTAATGTACATAATATAAACATAGATAAATAAAAAGTAAAGAAAGGTTGAAATCTGGTACTACCCCGAATGGTAAGAATTACAGAGTTCTAAATCTGAAGAACGTTCC
This sequence comes from Erythroxylum carthagenense, assembly GCA_026413575.1. Taxonomy (NCBI): domain Eukaryota; kingdom Viridiplantae; phylum Streptophyta; class Magnoliopsida; order Malpighiales; family Erythroxylaceae; genus Erythroxylum; species Erythroxylum carthagenense. The sequence goes on from JANZLD010000001.1 coordinate 9,201,738, forward strand.
GCCTAATATTAGATCCAATCATCCTTGCAAAATATAAACAAAAGGGGATAAAAAGAAAAGAAAATAAAAATAAAATAATGAAAATAACTTAGAAACATAGAAATAAATACCAAAAAAATAAAATATAACCTAATTCTTAGGTTGCTTCCCAAGTAGCGCTTATTTAATGTTGCTAGCTCAACGTACCTTTCATCCTCAAGATGACTTGGTTAAATTAATATTTTTTGTGCTATTATGAAGTTCACCTCTAAGATATAACTTCAAACGATGAACGTTAACTTTAAAATTATCTTTATGTAAATGACTTACCTCGATTACGTCATGTGGAAATATTTTTTTCTATAATAAAGGGTCTAGACAATCTTGATTTAAGCTTACTAGGAAACAATACTAGGAGGGAATTATATAAAAGAACTTGATCTCCCTCCTTAAATTGTTGTGACTGCTTAATCATCTAGTCATGATAATTCTTGGCTCACTCCTTATACATTTTGGAATTTCCATAAGCCATCAAGCACCATTCTTCTAAATTATGCTTCTCACTTACATGTTGAAGATCAAAATTAATGAGTTTAATAGCCTCATATGCCTTATGTCTAATTTAACAAGTAGATAACATGCTTTTCCATAGACTAGCCCCTAGGCTGTAATGTCAATTGATGTTTTGTATACCATTCTATAAGCCTATAGATTGGCAATGACTCTAAAAACTTAATGAGTAGTCTATTCTCTAATGCTTTATAGTCTTCTCCAAAATTTATTATAAGTCCTTGTTAGCTAGTTCAACTTGGTCACTAGCTTCTGGATGATACGTAGTAGAAACCTTATATAAATATAAAACATTATCACGAGGTCGCTTCACATTTGGAATAGCCCAATTTGGGAATGACTGAATTGTCCAGCCTTGATGAAAATTGGAAGTCATTTCTAACCCCTAGTCTCACCAAGCAATAAGATTGAAAAAAATACACTTAAAGAAAAAGAAAGGGTGTAGATATGAAAATGGAGAGAAAAACCGAAGCCAAAGACCGTTAGTTGCATGCTTTACGAGAACTTTGAAGAAGAAACCGAAACTGCAACGAAGACGCCAATTTGGCCTTCGTAGAAACACAATTTCCTTTTTCTTCCAGGGGATTCAAACCCTCTTTTTAAGCTCATTGCAGCTAACACAGATAATAAAATTTCTTCATTTTACCAATACCATCTCTGCTATACACATAAAGAATCTTGCTTTTCTGGTGTTTTCTTCAAGAAACCTTAAGAATTGGCTATAAATGGACGAGATGGGGTTTGATACTTCGTCCCAAAACGCGCTTGCTTCACCGTCGTCTTCTTCCTTGGTTTTGACTAATTACCCTCTCCTATCGGCCCTTGTTGCCTTCGCTATTGCTCAATCTATTAAGTTCTTCACCTCATGGTACTTTATTTTAGATCTGCTTTCTGTTCTTATTTTGGAGGGATTGTGTTTTCTGTTTCTTTATTCTCCCTTTCTTGAATTCAAGACTTTTGTTCCTTGGCTTTCTTAGTTAGCTTTCCAATTTTTGGTGCTTTATCATCTAGTATGAAATACCAGTTGACAAGAATCTACTTGCTTCCATTTTCATGTGGGTACCTTTGTTAGATCACGCAATGCATGCTTATTAGCGTTTGAAGAACCTATTCTAAATTTAACGAAAAATATGAGCTTGTATTTCTTGATATTCCAGTGCCCATATTTTATCGTATTCAGATATAGCATGTTGGATATAATTCATTTGCTCTAGGAATCAAACACATTTGACGATTGTTTGTAGATTATGTTTAATACCAAGGCGGTTGGTCAAAGGAGTTAACTTGTATATTCTATATAAAACGAAAGAGAGTATCAAGTGGGTTTTCGTTATCTGGTAGAATTGTTGTCATGATGGGATTTGGTAGCGGAAACCTGTAGATTTCAGGGCATTACAACTCACCTTTTCCTTGGCAATGGCAATTCTTAGTCTTGTCTTTTTCTTTTCATTCAGTGAAAATCCGTCCGTTCATCTGCATTTCTTGTTCATTGGTGTCTTGGTGAAGATTGTTTTATTTTACTTAAAGAGTCTTAATCTTTACTAGAACTGCAGGTATAAGGAGAGACGATGGGATTTCAAACAACTTGTTGGCTCTGGTGGAATGCCTTCTTCCCATTCTGCTACTGTTACTGCTCTTGCTATGTCAATTGGTTTCCAAGAAGGCTTTGGGGGATCATTATTTGCAACTGCATTGGTCTTAGCATGCGTTGTATGTTCCTTTTGTCTTTATTATGACCCTCTGCTCTACTGTTGTTATGTTTCCTTTTTAATTATACGAAGTTTTTTATGCAGACAATATTTTGTGGCAGGTAATGTATGATGCAACTGGAGTAAGGCTTCATGCGGGACGGCAAGCAGAGGTTTGATGCTTCATTTTCTTTCTTTTGATGCTTCCTTGTTCCTTTCTCCCATATCTCTGAGTACTTTCTTTTGTATCCTTATTTGCATAACTGAAATGTGGTAGTTGCTTGACTAGCTTGACAACTTCCATTCTAGGCCCATGAGATGCATTTTCGGTTGTTGCTTCCTGTTTCTTCAGGTCCTTAATCAAATTGTATATGAACTTCCTGCTGAACATCCTCTGGCTGAGAGCAGACCTCTACGTGAACTTCTTGGTCATACCCCTCCTCAGGTCTGGCACACTGGGTTAGATTTTGATTATCATTGGCTTAAGAATTCACGTGGCAACTTAGATGCTCATCAATCTTGTTCTTGTAGCGCATAGCAAAATTAATGCTTTTCTTCTCTAATTTATCCTGCGGTATTGTAAGTGCGAACAGCTAACTCTTAACTCTTGCATACTTGCATGCTCTCTTTATATTTCAGCCTCATACAATCAAGCTGTATTTTTTCTGCAATGTTGACTGTGATGAGCAATAGGTTGTTCTTTTGACAATTATAAGCCAACTTAATATTAATCCTAGACTTTTGAGTACTAGCTGCACTTTCAGGAAGCTTAATCCTGTAAGGTACGTTTGAACTTTCAATTTGCTAATGTATCACCTTTTATCACAGGTTATTATTGGTTGTTTGCTGGGTATTGTCACAGCAGTTATTGGTCATTTGATCATCTTGGCAGCCAGTCAAAGTTAATACGAAGGGGATCAGGTACGTGTTTTAGAGCATATCAGATGGCTAAACCTCGCAAAAAAGACAACGTGGTACTTCTTCTATGATCATGATGGGTCCCTTTAAAGCTTGAAAACTGAACTTTTATTGTCTTCCATAGGGCATGCACACTCTTACAAGTGAACTAATACCATAGCATTACTGTCAAGCGTACAATTTGTAATTCGATAAGGATACGATTTCAATGGATACAACGCATAGTTTGATCGTTCAACACTTAAACCATTCAACAAGCCATTTGATTGTTATTAGAAATGGGCTATGCAGCGAAATGGTAACTAAGGGACCTTTAGGCTCTTTAGGAGTACCATTGCATGTTTATTAACAAAATCAAGGACGTGTAATATTATAGTGTAGATTAGGAATGGCCTCAGTTCATCATTTTTTGGTCTGATTACTGGTCACCGTATGGCCCTCGAGAAAATATAAATCTTCTTGCACCTCTTAGATAATGTTGCTACTATATCACAATTAGTAATAAACTGAAGCTCCATTAGTCACCTACTTCTAGCTTCAGACATTTCAACTTTTCACATTTCAACATTTCAACTTTATATTCTTTGACTTGCCATAAGAGGAAGACTGCCTGCATTACATAGGATTGCAAACTTTGTTAGCATTCCTATTGGGTGTATATTATGCAAATTATCAGATCAAATTCTGGATCACTTGTTATTCCAGTGCAACATATCCAAAACGCCACGGAATGAGCTAATATAAAGATGTAAATTTGCTAATCCACCCAAATCATGGCCTAAAATAGTGGACTAGAGCCTCAAGATAAAATATAACAGATCAGGGGATGCTTGGATTTATCAGGTAGCCTTATCCTATCTCATGACATCCATATATATGTGATGAAAGAAACATAAGAGTCTTCTCCAATCAATATACAAGCAAAGAGGAATTAACAAGTAGGTTCACTAAGAAAGTCAGATGCCATATACACCCTTTCAAAGACAAACACAAGTGTAGTCTACCTCTTCTTACAAGCTGGAACATTATTTAATCACTTTTAATCTCATTGCTTTTGCATACGTTAGCTTATAATCATCTAAATGAATTGGCTTGATATATAGCTATCTTTTTACAACTTTCCTTTTATTTCTATCTTCTGTATTATGGATTAATTTATTCAAAATTTTCCAAAAATATTCATCTAACATATGGCTATTTATTTCCATGTTCAAATTGGAGTAGACTCACTAAACAAGTGTATTTATACGCTCAAGAACTTGGTCACGTGATTAAACAATATGACCACATGCCAGTGTGATTTCCTGTGCTTCCCATTACATTACATGGTTGACTACACAATCATGTCAATCTCCATGGTGGGCCTTGGGATACAATTGCAACAAAGGCAATTTTTGCAAACATATTTATTTCACAAAATTTTAATGTGTCACATTTTTCATTGAAATTTAAATTCAAATGATTTTCACTTAATCCTCCTTTTACTAAACTAAAGTCCATAAATTTTCTTCTTATTCATTTGAATTTTTCAAAGCTATTTCCTTTTGTAAATCTTTGATAAATTGCATTTTATTTTTTTATGTTTATTTTAGTGATCTCTTATGTTATACCTTTTCAATGTATTTCACTCTCTAGGTCCTAAAAAAATGTTAGTTTTCCACTCTGTATAGTAGCAAATGAATAATGCCCACCTATTTTGTTATTTCAATGCGTTGCCTGAATAAAGTGTGGGAACCTTTTTTTTTTAATGTAAAGTAGTTATAATAATAAGTTTTTCAAACCCACTATTCTCTAAGATTTGTGCTGTAATTTTTTTTTATTGAAATTGTATTTCTTAGGTAATATATTATTTTTCCTTTCTTGGAAAATAAATAATCTATTTAACTTACTAATTTTCTTTTTTGTTTGTCGATTGGCCAACCTTCAACTCTCATAATAGTTGAATGGAGAATTATTGTGCTGGTAGTGCATCAAATCAAGACCTTAAAAGAATTACAACCAATGCTGATTTAGGACTGTTACAAACACAACAAGGGAGGGAGAAGATAAGGTGACATGAATAATGCCTATTTAGATGTTGATAGAAATAATCCACGACAAAGGGTTATTTTGAATTAAGGGCAATCTTTGGAGTATGTTCACAACCTGATATACATTTAAAGAGGCGAAAGTGACAAAGAAAAATTAGTGATGCCAATTTTAGGAAATAAAGAGGAATAAAAGCAGAAGAAGATCAACTAAAGACAAAATAGAATAGCTACAAATACTAATTGAGAGGAAGAAATTAAGTAATTTCAATATGGGACAGTCTAAAATAGTAAAAAAGATAAAGAAAAGATAGACGATGTAATGAACTAATCAGTTAAAAAGAAGCTGCTTATACTTAGTGTTAACGACCTTGTTGCTAATATTATAACTTATTCTCCTCCTTCAAGTTGACATAATTGTCTAAAAAAGATTATGTGCATATCTGTATATGGTTTTCTGAGATGATTTCCAAATTTTTAATCTTCAAAAAATAATTTTAGTGATCTTAAGTGTTTTAAAGGCCTTTTGAAATGATTTTCTTCAACAAATATAATGTTAGTATACGGTTGTCAAGTACAAAGTAACGTACTAATGACAAGCTTCTTCTATATATGGTTTATAATTGCTACATTTTATTTAGAAGCAAAAAATCTATGATTTATGCAGAACTCTTTTATATCCAATATTTATTAACCTTAATTATCTTTACATTGGGATTAGGAGGAAATTGTACGTATTGATTACTTTTTCCTTTGTACTTTCAAAAAAAAATTGCTATTTTGTTAGGTAAGTTTAAATTGCAGAGTTAGAAGTAACTTGTTTTATAATCATTTGTTTAGAATATGATATCTACAATACATTGTGTTCAATTCTTCATTAATCCCCTAAAGGTTAGTATGAAACTTGGTTTGGGAGTGGGACCCGCACCTTTTTTATTTTGTCTTGTTTGGTCACACCCAAATCTCGTAGGGGGCGCTGCGCATCCCGTGGGGGCAGCGGGAGTCAAACCTGTGACCTCAAGATTTTGTTAAGTGCATGACCCACGCCTCTTACCACTAAGCTACCTTGGGACCCTCGCTCGCCTCGCTCGGCATTAACATAGATTGACTACGGTCGGTCGGGTCGCCAAGACAAAATCCATGGGACCCTCGCTTGCCTCGCTCGGTATTAACATTGATCGACTACGGTCAGTCGGGTGGTCAAGACAAGATCTTTGGGACCCTCGCTCGGCCTCGACACAAACCGACTATGGACGGTCGGGTCGCCAAGACAAGATCCTTGGGACCACAGCTCGGCCTCGACACAGACCAACTATGGACAGTCGGGTTGCCAAGACAAGATCTTTGGGACCACAGCTCGGCCTCGATACAGACCTGTTAGTGTGATAAGTCGACTTGTACATTATGTAAGTCGACTTACACATGTTTGGTACCGATAAGTCGATTTGTACTTTGGATAAGTCGACTTATGCAAGGACGGTACTGTTTAATTGTGCCCTAAAGGCAATCCCCTTTAGCGCGTTTTATTCAAAGTCGTGTG